>JAWDJE010000001.1:99983645-100511145 GCA_035047345.1 Bradypodion ventrale
AATCTCCTCGGGGATTCGATATAGTTTACCAGCCAGTAAACAAGGATTCAAGTACATCTGTAATCCCTTCATGCATTATCTACCTATTAAGTTGCCTATTATGGTGCCTTTGGATCCTGCACCCCTTGTTTTAGGGGGTGGGTAGTTTTAACTGTTTTTAACATGTTTTTAAATTGTGATTGTGAACCGCCCTGAGTCGGCTTTGGCCGTATGGGCAGTATATAAATTTGACAATTAAATTAAATTAAGTTAAATATATTTTCTCCTACTTCTCAAACCACTATTTTCTAAAGTGACCCACATCAATAGTAAAATTGACAAACTCTGCTCTCATGCTTACAAACTTACACATTAGGAGAGATTACATGCAAGAGGACATCACTTTCCCTTGACCTTTGTAATTCTTAAACATCTAAGACAGGCATTCACAACCTACGGCCGTGGGCCAGATCCGGCCCCCAACACCATTCCATCCAGCCCTCCAAGTGATTTGCTGCATTTTTGGCAGCTAAAAAGCAGCCTACAGCATTTCCAGGTCGGGGAGAAGAGCTGACAATTGTGTCATTACAAAAGATCGCAATTAGAGGGCGGAAAGCATGGTTTCCCATAGGAATGCACTGAAAACCAATTCCATCTATATTAAAAAGGAAAAAAAAAAGAAAAAAAACCTTGCAGAGACAAGCTGAAGCTGGTGAGGTAGGAAGCCTCTTTTTGTTTACCTGTGGGGGGGGGGAGTATTTTTTAAATAAGGGTTTCCCTGTCAGTCCTCTGTCTTATTCTCCATACTAGCATTTTGGCTATTCTGGGTGCCTTCTTTGAACTATTTGAGAAATATTTGAATTGGTAGCCTTGTTAGTGTGTACAAGCATATCAGAGAGTAAACAAAACAAAAGACAAAAAAACTGTGGCTCCTTAAAGACTAACTCCTGTATTTTAATGTTAGCTTTTGTGGGCCAAGTTCACTTCATTAGACCTTGTGTGTGTGTGTGTGTGTGTGTGTGTGTGTGTGTGTGTGTGTGTGTGTGTGATATCTGATATTGTGTGTACACCACCCAGAATGGAAAATTTATAATAAATAAATAAATAAACATTCTATTCAAAATAATAATAATCTGCCCCCCCCAACAGTCTGTGCAAGTTTGACCCAGCCCCCTCTCTTAAAAAGTTGAGAACCACTGATCTAAGATATGTGAGAGGCCCTGTTATCAGTGCGAGTTTGATGAGTCAAGTCCCCTGTCGGTACCATTGATTCAAAATAGGTCTCTCCTACTGCAACCTACTAAGCTAAGCAACAGGATTTGATATGATGACGAATTACATGTAAAAATAATTATACAGAATTTGTATTTTGTTCTTTATAGCTCTTTTTCCTAACAAAAAATACTGCCTGTATAAAACAAAGGCAAGATAAGACATCAACATCTGGGATTCTCAACCTGCGGCCCACAGCACCATTTCATATGACCCCCACCGCCTCCACCACACCAGGACGTGCCATGTGCTGGAGAAAGGGCAAAATGGCCATCCAGCCCCCGAAGCTGTGTGAGGGAGCGTAACCTGGCCCCCAGGCTTAAAAAGGTTGAAAAATCCTGATCTACATACTTGCCAGCATCAGTGCTGTTCTCAAAACAGCCAGATACAGAAAACACCATTCATAGGAAATTTGGAAATGCAGACAATATACCACAACTCAGTAATGCCAGGAAATTAGAAGATATAGCTAATTCCTTAACAGATATAAAGGCAAACACTGCATGCTTGCTTCAGAATGCTGGGTGCTGAAGTGTTTTTACATGCCTGCCACCTTATATACCACATATACCATCCATATTCATTGCTTTTATCAACACTTACACAAAGAAAATGAATCAGAGGCGGAAGTCTTGAAACTCTTCTTCATTAGCATTTCCCAGACCTTGAATTGTTCCTGAAAGTTTGCAGATACCTAATGAAACTTCTCTGAAAAACTGCACCTATACATATTGTCAAAAAAAGGGTAATCACTCCTCTCTACAATATTAAGTCTCTTCTTTCACCTAAACAGCTGCAATGGTCTATTAAGAATTTTGTAAATTTTAAAATTCAAGCTACTGTATCTCTATATCATTTTCATAATAAATGTCCACTAAATAATGGTGAGGAAGATAAAAACATCCCTCTCTACTGCAAAGGCTGCTATTGCACAAAACTTTCCTCAACACATTCTTTGAAACATAGATTGTTTACCTCAGAGGTGACAATTATCCTTGAAAATTTCATCCAATCTGTTAAGAAAAATTCTGGGACCCCCCCACCCCCACTCGTCATCATCTGCTATTCATATCTGAGTATTTTTTTCTCCTGAAAATCATTTTAAGGAAAAATGCTATTGACGTGAATTTGTTTAAGGTGGATCCCAGCTTGTCATGAAGTGACCCAGACACTATGATCACAGAGCCATTTCCTGCGGCACCCCCAAATACCGTATATACTCGAGTATAAGCTGAGTTTTTTAGCCACCAAAAGGGGGCACGGCTTATACTCGGGTCAATGACCGTGAGGGTCCCAAAACTACGCTGGCTTGAGATGCGCTAACAATTTAATTAATTTTACCACATTTTCATGTACAGTATTTTGACTATTGAAATTCACTAGCAACTGCTGCATTTCCCACCCACGGCTTATACTCAGGTCAATCTATTTTCCTGGGCATACAGGTCAAAATTAGGTACCTTGGCTTATATTTGGGTAGGCTTATACTCGAGTATATATGGGTACGTAAAATGTAAACATGCACCTAAAACTTCCCATTCCTATTTGTTTATAAGGTAAGATCTTATTTGCAAAGCTGTAATGGTATAAACTGGATCCAGGACAGTTTAATAGAAAATGGTCAATTTAAACAAACTGAAACTTTCTATCTCACTCTAGCCTTTCTTAGGACTTCCCTTTTCCAAAGCATCTGAGGCTTTTCAGCAGCATAGACATAAGAACTGCCGCCGCCTCGCTTGAGCTCCTTCCCTGGTTCAGCATTGGCTGCGGGGAAGTTGGAAGCATCTTGCCTCCGTAGCACTGTCTTGTTGCCTTGGTATTTTGTATTTAATATTGTATTTTTTAAAATTTGTAACCTGTAATTTGTATTTGTAACTATAATTGTATTCTCTATTGCATCTGTGATACTGTATTTTGATATTGGATATTTTTTCTATGTTGTAAGCTGCCCTGAGTGGTGCGTGCACCAGAAAGGCGGGATATATAAATAAAATTCATATCCTATTCCTATCCTATCCTTTTGCCCTGAGTGTGGGGATCTTTTGGGACCTTTAGGGCAAGATAGAAGCTTTAATAATTAAAAGTTCCCACCAGATTGCTACTATTAGGATCAGGATTTTTGACTCCCCAATACTTCCAGGGCAAAACAGCCCCAGGGAGCCTGAGAACATGAGAGGAAATTTTTTGATTTGTTTAAATGTACTGCTTCTTGCACGCACCTCCAGT
This sequence comes from Bradypodion ventrale, assembly GCA_035047345.1. Classification (NCBI taxonomy): domain Eukaryota; kingdom Metazoa; phylum Chordata; class Lepidosauria; order Squamata; family Chamaeleonidae; genus Bradypodion; species Bradypodion ventrale. The sequence goes on from JAWDJE010000001.1 coordinate 99,987,123, forward strand.
TTGTACCAATGTAATTGCATGAACAGAATTCTGCCCACAATATGGTAATTAGAATCCTCTTAGGCTATTACTATGGGCTACTATGTCTGAAAATACTGCCCCATTTTAACAAAAAGAGGAAAACTTACAACTGCTTATAGCGGTTGCTTTTTAACTTCCAAAGATAGTCATAAGGCGGCGTGAATCTTCTTGAAAACATCAGAGTACCAGTAGCATCCTTGCTTCAAAATGAAAATGAGTACGTCTGACAATTTTGCCAGCAGTTGCTGCTATAGAATTTAATGAACCATGAATTCAACAGCTGCTCAAACCTTAATCAAACCAATGATGGATTTCCTTCCTTACAGCTTAAATAAAACACAAAATAGTTTTTACCAAATTTTGACAGATTGTATTATATCCTTTCATAAAAATGAAGGGAAAGTGGTAAATTAATTTTCAGCATTTTCCATTGGTTTTAACTCAAGCAATGCCTATAAAATTGGTTTAAGAGAGGTACAAGAATTTGTCAAGTTGATCATGGATACTAAACTTCAAGTTATTAATTCAACTAGTCTAACTTTTACACAGAGTATACATTTCAGACTTATAAGTGGAAATAAAAAAGAAAAAGATTGTTTGCAATGTAACATGACCAGAGATGCACTACCATACCTCTCTGGTATACAGAAATCATCTTCAGAAGTAAAATCAACATCAGGAGAATCCCAACAGGACAGAACATTTCTATCTATTTTCATACATAATCGAATTAATGTATATCAGATAAATTAAAAATTATTTGGCGAGGCTTTTTAGTAGATATGCAAGTAATTTCTTTTAAGTTGGGCATTAAATATGTGAAGAAAAATAAATGAGCTAGGATAAAATTAAGTCTCACCCAGGCGTTCTGTATTGAACTTCTGGGATACTATTATTAGAACACAATGCTTTAAAACCATGATATTGCAGTAATGTATTTTAATCAACTATTTAAGAAATAATGCAACAAGAAAAATGAAGCAATTTAAACAGCTAGGCAGGAACATAAAAATGAAGAAGTTACAAAATCTATACCTGTAGTACCAAAATTAATTTAAAGGAATACTGTATGTAAATTATATTTATCCTATTCCCTCATTCACACTCCAGATCCCAACTCTACCTGAGAATACAAATACATCTCTGAAAGTCTGGAACAGGTACTATGGAAATATAATTGCTGCAGAATTCTGGTCAGTTGCACTTTGTAATTTCAGATAGCAGATTAGTCTCTTATCTTATAGAGCAGTGGTGGTAAACCTATGCAGAGGGGACACTCGGAGCTCTCTCTGTGAGCATGCGCGCTATCACCTCAGCAGAGTTTGCTTTGCCCAGCAGCCCAACAGGACCCCTTCGTCGTCGTCCCCCTCCAGCGGTGCAGACGACAGCCTGTTGTGTTTGGGCACTCGGTCTCTAAAAGGTCTGCCATCACTATTATAGATTGATTTAGACTGAGTGATTTGTTCCTTTTGTTGCTGCTTTCACTTTTTCAGGGCTGTTTATTTTTCATGTCATATTGTTTTTACAATTGTACTTATATTCACCTAGGATTCCCTTGTTGACAAGAGAGTAGCATATGGCACTTTTACATACATAAACACATTTTAGCTCTAGTTCCCAGCTGGTAGCTTTTAGTATTTAAACTTAATTTCTTGTATAGAAGATAATTTGGCAACCTGTGGTTCACAGATGCCTTCTGTGTGACCTATACAGGTGTTCACATTCTCACACTACTGCTAAATTTAAACTTACTGCTAAGTTGTGTTTGTGGGCCTGAATGCAATTATGATGGGAAGGGTGGCTTGTGGTTATGATTCTAACTATGTGCTGCTTTCTGTACCATAATTACTCTCCATTCAACCTGACCAAAAGGGTGGGAATAAGCAGTTGACCAGAAGGCAGAATGAGTCATCTGCATTTAAACACTTCTCCATCCATGCCCAAATGTCTGATAACTGCAAACAGCTTTTCCCAGCACCAGCTGGCTATAGTGGACAGACACAATGAAACCACACTTTTCAGGGAAGGAATTTAACTCTCTCCATGCCCAACTATGGGATGGTTGAAGAAAAAGTGTAAGTTATGCTTTGTCTATGTGGTGCTTGACCCAACTATCCCATGGTACAAATATACATCTTTATTCCACAGAAGTACTAAGGAAGCTCTAGACCTCCCAGATGTTTCGGAATTCACTCACAGATATCTCACCTAGCATGTGCAATGGTACAAAATTATTTATTTGTTTATTTATTATATTTATATACTATCCTTTTGACCAAAGCAACTTATAGCAGCCAACATGCATCATTAAAACCATCATAAAATACAAAATAATAAAATTGCCATATAAAGCCAATTTAAAATATTTACAGACAGGTTGATTAAGAAATACAAATAACTAAACCATATTCTTATGGACAATGGTGACCCCTTGACCCCACCCTTGTTGTCTGCCCAGATGCTAGATGAAGTAAGTTGAGTTGGTTACCTTGGACCTGGAATATGGGGCTAGAACACCAAATAGGTTTGACATACCTAGGTTGAGATCTCCTGTAATGGCCAGCCCACCTCCCAACATCAAATCTCAGCCCAGAACTACCAGAACGTACCTATTGTCCTCTGTCTACAAGCCAACTTATCCAGCCAAGCAGTTTCCCTAGCCACAAAAAACAAAACAAAAACACACCAGATGTTGTAAGCCGCCCGGAGGCGCTTCAGTGAGGGGGCAGCGTTAGAAATAAAATAAACAAATAAATAAATACCTACTCTTTTAGACCATCCCAAAACAATTTACTAAGTAAATATAACAGGAAACAATAGTATAACTTAACAATGCTAAAGGACCTACCAAACCAATAAAAACAAAAGAACAAGCAGGAACCATCAAGCCAAACACAAATATCATACAAACAAACTATACAACTAAACATAAATTTAAATCAAACAAAGAATTAAATTAAATTTATACATAAAATTAAAATGTATATAACATTAACAACAAATCCACATACAGTATACATGCCCCTTCAACAAACCTTAAAGTATACAAATATCAACTACAATTATGTACATCTTAACCTATAAAACCAAGGGTTAACTGTTGGAACTTGCTATAGGTTCCTAAGCCTCGCCCTAATGACCCGCACCGACCATTCATGCACACGGCCGAACTGGGTCCGCAGGTCAACGAAGGATTGAGAAAACCGGCAGTGGGGCAACAGCCCCACAAACACGAAAAAAAGGGAAACAACTTCATTTCCCAACATTCTTTGCACCACGCCGCGCCACAGCCAATCAGGCTGAGAGCCGCGACCACAAAGAACATTGAGAAACTCGCCGTAGCCAATCAAAATCAAGCCGCAGAAAATAAAGCACCTCAACCACAAATCACAAAACCATAACTACAAGCCCCAGAAGCGCCCGAAAAATAAAAAATAAACAACTCACCGCCTCACAGCCACGCAAACACTAACCGGCCTTCTTTCCCTCACCAACTGAAGGGTCCCGACTGGAGTTTCCCCTTTAATATCAGTAGGTGGGGGGTTGCGATCCCCCTCTCCGCTGGCTCCCCTAGGGTTGGGAGGTTTGTGGGGACAAAAGGGGTATGTCCCCCCCAACACTTCTGGACCCAGGAGACCAGGGAGAGTGGATCGATCCCCCCCTCCTTAAAAAAAATACTTTAAAAAACCGGAGGGTTTTTTTTAGGAGGGGGAGAATTGATCCACTCTCCCTGGTCTCCTGGGTCCAGAAGTGTTGGGGGGACATACCCCTTTTGTCCCCCCAAACCTACCAACCCCAGGGGAGCCAGCAGAGAGGGGGGTCGCAACCCCCCACCCACTGATATTAAAGGGGAAACCCCGATCTACTTTCACGACTCCACACAATCAAAGCACCATAACACAATAAAGCCCCCCTCCCCACCATCTAGCCCACCCTTCCTAACCCCCAATGGCCACGCCCCCTCCCCATCACCTAGCCCACCCTTTCTAACACCCAATGACCATGCCCCCTTCCCCACCACCTAGCCCACCCTTCCTAACCCCCAACGACCACACAACCCTCGCCACCACCTAGCCCACCCTTCCTAACCCCCAATGACCACGCCCCCTCCCCACCACCTAGCCCACCCTTCCTAACTCCCAATTATCACGCCCCCTCTCCACCACCTAGCCCACCCTTCCTAACCCCCAACGACCACACACCCCTCCCTACCACCTAGTCCACCCTTCCTAACCCCCAACGACCATGCCCCCTTCCCCAACACCTAGCCCACCCTTCCTAAACCCCAATGATCACGCCGCCCTCCCCACCACCTAGCCTACCCTTCCTAACCACCAACGACCACACCCCCTCCCCAACACCTAGCCCACCCTTCCTCACCCCCAATGGCCACGCCCCCTCCCAACCACCAAATAAATAAATAAATAAATATTTAAAAATTACTAAAAACACAGTCAAAAACATCCAAAAATACACAAAAACAAACAAAAACAACACCAAAAAACAATAAGAAGTAAACAAAATAAAAAACAAAGACAAAAATACAAATTCCATACTCACACACACACACACACACACACACACACACACACACACACACAAAAGAAAGAAAACAAGCAAACGTACCAAAAGATGTCCTACCTCCACGAGGACCAGAAAAGAAATTAATAAAGAAAGAGACTACTTACCAGAAGAAGCTCCACCCAGAGGCCAGGAGAGAAAAAACAGTCAAAATACAGTAACCCCTACCAGCACCACCTGCTGGCCTCAATAGTAAAAACAATTCAAAAACACACAAAAGCCCCAAACAAAAGGCCACAAGAGTAAAAACAAATCAAAAACATAACACAAATTCACAATTTTACACTAAAGGTCACACCAATAAAAACAAGTCAAAAAAATTACACTACAACACACTTTAAGACAAATCACAAACATATGTCAATAAAATACAATAGAAACTTTTAAAAATCCTGTGCTGAGTTTTAACTCAAATTAAAACCAAAAACATCTAAACACATTTTAAAAACATTGAATGTAAAAAACATTTACTTTTACATTATTAAAATTATTACCTATGGTACAACTAATTAAAAAATTTAAAAAACTAAAATATTATTCACTTACATAAAACAATTTGAAAAAATTATATCATACTTTGTTATTTTATTAATCCTCAAATAACATTAAATCCTCAGTTAATAACAGCCAAGCCTAATTTTTTTTACATAAATAAACATTTTAAAAATTAAAATTACAGACTAAGCAATTTTTAAAAAACATTAACACAATTTAACCTTTCAACACAATTTAAAGCAGCCCGGCAACGCCGGGCAACCTCTGCTAGTTAATATATAAAATATATATTCTAAGAACATAAGAACAGCCTTGCTGGAACAGGCCACAGCCCATCCAGTCCAGCATTCTGTCTCACACAGTGGCTCACCATTTCCTTCAGGGTATTCCCAAGCAGATGCCTGCTTAGGATTCCCTGGAAATGATATTGAGAGATATCCTGCCTATCTCTCCAACCTGGAGGTTGTCCTTAGGTATCCATAATTATAGCCATTGATACCCTTGTCCTCCAAGAACTTGTCTAATCCTTTCTTAAAGCTGTCAAGACTGACAGCTGTCACCACTTCTTCTGGCAGGGAGTTCCATAGACCAATAATCCTCTGGGTGAAAAAGTACTTTCTCTTATTTGTTTGAGAACTAGTACCCAAAAGTTTCATGGAGTGTCCCCTAGTTCTAGTGTTATGCGATAGGGAAAACAGTTTTTCCTTATCTATTTTGTCCACACCGTGCATGATTTTATAAACTTCAATCAGGTCACCTCTTAGACGTCGTCGTTCAAGAGTGAAGAGGCCCAACCGTTGCAGCCTCAGATGGTAAGGAAGGTGTTCCAGTCCCCTAATCATTCTGGTTGCCCTCCTCTGCACTTTTTCCAGCTCCATAATATCCTTCTGGAGGTATGGCGACCAGAACTGTACACAATATTCCAGATGGGGCCTCACCATAGATTTATAAAGAGGCAAAATGACACTTGCTGACTTATTTTCTATACCCTTCCTAATGATCCCTAGCATTGAGTTTGCTTTTTTCACTGCTGAGGCACACTGGGTTGACACCTTCATTGAGTTGTCCACCAGGACACCAAGGTCCCTTTCCTGGTTTGTCGCAGAGAGTTCAGACCCCATCAGTTTATAAATGTAATTGGGGTTCTTTGCCCCAACATGCATCACTCTGCACTTACTAATGTTGAAACTCATTTGCCACTGTTTTGCCCACTCCCCCAGTGTCGAGAGATCCCTCTGGAGCTCCTCACAATCTCTCACAGTTTTCACTACCCTGTATAATTTAGTGTCGTCAGCAAATTTGGCTACCTTGCTTTTTACTCCTACCTCTAGATCATTTATGAAGAGGTTGAAAAGCAGGGGTCCCAGTACTGAACCTTGGGGGACCCCACTCTTTACTTCCCTCCACTTGGAGAAGTGTCCATTTAGTGCTACCCTCTGTTTCCTGTCCCTTAGCCAGTTGCTGATCCAGGACAAGACCTGTCCCTTTATTCCATGACTGTTAAGTTTATTCAAGAGCCTTTTGTGTGGGACCTTGTCAAAAGCCTTCTGAAAGTCCAGATAAACAATGTCAACTGGATCCCCCTTATCCACATGCTTGTTGACACTCTCAAAAAATTCCAACAGATTAGTGAGGCATGATTTGCCCTTGCAAAAGCCATGTTGGCTCTCCTTTAGCAGCGCCTTCTCTTCTATGTGCCTATTAATTCTATCTTTTAGGATGGTTTCCATCACTTTACCTGGGACACATGTCAAACTGACAGGTCGGTAATTCCCTGGATCACCCCTGGATCCTTTTTTGAAAATTGGTGTTACATTCGCTACCTTCCAGTCATCAAGCACAAAGCCTGATTTGAGGGAAAGATTATATATTTTGGCTAGGAGATCAGCAATTTCATCTTTAAGTTCCCTGAGAACTCGTGGATGGATGCCATCTGGTCCTGGTGATTTGTTAGTGTTTAGTTTAACAAGACATGCAAGGACCTCCTCCCTGGTTATTTCTATCTGGCTTAATTCTTCGGTTTCCCTCCCTACGAAGATAGGCTCTGTTTTGGGCATGTGGCCTCTGTCTTCTTCAGTGAATACTGAAGCAAAGAATTCATTGAGTCTCTCTGCAATCTCTGTTTCTTCTTTAATAACCCCTTGCCTTCCATTGTCATCTAATGGTCCAATGGCCTTCCTAGTTGGGTCCTTACTTCTAATGTACTTAAAGAAGTCTTTGTTATTTCTCTGAGTATTTTTAGCTATACGCTCCTCAAAGTCTTGCTTTGCTTTCCTGATTGTTGCCTTGCATTTGTTCTGCCAGAATTTATGTTTTTGCCTGCTGTCCTCATTCGGACAAGCCTTCCATCTTCTAAATGAGCTTTTCTTGCTCTTGATCACTTCCCGAACAGCTCCTGTAAGCCACATCGGAGTCCTCTTGGACCTGGCAGTGCCCTTTTTCCTTTTGGGTATGCATTCCAATTGAGCCTCTGTTATTGTTTTTGTAAACAGCCTCCATGCCTCTTGGAGTGTTTGGACTCTCTCAATTTTCCCTTTCAGCTTCTTTTTTACTAGTTTCCTCAACTTTGGGAAATTTCCTTTTTGAAAATTTAAGGTCTCTGTGTTAGATTTTATCAGTGACTTGCGGTCTATGATCAAGTTAAACATAATTGAGTTGTGGTCACTGTTCCCTATTGGATCAGTCACATGAACATCTTGCACCAGATCCTGAGTATTACTCAGGATCAAGTCAAGGATTCTTGTACCTCTAGTTGGGTCTTCAACCATCTGTCCCAGGGAACAATCATTTAGCATATCTAGGAACTTTATCTCTTTATCATGTGCTGAACAACAGTTCACCCAGTCTATGTGAGGGTAATTGAAGTCCCCCATTATAACCAGGCTTGCCTTCTTAGATGCCTCCTTTACAACATTCTCCAACTGCCAGTCTCCCTCAAGAGTTTGGGTCGGAGGCCGATAGTATATGCCTACTGTTAGACCATCCTTGTGGCCTGGTACTCTTACCCACAGAGCTTCTAATGGTGACTCTAAATCACCTAGATATTCCAATTCATACGATTTTATCACTTCTTTGACATACAAGGCTACACCACCTCCTGTTTGCCCCTTCCTATCCTTCCTGTACAGTTTGTAGCCTGGGATAACTGTATCCCATTGGTTATCATCCGTCCACCAGGTTTCAGTGATACCAATAATATCAATATTCTTATCTATTGCTAAGTATTCCAGCTCCCCTATTTTGTTCCGGAGGCTTCTGGCATTTGTATACAAGCATTTATATATGCTTTTCTGACACAGTCTTTTGTGTCCAGTTGCATTGTTAGACTGCCTCTTGCATCCTTCTGCTAGAATGCTAGTGACTAGCTCCTCGCTCTGCTCAGTAATTTTTGCATCCTCCTCACTACTCAAGTACACACTTTCCCGAACCGGATGCTGCCCAGCTCCTGTCGGCTTTCCCCCAGTTATCAGTTTAAAAGCTGCTCTGCAGCCTTTTTGATGTTGAGTGCCAGCAATCTGGTCCCATCATGGTTCAAATGCAACCCATCCCTCCTGAACAGATTTGGCTTGTCCCAAAATGTTCTCCAGTTCCTGACAAATCTGAAACCCTCCTCTCGACACCACCGCCTCATCCACGCATTGAGGCTTCTGAGCTCTGCCTGCCTGGTAGGTCCTGCGCGAGGGACAGGCAGCACTTCTGAAAATGCTACCTTGGAAGTCCGGGACTTCAATCTTCTTCCTAACAACCTGAATTTGGCTTCCAGGACAGACCGCTTGGCCTTCCCAACATCATTGGTACCAACGTGTACCATGACAACTGGCTCGTTCCCAGTTCTCTCTAACAGTCTATCTAGATTTCTTGTGATGTCTGCAACTTTTGCACCTGGCAGGCAAGTCACCATACGGTTATCATGTGCATCACAAATCCATTTCTCTGTATTTCTAATTATTGAATCGCCTAGTACAAGGAGCCCTCTCCTGCAATCTGTGCATCTACATGCACCTCATCAACCATATTAAGGGAGAGAAACTCAGTTTGTTCCTGTTGTTTATCTTCCTGGAACTCATCAAGTGTGATGAAGGAGAGATCATCAGGTGGAACCAGTTGTTCCTCTGTGTGTTCCTCATCAGGTGTGATGAGGGAAAGAGCCTCAAATTTATTCTGTAATTTCAGACTCTCAGAGTGATCCCCTACTCTTTTCCTCCTTTGAGTCACATTCCTCAACTATATACAGAAAAAATAAACTAATCAGCAACATATCTTGAGGGAGGAAATGCAGGTAGGATCACTACTGCCCTGTTACTCTAACCTGCTTAACAGATGTTGTGTATGTAATAATTGTGTTTAATGTATTCAGAAAATGTATTCACCATTTTGGGTTCTCCTCAGTTTACAAGTAACGCGAGATTGGGGTTTGCGCCATTTTACTACAAGAAGCGTGAGTTCTAGCCGGTCAAGGATCACCCCACTCTCTCCTGAGTTCAATCCACCAATCCTGTTTATTCCCGCCTATATGTATCTTTCCCTAAAGGTATATAAGTCGCTGCGGTGTTCTGATTCCTGAATAAAAGTTATGTGTTTGGCCCTTATTGCTGGCTGCTGCCCTTTATTTTAGGAACACTAAAACAATATAGAATAAAACCCTGTTTTACAGGGTTTTTTTGCGGAAAGAGTGTCCCATTTTACGGGGGGAAAAACAGTTTTACAGAATGCGATTTCCCAGAGCGGGCAGAATCGTCTGCGTGGGCAGTGGTTCTTTGGCGTGGAGGTACTCTGGCTTACGGGAAAGGACGTCCGCTCGACGGTTGGCGTTGCTTATGATGTATGTCACCCGGAAGTCAAAACGGCTGAAGAACAGGGACCATCGGACTTGTCGCAGGTTCAGCTGCCTGGCCGTTGTCAGATGCTCAAGATTCCGGTGGTCCGTCCAAACCTCCACCTGATGCTGAGCCCCTTCAAGGCAGGAGGGCCAGGGGCAGGAGTCACAACACCTTTATAATATACAGAGAACATAATATATCCTTCGCTGCTCCCCTCCACTCAGTATATGGAAGGTGACAAATGCAGATGTAACCCACCAATAGATCTCTGGACTGAATGACCAACACCAGAGCTGTGGGAGACAACCAGAGTCCAGAAGGCCCAATCATCAGTCTAAATTAGAGGTGGGGAACCTGTGGCTTTGAGGGGAGTCTGGGTTTCTGGGAATTGAAGTCGAAGTATACCTGGAGGGCCCTAGGTTGAGAAACCCTGGCCTATAGGGTTTCAGATGCAAGCCATGCTCTGCGCTCCACAAGACCTGCACCAGGATTCAGAGAAAAAACACACCTGCAACCTGGTGGAAGGACACCACCAACTCCAACCCAGCTTTGAGGCCACCCACAGAAAAGCTGCAATTCTCAAAAATCAACTCAACAGCAGCACTACAACTTGTAACCCAACAATGTAAAGAAGCACAATGTGGGCTAGGAAACTCAACAAAACATGAGCAACCCTTCACCAGGGGTTTTCCTAAGGAAAAATTGCATCTTTGTTCATTAATCAATTACTGTAATATCTTACAATGCATTAGTACAGAACAGTAAACATCATCTTATGTCACTTCAGACTACTTTGAGTGAAGGAAATGACCTCTTCACATATAGTACTACTATACGATTACGGTCATGATTACGGTCATCCTTGAATTATTTCATGTCCAAAAGGATACTGAAATGACAGGTTATAGGTAACTGTTAAAGCAGCATTTCCCAACCTTTAGTTTTTGGACTTCCATTCCCACAAGCCTAAATCAGTACATTTGCTGATCAGTGCTTTGGGGAATTGCTATCAAGGTTGCAGATGGGAAATACAGTATACCCAAGATGGAAAAAGGTTGACTGAACCGCAGTCATCCAATAGTGGACAGTCCAGAACAATGTCCAAACTACAGACTGTATACTTGACAGGAAGAGAACTCTTTTGAATTTTAACAACTCCCCTCTTTGAGAAGGTAGATGAACCACCTAACCACAAGACTTCCATCTTGTCCGGATTCAGCTTCTACTTGTTAAGCCTCATCAAGTCCAAGCCCACAGACAAGCAATGCTCAAGTTCAGGAACCACTTTTACTGCCAATGATGGAAATGAGAAACAGAGTTGTGTATCATTTGTGTACTAATGAAACACCACCACAAATATTTGAATGACCTTGTCAAGGCAGAATCAATACTTTTCTAAAACCTCATCAGAACACAATACAGAAAGAGGTTGCCAATAATCTATTGATCCTAAAATGCCTTTAGCCTTAAGAAAAATTAGTTCAAAATCCATCAACTATAATACCTTCAGTAAAATGGTATTTTAAATACAGACTTCATAGAAGAGCTAAATCCCATAGTTTTCTGTGGAGCGAATAAACAGAAAAATTGAGGAATACTTGTTTCTCCACAGGCAGGACCATAGCCAGGGGGTGAACGGGAGGGGGAGCTCCCCTTGAGCTAACAGCCTCCCCCCCACCCCCACCCCGGGCAAAGTTCCAATGGTGTGTGTGTGTGTGTGTGTGTGTGTGTGTGTGTGTGTGTGTGTGTGTACCCGTACATGTGTGTGACTTTGTTGTCCATCCTGAAAAAATATTTTCCCCTCCCCAATCTAGAATGCTGGCTACGACCCTGTCCAAAGGTATATATTTCTGTTGAGAAATTCTATAAATTTGATTTTAGAAGAATCTGTTAGTAGCAAGAAACTGTAGTATTATCTCAGGCAACACTGTGCAACATCAGAATTTACTGAGTTGAATCCAACAAGATCCTGGTGAGATATGGGTTTTTGCCTGCTAGGTATAAACCCAGCCATCAGTGGCCCCGGAAGTGGGCACATTTGCGCAGGAACCATTTCTGGGAGTGCAAATGCATCCCCCACCACTCCCAGAAGTGGTTTATTCACTCCTGGGAAGTGGTTCAGGACGCACAAGCACATCGGTGGATACATCCCCCATCCACTTGCTGGACCACTTCCTGGACTGGTGAGGGCATCGTGGACCTGATGAACTGGTGTTGGGGGCCTGATATGGCCCATGGGCTGTAGTTTGGGCACCCCTGATCTAAGGAGACATGTTCCTTCCTTGTGGCAGCCAAGGAAGAACTGGAAGGATGAGAATGAAATTGTTCTAAGCAATTGCTGAGATCAGATAACTAGAAATGTCCCTCCCCCATCAGAAGAGGCAGGGGGACCAGAGACCACATTGCTAACATACGTTGGATCATGGAGAAAACAAAGGAATATTAGAAACAAGCTTACTTCTGCTTCATTGACTACACCAAGGCCTTTGACTGTGTGGACCACAACAAAATGTGGCAAGTAATTAAAGAGATGGGAATACCAGAACACATCATATGTCTCATGAGAAATCTGTACATGAGTCAAGAAGCAACAGTTAGGACAGAGTATGGAATGACAGAGTGGTTTGGAATAGGAAAAGGTGTAAGACAAGGCTGCATTTTGTCACCCTGCTTATTCAACTTATACACAGAGAACATAATGCGCAATGCAGGGATGGAGGAATCACAATATGGGATCAAAATTGCTGGGAGAAACATCAACAATTTGAGATATGCAGATGATACCACCCTAATGGCAGAAAGTGAGGAAGACCTAAAGAAGCTCCTGATTAGGTTGAAAGAAGAGAGTGAAAAAACTGGCCTGAGACTCAATATCAAGAAAACCAAGATAATGGCAACAGGCCATATCAGTCCCTGGAAAATAAATGGGGAAGAAGTAGAAGCAGTAACAGATTTTATCCTCTTAGGATCCAAGATTTCTGCAGATGGAGATTGCAGCCATGAAATAAAAAGTCGACTGATTCTTGGGAGACAAGCTATGAAAAACCTGGGGAACATAGTGAAAAGTAGAGACATCTCACTGTAAACAAAGGTCCGCTTAGTCAAAGCAATGGTATTTCCAGTGGTAATGTATGGCTGTGAGAGCTGGACCATTAGAAAGGCTGAGCGAAGAAAAATACATGCCTTTGAGATGTGGTGCAGGAGGAGAGTTTTGAGAGTCCCCTGGACAGCGAGGAGAACAAATAGGTCAATATTAGAAGAGATTAGCCCTGAGTGCTCCTTAGAAGGACAAATAACAAAGATATAGCTGATGTATTTTGGACATCAAATGAGAAGAGAGGATTCACTTGAGAAGGCCTTGATGCTGGGGAAGGTGGAGGGCAAAAGAAGAAGGGGACAGCCAAAGATGAAATGGCTAAATGGTATTGTAGATACAACGGGCATGGAGCTGTGCGGACTAAGGAGGATGATGGAGGACAGGGGTGTCGGAATCGGCTGTGCGACTGAACAACAACATCTACTTTTAACCTCTAATCAATCTACCATGAGCCACATATGAAAAATGGGTAAATGCAGCAACTTGATAGCTAGCATTTTAAAGGCACCAATAAACTCCTGCTAGACATACAACAGATCCGCCAAATGATTTTCATATTCCAGCATAGCTTTCAGCCACAGAGATGACTAGAACATTCCAGGATTAAGCAGTCATTTACTTTCTATTAAATTGGGCCAAGAGAAAGAAGCCTTTGGTATGAGACTCATCTGAATATTTAACTCAGACACACCTCTAGGGTACTAATTAAAGAGGAGGAGTGCTTATAGCATACTAGCTAGGCAATGGGCCAAATGCGGAGCTCTGTTTCGCCCTTGCCTGTTGGAGAATGGGGTGGATTTCTCTGGCAGGCAAGGGCGAAACAGAGCTCTGCATTTGCCCCTTTCCTGTCGGAGAAAGCAAGCCCCTTCTCCGACAGGCAAGGGCCGAATGTGGAAGGGGCTCGCTTCCCTCCGGGAGGCAAAGACAGAGATTGGAGCACTGTTTTCTGCCTTTGCTTCCCGGGGAAGTGGCTCACTTCCCTCGGTTGGCGGGGGGCCGAAGGCAGCAGTGCCTTCAGCCCCTGTCCCCCGTGGAAGGGGCTTGCTTCCCTCCGAGAGGCGAAGGAAGAGAACGGAGCGCCGTTCTCTGCCTTTGCTTCCTGGGGAAGTGGATCGCCATCTTTGTATTACCCCCTCCATTGTTTCATGTCAGCTCCCGAAACAGCGGCGGGGGTAATACAAAGGCGGTAGCCAGCGATCCGCCAGGGAGAGCTACTCCCCTGACGGATTGCTGGCTGTCGCCTTTGCATTTCCCCTGCAACTGTTTCGAAGGTTGACATGAAACAGTAGTGGGGGAAATGCAAAGGCTTCAGACAGCAATCCATCAGGGGGGGGGAGTTCTCCCTGGAGGATTGCTGGCTGACACCTGTGATTTTTTCCCTCTGTTGTTTCGTGCTCTGGCACGAAACAGAGGAGGGGAAAAATCAAGGGTGAGAGCTGGCAGGTATGGCTGAGGGCGTGAAGGGCAGCAAGGCAGAGGCAGCGCCTCGCCCGGCTGTGCCCTCAGGCAGACCGTTCCCTCAGCCCGGGCTCTGTCTGCCTTGGTAAGGCAGGGCCCTGGGCTGAGGGGTTTTGGTTGCGTGTCTGCCATTTTTTTAACGTATACGCCAGCTGTCCTGCCTCCTCCACGCTCGTGTCCTCATTTCTGATTGGCTGAGGCGTGCCGCGGTGCAGAGGATGCTGGGACTTGTAGTTGTTTTTTATTGTGTTCGTGGGGCGTTTGCCCCACTCTCGGCATCTGGACCCTTGTGGCGATGCTCGCAGGGACATAAGGTAAGTGAGGCCGGCTCATTAGGGGATAGTAGGGACGGGTGTGGCCACACATGCCGGACACACACGCCCCAACCCCCTTCTTATAGGTATAGAAAGGCATGTAGGATAAAACAAAGTTTGTCCAAAAATTTAAAAAAGTCCCAATTATGTTCAATTTACAGCTCCTCACATAAAACAAACTGGGACCTTAATGCTGTATCTGCTCCAAACTCTACACATCGAGTAAAGTCTGGACTGAGAATCAGCTGTATTCATGGAGTATCCTCTATGCCAGTGGTTCCCAAAGTGGGGCACACGCCCCACAGGGGACTTCAGTTCCCAGAAGCCTAAGTCAGTACACTGGCGGATCAGTGCTTTGGGGGATTGACAGACGTCTGGGAATTGAAGTCCAAAAACCAAAGCTTGGGAAACACTGATCTACACAGTCAGGAGACCCCCAAGTAGATGTACTGTATCAGTTTTCAGACACCTGACCTTCCTATCTCCAAAATACTGGTTTATCTCCAAAACAAGAATAATGAGTGCTACGCTACAGCTAATACTCAAATGTCCAAACTTAATTAAAAAAAAAACACCAAAGGGGGGTGGGGAGACACAGCTCACTTGGCACTAAAATAGAAACATACACCATGGCCGATGAAAAGATGTTGTGAACAACTTGTGCTTTGGCAAAATTCTTTCAATAGAAGCTCTCTCTTGCCCTCTTTAGGAAAGAACTGCAAATTTGTCCAAGTAATACCACAGTAAAATGAAGAAATCCATGAGCAACATAAAAAATATATCCCTTTGCTCCAGATGCAGGAGACATTCCTTGCTAAAGTCAGGATTTTATATTTTTAATTTCCTGTTTGGCACAGGCTCACTTTCTTTTTTGGATGGCCACTATTTTGACAAGGATTATCAACACCAAAAAGAGAAGCATCCTTCTTAAACTACTTGCCACTCCCACATAGTTGTGAGAATGATACTGCTGAGGGGGTCAAAGGACCTGAGCTAGAAGGAGGCTCTTCTCTATTCATCTGGAACTGCAGAGATAGTCCACTTCAGAGTCCACCAAACCATACAGCATAAAAAGAAACAATTAACCAGACTAGAACCAGAAATATCCTTTACCATTTTGAAAAAAAAATAGCATTGCTTTGAGGTCACTGAAAACTACTACAAAGTTCACTTATGCAACTCCCCTTGAACAAATTAAGCATTTGTTGTTCACTAGTTTCACAAACAGAATGAAAAAGCTTTAATTGCTTTAACAATTATTAGTTATTAAAACAGAATACAGTAAAATCCCGGCTTGTGTACACCTCGAGTTACGTAAGATTCAAGTTACGTAAGGGTTTTTTGCATAAATCATGTCCTGATTTACACCAAAAAAAGACTTACGTGAGGGGTTTCTGGTGTGTTTAGAGTTCAAACTGGCACTAGCACCATTTTGAGCTCTAACTTTCCACCCCGTGCCACCTACCCCCACCATCAGAGGTTGCAAGAGATCACTTACTGTGGCGGCGGCGGAGGCAGTGGCGATGATTGCAGCCGTGTTTTCCAGAGTCCCCACTGCTTCAGCTGGGATTGGGGTTTCCCGCATTCTTGCCAAGGAAGCCGATGCGGGCAGCCCCAGGAGAGAAACGGATCCAAATCCTTACCCTTCCAGACTTCGCCTCCCCTGCTCTGCCCAGGTCGTTGCCACAGATTGTCCCAAAGCGTGGAAGTGTAAGGATTTGTTTCTCTCCAGGGGCTGCCCATGTTCTTGCCGAGGAAGCCGACGCGGGCAGCACCAAGAGAAAAACTGATCCAAATCCTTACCCTTCCATGCTTCACCTCTCCTTCTCTGTCCGGGTCATTGCTGTGGCTAGTCTCAAAGCCTGGAAGGGTAAGGATTTGGATACGTTTCTCTCCTGGGGTTGACTGCGTCGGCTTCCTTGGCAAGAACATGGGCAGCCCCTGGAGAGAAACAAATCGAAATCCTTACCATTCCAGGCTTTGCCTCCCCTTCTCTGCCTGGGCCATTGCCACGGATTGTACCGAAGCCTGGAAGGGTAGAAGATATATATGTTCATTTGTAATACTTTTGCTCTTCTATAAGCTTGGAGTTAAAACTGGGGATATGTTCCTATCTTTATGCTTCCTTTCTATCTTGCCTGTACATACATGTGCACACATCACAAGAGGACAATAAAGACTAGCATAGTCAGTATCAAATGCAAGTTATAACTGGTCATCCCTGGAGATGATGTAGAAATCGCTACATAAAGAAGATAGGAAAAGACTACTAGTAAGACTACTAAATTGCAAGTCTAGTTTATTTGGAAAATACTAATAGCACAAGGAAGCACAAGCCTGTATTACACCCTAAATCTCAGAAAAGTTTCCAAGTGGCCTATGGAAGTGAGTTATAATTCTCCTTAAATAACCAAATATTTCTCAAGTTATATTTTGGAATCTATACTCTCTAAAATCTGATCTAAACACTTAATCGTATAGTTTTAATTATGAAACATTGACAACCATTTACTCTTTCTTTAGCTATTAAAAAGCATTTGGAATAAATTCACAAATACAATCCAGTTTTTAATCCATCTTTGCAAGATGGAACAGCCGCATTGAAGGAATTAGAAAAGATCATTATGTGTAAGGGCACATCACTGAAGACCAAGAACAAGATCACCCAAATAATTGTAACCCAAATCGCCATTTACAGGTGTGAAAGCTGGATAGTAAACAAAGCTGATAGGGGGGGAAATGATTCATTTGAAATGTGATTCTGGAGGAGAGTCTTGTGGATACCGAGGACTGCCAAAAAGACAAAGGAGACAAGTGGATCCTAGAGCAAGTCAAGCATGAACTGTCTCTAGATGCAAAAATGATGAAACTGAAACTGTGCTACTTTGGGCAGATGATGAGAAGGCAGGACTCTGGAAAAGAAATAATGCTGGGAAGGGTGGAAGGCAGCAGAGTGCAAAAAAGTCCAAAAGCAAGATAGAGCAATTCCCTAAGGCAGCGTTTCCCAATCTTTGGTTTTGGGACTTCAATTCCCAGAAACCTAAGTCAATTCCCCAAAGCACTGATCAGCCAATGTACTGACTGAGGCTTCTGGGAATTGAAGTCCACAGTATTCCACAAAACATAGTTTGGGAAATGCTGCCCTAAGGGAACCCACAAACAATAACTTTCAGGAATTGAGCAGAGCTGTTGAGGACAGAATATTTTAGAGATCCTTCATTCTTAGGGTCACCATATGTCTGAGACAACTTGATGACATGTAACAACAACAACTGCTAACTAAGCTGCCATGTTTTGAATCTGGAGTTTCTGTAATGGGTTCAAAGAAAGCCCTATATTGAGAGCTTTACAGTAGTCAACCTTTGAGACTACCCATGCATAAACCACAGTTGTTAGGTCCCTGCCATCCAGGTCTGGATGTAGCTGGGCAATACACCCCAGATAATAAAAGGCAGAATGGTGTTGCCTGATGTTCCATTGTGAACGCTGGTTCCAAAAAAACCAAGCAAACTATGCACCTGATTATTAAGTGGGAGGATGAAACCTCCTAATTTAGACATCAATCTCAACCCAGTCTATCTGGAGGGCTACCTAACAAGAAAACCTCCATCATGTGGGGATTCAACTTCAACTTGTTCATCCTTGTCCAATCCAGCACTGAGGCCAGGCATGACCCAAGGCATGGCACTGCATCTACCGCAGACATAGAAAAGAAGAACAGAACTGCATTCTTGTGTTCTAGTTAAGGCCAAATCAACAGGTAATAAGCAAGAATTTTCTGCACATGGAGAGAAGCATGCATAAGAAGGCTGTGTGAGAGGAAAATATATATGTGAAACTACCTTCTTTCTTCTGCATTTCAGGACGGAGCAAATTTTACAAATAAATGCTAGTGAACTTCATTTACAGTCGTCAAATCTCCAGCAAGTAAATATCACTTTTGCTTCTACCAAACAGAGAAGAGGCAAGCAGGGTAGCAAAAATCGAAGGTAGAGGAGAGATTTGACTACAGCATTAACCATAGTCTGCTCTTCTTCCAGATAAGCTCATTTTCTAATTATGAGAGCTTTTACATGTAGGGGAGAATTCATAAATAGCATCATAAATCTGTAATCCAAAATGATTCAGTCCAGTCTGTGATATCTATTGCAAGATAGTAATTCATTGAATGAAACACTCATTATTCTGCATTTTAAATATTCAAACCATTCTTAATTCATATACTAATTAAATGTGTGTTTTAATTAACTAAGTTCGGGTGGCATGGAGTTTCATTTTGATTTTACTGAGGGAAAATAAATTAGAATTTTGCTCCAAACTTTGGAACATCAAGAATACTAGCAATCCAATACGGTCATTGTACACCTTGACACATAAACACACACTACACTCCTCAGTGCTGCAGATCCTGAGGAAGCAATAGTCTTTGTCTCTGGAAGTAACGAACATAGAGATCAGTGCACCTGAAATAGCGACAGTGCCTGTATGGAGGCACTAAGAAGGCAGCCCCTTTAACATGCTAGGGTGGCTGAGGGCCAATCACCCACACACCAAAATTTAACTAATTAAAAGAAACACACAAAGAAAAACCAGACGGATTTCACCGATGATGGCCAGGTGAGCAACAAGGATCATGACTTTTGCGGCAGTGACCTGAGGTGAGCCATGGAGTTGTCTAAGGAGAAAGCCCAATGGAGATCCTTTGTGGAATCCTCTACACCAGGGGTGCCCAAACCTTTGGGGCCGCAGGCTGGTCACATGGTTCAGGGGGCTGGTCACTATGGCTGGGGGCCAGATTTGGCCCTTGAGCCAATTCATCCAGCCCATGAAGCCTTCATCACTCCTGGAAGCGAAAGTAAAACGCACCAGTACGGGCTTGTTTTACTTTTGCTTCCGGGAGCGATGAGGGCTTCGTGGGTCGGATGAATTGCCCCCAGGCCATAGTTTGGGCACCCCTGCTCCACACCATAAAGTAGAAGATGAGGCGATTAAATAAGTACACTCCTCAGTTCATTTACATCATAGTCATACATCACGGAAGAAGTATCATGAATGAATAAACTACCATAATTCATCTAATATTTCTTACCCTAAGTGCCATTCAGCATCAGTGTTCAGTCTTACTTGTAGGAATGCATCTGGTTTCTGTCTTGCCTGTCCTCTGACACATTTTGTAAACAAAAGCCTCTTTGCTTGCTATTCTCCTTATCTCTCTTTCTTTGGGTTCTGACACTTCTGATTGGTTGTTTGGCCTTAGGTTTTGTCTCTGTTAGGTTTCGTTTCTGGTATACAATGCTTGCCCAAGTTTCGTTTCTCGCTCTCTCTGCCTAAATAAAGAAAAGGCGTCAGTATCGTTTGACCAGCTGAAGAGAGCAGGCGTGTTTTTGTATGTCTCTGTTTTCTCCCTACTCAAAGCCTAATGAAGCAGGACTTCATGGGACTGATTGCTATCTTAAAGATCTGAGGATATAAACTGCTGCTAATGAGGCTGACTGAATAAAGAAGATATCTTTACATGAAGCAGAATTCCAACAACTGGCGCCCCGTCGTGAGGCCAATTGAATGAAATTCAAAGGAATGCTTTGAACTCTGCTTCAACAATTAACACCTAATTAACACCTCATCGACCGGGAAGGTCTCACTCACTCACGACCAGAAGAAAGGTCCGACCGGGAAGGTCATAAATCGAGCTCGAGATTCATCCAATTCTACATTGGATCCCACACAGGGTGAGTGAAAAAAGGAATGAGAAAAATATATATATTTTTTTAATTATGGGGTGCATATTTTCTTCGCAAATGCATGAACTTTGTAAAGATATCTCAGATCTTTTGCATGAGAATGGGCGAAAGGTAGATGAGAAGAAGATACAGCAGCTGGTTAAAGTTATAGCAAAATTCTGTCCTTGGTTTAAATATGAAGGTCTGGACTTAAAAGAGTGGAAACAGATCGGGAATGAATTGCAGAAGCATAAAGGGATTTCTAGATCAATATTATTTACTTGGGAGGAAGTGAGAGGCTGCCTTCAAAGGCTTACTCCAAAAAATATTTTATTGTCTCAAAGACTTGATGGCCATCCCCTCACACAGCTTTTGCCTTCAGAAAAAGGGGGGGCCATGGCAACTGCCCCTCCATCATATGAGAAACAACAGACTCCTGATGGGGGTGAAGGTGGAAATGGAGATGGGACATTATGTCCTGACTTGCAAAAATCAAGCACTTTTAGCCCTACAAAGACACATTTTTCTGATGCTTTAACGGCAGCTGTGCTGGACATGCAATCTCCTGAAATATACCCAGTGATAAGGGGGGCTCCGGCTGTGGGCAACGCAATGGCTGTCCCAGATAGGTATGAAACCCTCCATTACAAATATCTGAAGGAACTAAGGGTCAGCATACGTGACTATGGATTTAATGCACCTTTTACTAAAGCTTTATTGGAAGCCATTGCATCTCAAAAATTGCTACCAGTGGATTGGAAACAGATGATTAAAGCGCTTTTGCCCCCAGCAGAAGCCATGCTCTGCTTGCAAGAGTGGAGGGATGTGGCTTGGGAGGTTCATCATACACGCCCTGCACTCACAATGGATATGTTATGTGGGGAGGGAAATTTTGCCAACCCCACACAGCAATTGGCCCTCAATGATGCCCAGCTGGGAGAGATTGCTCAGATAGTCATGCGGGCCTGGAGTAAGATTCCTTCCAAAGGGGATAGCTCCGTTGCTGGATTTGCAGCAATTAGGCAGGGCCCTAAAGAGAATTACACTGAGTTCATTAACAGACTCATGACTGCTCTCAGCCGCCAGGTGGAAAATGTGCCGGCACGGGAAATGCTCATGAAACAACTGGCTTTTGAAAATGCCAATGAGGATTGTAAAGGGGCTCTGACAGCTGTTTATGCTAGGCCAGGAACATCTATAGCAGACATGATGAAAGTTTGTCAAAATGTGGGGACTCACAGTTACAAGGCTCAACTTCTGGCAGCTGCAGTTCAATTGCCCACAACTCAGGCTCAAAACAAACGTTGTTTTGGTTGTGGGAAGGAAGGACATTTTAAAGCACAATGTCGCTCCTCTCTAAAGCAGGCAGCACGCCCTTCAAGGAAGTGTCCCATTTGCCTGAAGGGGTACCATTGGGCCAATCAGTGCCGCTCAAATCCTGATGCCAATCCCTCAGCTGCTCAGCACAAAGACTCTGACTTTTCTCCACAGCAGCAGGGAAATGGGAGTGCGGGCCAGGCTCGGGCCCAGGCAAAATAATAGGGCTACCAGTGGTCAGTGAAGAGGCAATAGAGGAGGTTTTGCAAGAGATGGCAGAAGATATGGAACTTGCCCAAGAAATGATTTCACGATATAGAAAAAACCATCCTCTAAAAGAAGGACTTTTATTGAGGTTATCTAAGGACTGTACTTTTACTATGCCAGGGTGTGTGGAGGCTCTTCCCACACTGGTTGATGATGTTAATTTCCAGGGCATGATGGGCATTGTTCTTCCTTGCCCAGACGCCTTACCCGCTTCTGTACACATTGCAGCAGGGTCAGTTACATTGGGTCACCAAGAAATTGTCATCCCTGCTTCAGCCACGCAACATCTCACCCTGCCTAAGGGACAACCTGTAGGACGCCTTCATCTGCTCCCACTAGGGACCACTGCAACTCCATCCCAGGAGGGGACTGCAACAGCGGCTATGGCGGTGATACAAATCACCGAGGATAGACCGACCCGCTCGCTGATTATGGGTGGACGTTCAGTGTCTGGATTGGTCGATACAGGAGCCGATATTTCAGTGGTGGCAAAAAAAGATTGGCCGACTGGATGGGCCGTCCGCCCCTGTAGGGAAGTTTATGGGGTGGGCGGGTATGAGCCAGCACAGCAAAGTGTTCATCCAATCGTCTTCGAGACCTCAGGGGGAACAAAAGTTTCTCTTCACCCACTGATTATGGATATTCCTATTACTCTGTGGGGCCGGGATCTCCTGGCTAAAACAGGGTGTACCTTGCAGACAAATTTTTGATACGGGCCTCCCCTGCAGCGCCGTTGCATGCACTTCCACTACAATGGACAATTGCAACAATTGCTAGGGAACATAAATTGGGCTCGTCCTTTCTTGGCCCTGAGCATGGAGGAACTGTCACCACTCTTTGCTGCTCTTTCTGGACACACTTCTCCAGCGGACATCATTCCCTGCACAACGGAGATGCGTACAGCTCTTCAACGCCTCAACGAAAAGCTGCATACCATCGCTGTGGATCGGGTGCCCTCAGGCACCATTGCGCTGGCATGCGCTCTTCTTCCTACACCGAGGCTGCCCACTGCGGTTTTGTTCGCGCCTGTCAACGCTCAGAAGGTGGCCATCGTGGAATGGCTGCACTTGGCGCACACTCCCTCGAAAAACTGTTATCGCCTACCTGATGCGATTGCTGATCTTTTCCTCAAATGCCGTACTAGGGCAAAGCATTTGACTGGCTATGACGTTGACTTTGTTTGTTTTCCTTTTTCACAGGATCAGCTAACCGCCTTGCTACAGCATTCTGAGGCATTTCAGGTGGCCATGGCGGACTTTGTGGGACAAGTTAAATTTAACCCCCCCAAGGATAAGCGGTTTACCTTGCTGAATCTCACTTCTTACTCCCTGTCATCCCCGCTTTGCATGCAACCTATCTTGCATGCCATTACTCTTTTCTCAGATGGCTCCCCCTCCCGTGGAGTCCTTACATGGCAGGGTCCTACTGGGGAATGGGAGGTTGTTTTTACAGGACCTCAAGCATCGGCCCAGCGGTCGGAACTGGCAGCGGTCATACTTGCTTTTTCTACGTTTTCTGATGTGCCTTTTAACCTGATTGTGGATACTCAATATGTTTACCGCCTTGTTTTTACTTTAGCTCAAGCTTATTTGTCTCCATCGATGGATAGGGATCTTTTTGCTTTATTCCAACAGCTTCAAGGTTTTCTTACTAACCGTACGGTCCCATTCTTCATTGCCCACATACGCTCTCACACAAGGATTCCAGGTTATTTGACGGAGGGCAATGCACGAGCAGATTCTGCTCTCCGAGACTCTGCTGAGGTTTTTTCTCTCTTTGACAACCCCATTGACAGTCATGCAATGTTTCATCAATCTGCTAAGGTTTTGCATAAACGATTTTCCATTCCTATGTCACAGGCTAGAGACATTGTGTCGTCCTGTGCTTCCTGTACGAAGTCTCCTATATTCCTGCCATTTGATGCTGTTAATCCTCGAGGAACAGAAGCCAATCAGCTATGGCAGATGGATGTCACGCAAGTACCTGCTTTGGCTCCGCTTTCTAAGTTACATGTGACTGTTGATACCTTCTCTGGATTTATATGGGCTACACCCTTACGGGGTGAAACATCCAGACATGTTATACAACATTGCATTCGTTCGTTTGCGGCAATGGGTAAACCTAAAAGCCTTAAGACAGACAATGGGTCATCATATGTTTCTTCTGCCTTTCAGGACTTTTGCCGTCAGTGGGACATTAAGCTAACCCATGGAATACCCTATAACTCGACTGGACAGGCGATTGTTGAAAGAGCCCACCTGACATTCAAAAATTTGTTACACAAGCAAGTGGGAGATAGAGGGGTTCCTGTGGCTGAAATACCTACAGCTGTTGCTAAAGTACTGTATACTCTTAATTTTCTTCTTGCTCCCCATAACAGGTCACACTCTCCAGTCGAATTGCATTTCAGGACTGAGGAGTGTCTTCCTAAGCCATTGGTCGTTTATCGGCAGCAACCCGATCCTGAGTGGAAGGGTCCTGTACCTCTAATCACCTGGGGACGAGGATACGCAGCGGTTTCTACAACCTCAGGACCTGTGTGGATTCCTGCCCGAGCGATCCGCCCATGGAGAGAGAAGAAGGTTACTCAGCTCCAGGATGGTGGTTCACCAGTAAACTAAATGTGCTGACATTTGTTATTTTCTTTCTTACTGTGCTTCCAGCTGTAAGAACAATGCCTCATGGGGGCAACCCCAACTTTTGGATTTGTCATGCTAACACTCTTCTCTAATCCTCCAGAACAATTTAACAACACCCGTTGGCGAAGCATGACATTCAAGAAATACACTAAAGGACTTTGTTTCTGCTGTCATAGTTCTGGAGTCTGGAATAGTAAATGGAAATACTGGACTCAAGCAAAAAGGGTTTTGCAGAATGTAGGCAATTATACGGGTTGTGATGATTATTTTTGGCTATGGGGTAGTTATAACAGTTCTTATAAGCTTAATTATACCTTGTTTAACACTACTATTGAAGATATATATGATGTTTTTCCTATGTTTACTCCTGATTATTCTGCTATAGATAGTGGTTCAATTTGCAATGGATGGCAAATCAAGGATCCTAACATGTGGTTCTTTTTTAATGGAGTTGCCACGAATTTCCATCCAGGACAATATCAATGTGCAGCATTGGGTTATTTTATCTGAATAATACTATTGAGAAAGAACTTCAGAATTTACAGGAGAGCATTACTAACAATGTACGCACTGATGTTAATCTCTTTGATTGGGTGACTTCTTGGTTGCCTGATTTGTCTGTCCTTAGACAAGTTTTCTTTTATGGGTTCATTATTATTATCTGCTTTATACCTTTGTATTTTTGCATTACTTGTATTCCTAATCTTATTTCTGTGTGTAACACATGTCCATTGCGTAGAAGGGAGACATCGAGTTTTGCACGACGGCAATTGTATTCAATGAGGTATCACCCTCCGGAACAAAGTACCAGGAGTCAGGAGGGGTACGACGTCCAGGAGGACAGTGATGATGTATATGATGACATGCAGGGGTATGATTAGCCGTCCCTCTCTCAAATTTAAATGAAAAAAGGAGGACATGTAGGAATGCATCTGGTTTCTGTCTTGCCTGTCCTCTGACACATTTTGTAAACAAAAGCCTCTTTGCTTGCTATTCTCCTTATCTCTCTTTCTTTGGGTTCTGACACTTCTGATTGGTTGTTTGGCCTTAGGTTTTGTCTCTGTTAGGTTTCGTTTCTGGTATACAATGCTTGCCCAAGTTTCGTTTCTCGCTCTCTCTGCCTAAATAAAGAAAAGGCGTCAGTATCGTTTGACCAGCTGAAGAGAGCAGGCGTGTTTTTGTATGTCTCTGTTTTCTCCCTACTCAAAGCCTAATGAAGCAGGACTTCATGGGACTGATTGCTATCTTAAAGATCTGAGGATATAAACTGCTGCTAATGAGGCTGACTGAATAAAGAAGATATCTTTACATGAAGCAGAATTCCAACACTTACTTATATGGCTAAATTAAAACCTTTTAACATAAAATTAAGTTTGCATTTATCACCAAAAATCACATAAATACATGACAACTTTAAACATCAGAAGTATTACAATAAACCTGCAACTGCCAAAAGCTAAATTAATATAGAAAAGGAAAATTTCACAGTAATACTTCACAATCTACATGCTCCTTCCTCAACCAGGATAGAACCAGAAACTTTATGGTATTATATTTGAAGAAATTAGATCAGGGGCCTCAACCTTTTAAAGCCGTGGGCCAGATCATGCTCCCTCAGACTGTTGCCAGGCTGGATAGGTGCTGCCACCTCCGCCTTTGGTTGTGCCGGCACAACCACCCCGAGCCCCTCCACTGCTGCTGGCGAGAGCAGGACCACCCCCGAACCAGCCACCACTCCACCCACACTGCTTCCCTGCATGGAGGAGCTGCGTGGCACCAAACCATCTGGCCCACACCCTTGCTCCAGCAGCCACTTCCACTTCTGCCGCCTCAATCCTTGTACCCTTCGCTTGGCTTGGCATGTCCCTAACAGCGCTCCATAGAAGGGCAGATGTTGTAAGCATTACAACATCCACCCTCCTATGGAGCATTGCCTCGTACAACATCGTTTACATAGAGATACATTGTACTGTAATAGCACAGACTTCAGGGCAAAGCCAAGGAAACAGACAGGAAACTGACAGAACTTTAAGAAATCATTGTCTAAAGGCTAAATACATTACAAAAACATGTCAAACAACCCTGATTGTCCAAGAACCTAAAAAAAAATGCTGCAAAAATCCCAGGAATGCTTCTAAAAATTCTGACGAAAAAATCCAAAAAAATCCAAAAACACGCTCAAACCCACTTCTAAACACTCTTTTTGCCTCATGCAAAACCCACAAGAGCAATGCACGCATGTGTCCTGCCTTTTATACTGCCCAGGCACAATGCAACCTGGGGAAAACCCCAACTTTTTTCAAGGAATTAGACAATGTTGTATGAATTCGATGTTGTATGAAGCGGGCTTTGTATGAGGTATTACTGAATAAGGCAAATTAAATCATCACAGATTTGACAAAAGCTGTGAATATGGAACAGCAGGAGGAGTAAAAATTGCCCTAAATCTTTTACATATGGCCTGTATTGAAGAAGCCTAAAGAAAGATTTCTATCCACTTCAACATTTGATTAAAACTGTCATTTAGGCTGAAATAAGACAGCACACATCAACATCCCATTTCTTTCCTACTTCTTCCATCCTTTCCCTTCAGTGTCATTAAGTTTCTGCTCTGCTTTTATTGTATAAACTACTGAAATACTTGTCAAGCAAACCTTGAAAGATTTTCACTGTTTTCTTAAGATCCTTGCAAACTTAAGCCACTATCCTGTTGGGGATTAAAGTAAAGGTAAAGGTTTCCCTTGCTCGAAAGCCAGTCGTATCCGACTCTAGGGTGCAGTGCTCATCTCTGTTTCTAAGCCGAAGAGCCAGCGCTGTCTGCTTCTGCAGACGTTTCCGTGGTCATGTGGCAGGCATGACTAGACACCGGAGCGCACGGAACGCTGTTACCTTCC
This sequence comes from Bradypodion ventrale, assembly GCA_035047345.1. Lineage (NCBI taxonomy): Eukaryota > Metazoa > Chordata > Lepidosauria > Squamata > Chamaeleonidae > Bradypodion > Bradypodion ventrale. Next base: position 100,014,746 of record JAWDJE010000001.1, read on the forward strand.
CACCGAAGTGGTCCCTATTTATCTACTTGCAATTTCTTGCTTTCGAACTGCTAGGTTGGGGATTACTACATGTAAAATGTAAGTTGCTGAAATGGGAGTGCCTGTTGTATAGCTGTGTGACACTTATCTCACCAAACAGCGATACTGTACCTGTTTCTGCATCTTTAGAGTACAGTATTAGTTGCCAGAAGGGCAAGAAGCTAACATAATCTAGTTTGAGATTCCCAGTCCAAGTGGCCTGTTCATGTTTTGGCTTTTCTTATGATAGACTGAATATCTATATCTATCTATAAACTCATTTTGTTAAGGATATTTGTTTGAGAAGTTCTTAAATTCATTAAATTAACTACAGAAAAAATGTATGACCATGAAACATTTTATATAATATTTCATGCTGAGTCTGTGTGTTTGCGTGTGTACACTTTTAGAACTCATTTCATTAAGGATATTTGTTATGAGAAGTTCTTTAATTCATTAAATTAATGGCAAAAACAAGTATGACAATGAAACATTTTATGTAATATTTCATGATATGTGAACCTAGGTTTATTAGTAAGGAATGGTCAATCAGTTAAAGGTAAAGAAGTGTTTTGTGTGTAGCAATTTATATATATACACACACACACTAAGCCCATCACTTATTCAAAACAGTAGTATTAAAGTTTCTCTGTAAAGCACCTACTTTTCTAAAATACCCATTTGTGTAAGTCTGACACATGGTAATTCTGTTTTATGTCTATTGCTTACACTTACTTGACTTATTATTTTAAAGTATGAAATGAGACCCAAATACTGTTTTCTCCTCTCTACTTGGCCACCTGCCCAATGTCCCACATCCCTTCCTTAAAAGCATGATCTGAACCACCCACCTCTGAAATTTGTCCGTGTACTTCCAATTTGTTTGCCACCCACTGTGACTTTTTGAAGTGAGTGACTAGCAAATATTTCTTGGTCATTTAATTAAGCAAGACAGCATAATATTCTTGCCAAGAAGTAAAGTAGCAACAGTCATCAAATGAAATGGAAATTCTTCTTAATCCCTGTGTGTATTTTTGAATAAAATAAGTCAGATAAAAGTAGCTTTGCCTCACAAAACACATGCTGTCCTTTAAATACAAATAACACTGAACATCTTATAACCATTTTTACAAGACACTTTTGATTATTATTTTTTAAATAAAGATATCTCAGATTCATTGTTTTTACAAAATGCAGACAATTCAAATTCAAGCTTCTACTTGCAGAATTACATGTTGTATCTATTTTAAGCAACTAAATCCTATTGCTTATTGTAGTACATTGCATTTGAGCAGGGGTCAGCAAACCTGGCTCTCCAGATGTTCGTGGATTTCAATTCCCAAAAGCCTTAATCAAACAGGTGTGCTGACTTGGGTTTCTGGTAATTGAAGTCCAAGAACATCATGAGCAGGGGTACTCAAACTTTTCAGGCCACGGACGGTCACGTGGTTAAGCGGGTCGGACATGTGGTTGAGTGGGCAGGTCACATGGTTCCTCCCACCAGAAGCAGAAGTAAAACGCACATGCACATAATGCTGCCATAAACGACCCATGACTGTCGTAAATGTGTTTACGAGAGCCGCAGGTCATTTATGTCAGCCTTATGTGCATGCACATTTTACTTCCATTTCCAGGGGCAGCATGGGCCAAATGATTTGGCACTGTGGGCCAGATCTGGCCTGCAGGCTGTAGTTTGGGCACCCCTGACCTAGAGAGCCAAGTTTGCTGACCCCTGCACTACAGCAGGTCCATTAAATCAGTGGGGATTTGGTGAGTCAATTCTTCCACTGTTCTGATTCAAATGAGCCTACTCTAGTTGAGACATATTCAATGGCTCACCAAATCCCCACGGATTTAATGGGTCTGCTGTAGTACAATGCATAAAAATACGAAACAGGATTTCAACCAATTATTGTTTTAAGTAGGAGAGCAGGCAGGCAAAGGACAAAAGGTTGTTACCATTAACTGTGGTTCTTGGAGTGGTCATCTACGCAACTACATGCACCCAACACTTGACATGATGAGTTACAATTACAGCCTCTATGTTTATCTGCTACTACAGACCTGAATTATAGCCACTCTCCCAAAGATTGGTGCTAGTGTATTAAAGTAAATTTGTGAATGTATTGGGAATTCAATTAATGTTTAACTTTGGATTTCTGTGTGAGTCTACTGATAGTAAAATACTGTATGGGAGATTGAATGAAAGAAGAATGCTCGTCACTTGACAGGATCATCAATCAATTACATTAATAAAAATCCTGCTTTACTTCCCAATCTCAAATCTGTATTGTTTATGAAGAGCCTGAAAATAAAAGAAAGGGTAAACCAGTAAGGAGATGAGATTAGCAGAGGGAGGGAGAAAGAGAAAATAAAAACAAACTGGGTAAAACAAGCTGGGTAAACAAGTAATGAGATTTTCAAAAAATGTTATAGCTATTTACTTCTCCCCAAAGCACAGTACAGGAATAAAGTGGAGAGAAGGAACAAAGTCACTCATGTGATTTTCACCCTTAGTCTGTTAAGTCTTTTAGTCACATAGATACATGAAACTGCAGAAAGCAGCAAATCCCATATTACAGCACACAAGTCATACACGCAAGAGAGGGCTTGCAAATGCCTCCATTGATCTTTCACATCCACTCAAGAATGGGGTCTCCTGGAAACACAATCAGATACTTCTCCACATTTCATTGGCCTCTAGTAGGCAGCTGTGGTAATGCACCTTAAAAGTACATATAATGTAATGTATTACAGGGATTTTTCATTGAATATATTTGGATCCATAGATAACTGAAACTTTGCATAGTGAACCCACGGATATGAGTGGAGGGGTCAACCTGTGAAGGTAAGAGCAATAAAGATAAGTTCTAAGCAAATAGTACTCTCAGTCACTATACTACATGTCACTGTCTACATCCGCTCTTGGAAGCAGAATTAAAATGTACATGTGTGTGCACATAACATGCCCGCATGTGCACATAACATGCCCAGACATGCGCACAACGTTGCCGTAAATGACCTGCAGCTGTCATAAATGCTGTTTATGACAGCTGCAGGTCATTTACAGCAGGAATGTGCTTGGGCACATTATGCGCATGTGTGTTTTACTTCCATTTCCAGTGGGAGGAACCATGTGACCAGCCCGCAGCCCGAAAAGTTTGGGCAGCTTTAGGCTTCAGCCTCATTATTTACCTGGCAATTTGGCTATACAGTACTGTATACTGATTTTAAAATTCACCCACTAAATAGGAGGAACATAATTACTTCATTTTCATACATGCATTGCAGAAGTGAATTCTTGCACATATCTTTTTGAATACATATGTACACATGTGCACAAGCAGAGAAGAGAATGGAGCTTTTAAAACGTAAAACAAATAGCACATGACAACAGTCTTAAATTTTAGACTTTTTGATGGCTATGGGCTAATAATAAGATGGTTTATTGTATCAGAACATGATTTCCAACCACGAACAAAAACTTAAAATTCTTCCCAAGAGCTTCTATAAACTGGACAAACAGCAGTAAGAACATAGTTATTTAAATGTTGTTTCACATAATACCTCATGAATAAGTTGCCACAAACTGACATAAAATATTATTTATAGTAGTGGTTTCTCGCTAAGTCAATGCACAGTGAAAATACTTGTACTTTCCTTTGCTTTAGTATGTAGGTCCATACCTTCCCTATACACCACTTCAGAAAGGTGCAGTTCCAAAAGTTTTCCTTTTTAAATCACACACTATGTATGTATACTTTGGCACCACAAAAAGGTTTTGCAGGGGGAAAAAGTAAGACCACCTGTGAGTTAGTTTCATTAAACAGGCTCCTAATCCTCTCATGCATATCAGGCACATTACTAGATTTTGCTATTGGCTATTATGCAACTGATAGAGAGTTTTGAGTTACTTCTCTTTGGGCAAGTCTTTTTATAATGCAGTTACCTTAGCTGACAAAATGAGGTACACAGAAAAAACCTCCTTGAAGATTGTGTTATTTATGAACCACAATTCAGCGTACCCTGGTAACGGCAACTTTGTGTTGCTGGATAATCTTTCTCACGCTAGGCCAGGCGCCATCATTTTGGCAGTTTCACGTCTGGCGTAGAAACAAAAGAAGAAGCTGATGACAAAATCAGAAAAATCAAGAGTTACATCATTGCTTACATCAAACAAATGATTTAATAGAAATGCAATTGTAGGAAAAGAACCACCACAATTTTTAAAAATAAAAGAACACATTTGAGTAGTCAACAATACTGTCCAAGTATATCTAGAAAACGGAAAAGATATGCCACTTACATCAGAACATAAATATTATATTTGTGGTATTCATTCATGAAAGATTCAGTTGTTTCATATAATATAACAGCTGCTGAAACAGGCAGAAATATCAATAGGGTCTTTTAAATGTATTTTACCGCAGAATGTTTCAGTTCCTATCTCTGAATCATAACTACTACTGTATATTGGAGAATGTTAGTATAAAATAAGGGGAAAGTCCAATATACCAAACTAAGTTGTCTTGACATTTCAATACTGTTTTATGAGATGGTTTACCATGAAATACAAAGTTGTATTTTCATCAGAAGGCAACTTGTCACTTTCTAGAGAATTTACCTGCCCTATACTGATAATGACAGCATGTTAGAAATAGGTACCTTCTGAAACTGTAGCCTTTTGTTTTCTCTTGCCTCGTGTGTGCTCCATGAAAGCATACATGATAGATCTGGCCTAAGTATAGCTCCCTGCAGCATATTTTTATGGTGCGTATTTTACAAGTGTAATTGTTAGCTCTCTACATCAATCTCCTAGAATCCCCAGCCAGACCAGTCAATGGTGAGGGATTACAGAATTTATAATCTAAATAGAACATCTCTGACGGTGATGTGAGACTTCCCTGTCCTGACATTTATGCTTCTAATGCCACTAGGTGTGGGACTATCAGATCTCTTTTCAACATAGCTCCCAGAATCAGCCAGTAATTCCCCAACCAGAATTCAGTTGGCTTTAGTCAAGAATATCCAAGTCAAGCACTGGGTGTTTATTTTTTTCTTTTTATGGAAAGTGTTTAGTATTATATTTTTATTGTATTGTATACATGATTTTGAAGATCGATTTAGTAGAGTTATCAAATTGTGTATGTTATGAATTGTTTGAAATAGTTTATTGAGAACAAGAATTTATAAAATAGATTATGGACATTTGACAATTATATGAATGATATAAAGTCTAAAGGTTTATTATCTAGAAGCATAATTAAATAAATAAAGTTATGAAGAAGAATGAAGAAGGTATTATACTACTAAGTTATAATCAAATTGTATTTTTAAGGGTGTTTTGTTTTTATATTTAGTTAATAGTATTAGAACGCAATTAGTTATAAATTGTATACAATTGTTTTGAGTGTTTTTTATGTATGTATGATTGTAGTCTTATTTTATATGTTGTAATCTTGTTTCAAAAATCTAACAAAAATTATAAAAAAATATCCAAGTCCTCAGAGGAGTTTCAGTTCACAAACCATTGCCTTAATAAGTCTCTCCGCAGCAAGAACATTAGCCTGAAGAAGGTGGAAATTTGCTCCTGTGACTTATGCCATTTCAGTGGTTTTTATCAATCTAATTGCAACTAACATACAGTGGAACCTCATACAACAATTGCCCCGTATAGCAACGAAATCGCTTAACAATTAGGTTTTGGTGGAGAAATGGTGGCCCACAATTTTCCCTATGGAAAAAATCATACAACAATTTTTCAATGGGAAAAACCACTTAGCAAAAAATATATATCGTTGTACGATGCATACCATAGGGAAAATCACTATATGATGCATGCATCGTATAGCAATTGTTTCGTACAACAACGAGTTCCATGGAACGGATTAAAATAGTCGTATACCACTGTATTATTTTCCTCCCCTCTCATATACCAGTTATTAACTGATGCAATAATTAAAGATACCAAATATACTTCAAGTGAGCTCTGCTACTTTCTAGGTCAGTGATGGTGAACCTCGGCACTCCAGGTGTTCTTGAACTTCAGTTCCCAGAAGCCCTGATCAGCAGGAGTACTGACTTGGGCTTCTGGGAATTGAAGTCCAAGAACACCTGGAGTGCCAAGGTTTGCCATCACGGTTCTAGGTTTATGACATACGAAAATCAAAAGAATGCTTAATACAGCCATTCCATGATAAAACTGTCCAAGTTCCTGTGTTCTCACTCACTCTTAATATGCATAACAAAATGAAGAGTTGCAGATGACTCCTTCCTGTCAAAATTAATTCCATTTTTAAACTATACATTTCACATATTGTAAACTCAAAGAACAGATATCCTAAGCACAAATAAGTAAAACATTACAGTTAAACAGGAGCCACAGTAACCCCTAAGAATGTAATCCAGAAGAAGTCAGCTGGTACAGTGAGGCAGGAATCTGGTACTGTAAGTCTAAATCTTTATCTCTAAAGCTAAGCTCGATTCCCGAGTACTGCAGGACGGAAATGAGCTCCCGTCTTCATCCCAGCTCCTGCCAACCTAGCAGTTCGAAAGCAAGAAATTGCAAGTAGATAAATAGGGACCACTTCGGTGGGAAGGTAACAGGGTTCCGTGCGCTCCGGTGTCTAGTCATGCCTGCCACATGACCACGGAAATGTCTGCAGAAGCAGACAGCGCTGGCTCTTCGGCTTAGAAACAGAGATGAGCACTGTACCCTAGAGTCGGATACGACTGGCTTTCGAGCAAGGGAAACCTTTACTTTTACTTTAAAGCGAAGCCATGCGTTTTTATGTCATCGATGCACATGGCCCACCCGTGCCCCAACCCCCTACCAGCTTCCCTGGACCTACCTTGCATCCCCCTCCTTCAAAAGAGGGGGGTCCAGAAGCCCGGAGTGGGGCACCAGCCCCACCAGAGAGATCTGCAAAAATCACCCATGTCACAACAACAAAGGAAGGGTGCACTTGCGCGCAACAGTGCACGAGCATCACCACCAAGCGACTAACCGGCGATGCAAGGTCGCCGAAAGCGGCCGCCACGCACAATCGTCATCCCTGCCCAGGGATGCAAGGCCGCCTGAGGCGGCCACCATGCCCTTCTAGAAGCTGCCGCCCGAGGCAGCCTCTGCCTCGCCTCAGCCCCACTGCCCAAGCAAGCCTCTGCCTCGCCATGAATCACCATCCCTGACCGGGGATGCAAGGCCACCAGAGGCGGCCGCTGCACCCCTCCAGAAGCTGCCACCTGAGGCAGCCTCTGCATCGCCTCAGCCCCGCCACCCGAGCAAGCCTCCGCCTTGCCATGACCAGGGATGCAAGGCCGCCAGAGGCAGCCACCATGCCCTTCTAGAAGCTGCCGCCTGAGGCAGCCTCCACCTTGCCTCAGCCCCGCTGCCCAAGCAAGCCTCCGCCTCACCATGACCGGGGACGCAAGGCTGCCAGAGGTGACCGCTGCACCCCCTGCCATTCAGCCTCACCATTGCCGCCTGTAGACGCGCCCGGGCGAGGCACCGCCGTAGGTGCATCCTCAGCCCTGCTGCCGAGGAAGCCTGCACCTCGCCTCAGCCCCGCTGTCTGAACAAGCCTCCACCACACCATTACCGGGGACGCAAGGCCACTGTGCCTCCCCAAAAAAACAATGCTGCCTGCCTGCCTGCTAATGCTGCAACCCCATCCCCCCTTACCACGGACACAAGGCTGCCACCCAGCCGACAACCACCGCTGTTACGCAAGGCCCCCTCGGTAAGAACAAAATGGGCCCCACACATCCCTGGGGTGAAGCCCGGGCAGAAATGCTAGTTCCTAATAAAATAAACCCAAGATAAGGTTGTATAAATATTAAAAACAATGAAATTTATATTCAGTGCTACTTTAATGAGCTGCCACCAATTGTATAGTACAGGTTAACCAGGGTAAAAAAAGGGGAAATACTAACTTGTAATCTCAATAGAATACCAACCTATATGAAACAGAGAACTGAATATTGCACCAATTTATTATAATAAATTTAACAAGTTGTTATAACAAACACCTTGCAAAAATCTAATTTTAAACTGGGTAAAATAATGTTAGAGAAGAGGTATATATTGTCTTTACTAGAGAGACAGTGGAAGAAAATTCAAAGATTTAAGAATTAAATTACAGAAATGTTCAGTGGTATGAAGTACAGGCTGGAGTTATCACTCAAGAACAGGAGTTCTCAACCTTTTAAAGCCGGGGGCTGGGTCACCTCCCTCAGACAGCTTGTGGGGCCGGACGGCCATTTTGCCATTCCTCCACCACATGGCACTTCCGGGTGTGGTGGAGGCGGCGGGCCCCCATGAAATGGTGCCATGGGCCGCATCTGGCCCACAGGCTGCAGGTAGAGAATTCCTGCTCAAGACTATAGCCCTCAGTCAAGACACACTTAGATCCTATTTTAGGAGGAATATCACATTACATATACTGTACAGTAGTGCAATCTTATATAAGCTAACTCAGCAAAAAGACGCACTGACTTCAGTAGGATTTATTCCCTGGAAAGAATGAACTGAAGGGGCCCAGTCAGAAATCCAAGATCAGGGACACAAAAGGGACAACACTGCCTGCCCAGGAAGGAAGCCTCAGAAGAAGATTTCACAAACTCAAGCCCTTGGCTGCTAGGGATGCGCCTTTTGTTTTGTTTGGATTTTGTGGACTCCAACTCCAAGAATTCTCCAAGAATTCCCTAGGCAGAGTCCCAAAAAACAAAAACAAACCAAAACCCTCCTCTCGCAAACAAATTATGCACATTTTTATTGGCAACATAGAAAGTTCAAGGCCCAATACAGGCATTATCAGTGTCTACAGCGAAAACATTCCAAATGTCATGAGGAGCTGATTAAGACCAGCTTGTGTAAGAGAGGTACCCAAGCTGCAGAAAACTAAAAACAGACTCCATACATGAAAGCACAATGTCTACGTCTGGCTGACCTTGCTCCTTAACTTTCAGCCCTCAGTATTTCATGTTCCCCTGAGAAACCTCTAGTGGTTTGTGACTACGACTTTAACTCCCACATTGTATAGTTGACCCGGTAAAGCCTTTATGGACAGATCCTGACTGACATCCCGACAATTCTTCTTTTTGCTCCTTGGAATTTGGTTACTGGCTTCCCAAAGCAGCTCACCTTCAGGCGTTTCCCTTTGCACTTTGACCAAGGTTGTCCCCCTGTATTCAGGGACTTCCTGCATGAAAACAGGACAGCTTTTGCATGAAAAGCACACGGCCTATGACTCATTCTCCTTGTTGTTTGAACTCACTGAAATTTCTATTATTATTTTTGCTGTTTTAACTGGAGTGGGTCTATTCAGGACACGCATTTCTGAGCAAGAGACAAAGATACTAGAATGTCTAACTTTCTGGAGCAATTGTAAACTACAGTGGTACCTCGGATAAAGTCCGATTCGGATAGTCACGGTTTTCATGCACATGTGATGCATCGCATAAAGTCCAAAACCACTAAAAAAATGGATGCTTTCCGAGGTATTTGGTATAGGAACCTCGGATAAAGTCCATTTTTGGAACGAAGTTTGGACTTTATCCGAGGTTCTACTGTACTTCATGTTGTGCTGTATCCAATTCTGAATATTGGCTATCCTCATGGTGATCAGCCATTAAGATTGTCCTGAGGATATAACGAAGTGGCCTTTCACCTGCCTTCCGCATTGCAGCATGACGCCAGTTCTCAAAGTCACTTTCTGGTCCTGAGCCCTTTTGGCACACAAATTCCTCATCGGCCCCAAGCCAGTATTGATGAAGTTGCTGCCCTCCATCAAGATGGATTCAAGTGGGATTTAATCTACTTGGGGGCCATCACCCTTCCCTGTAGACTTCACCACCCAAGGCCGTTAATCCTCAAAGTTGTCAGGTTAGTTAATTTGCCACCTGATGTTCAGTGTTGAGTCGCTGGCAGTATGGTCTACTCTATTACCATAGCACAATAACCTGGCATGATTGTCTGTCAACTACTACTGTGTGTATTCTAGTTGAGTATTAAGGGCAGTTCAAAGATGAACAGCAGATTGAGTACATCCTCTTACTAGATTAAATTGACAATACTTCTCTGCATTCACCTGTGGAAGAAAAAATCTGAGTTACCTTCACTGGTTCTTACAAATTACAAGGAACTGCGTGAAAGATTCAGCTATCTGAACTTCTGAGTTCATTGAGAGCCAAATGTTTACATATACAGTAATTTGTAAACGCTAATGAAAGTAACATTTATTTTTCTTCTATAGATATTTATGATAGTGAAAGAGAAAGTATTTTTAAGCTGAAGACCACAGCTGAATAGGAAAAGGGAAGCAAAAATATACTTTCTATTTGTTAATTTGGAATGTCTATCAGAGCAAGAACCAAAATGACACCAGTACTACATCTATCGCACTGCCAATCATATTTTCTTTGTGATTCTAGCCATAATTTTGAGAGAAATGATCTGATCTCACTGCCATAATAAACTGCAAATGCAATGGCAGATATGTGGTAGGATTTGTGTAATCTTAGATACATGCAGCTATATCACTGGCGATGAAAGCGAACACAACATTTTTCCAAAATGCCAAAGTTAATATATTGGCACTTTACAAAAATGGACAACATATTTTAATAATACTTTATATTAATTTGTTCTGGCATACTTTCAATACTAAAGTCTTGGAACCAATTAAAATGTTCAAGAAAAATGTGGAGCACAGTTCTCTTTGAATATTACCACTTCTGTTTACAGGTAGTAAACTACATGTTATAATAAGTCCTACTATTAAAAGGTGTCTACAGGTAGAAAACTTGTAGTAACCAAGTCATAACTCTTGTCCACAGCATACTATTTTTTCCATATGCATGAATTCTTTTATACCAACACTTTACAAATACAATTATTTACGAATACAGGAATGTGTAGGCAACAGCAAAAACAGTGCCACTTCATATAGTAATGGTACTGGGAATATATTTTTGTAACTAGTAATATTTTAATGCTCTCTTGTTATTATTTTTAATCTCTTCCTTTAAGAACAAAAGTAAGACAACAAAAATAGGCCAGAATCATTTTTGCTGAAGTGTTCATCTTCTACTTGCAAGCAATTGTTTTGTGTTGCTTAGTCTTTCTGACTGAGCTCAATTTTTGCCAATTTCATACACGCTATAATGCAAGACATAACAATCTCTCATGCATGTGTTCATTGATAAATCATTGAATATTGTGTAAGAGTTCTTGGTCAATGCCCACAGGTCGCCTCCCTTATCTATTCTGAGACATAACACAGATACCTGAAACAGTGGATAACAGCAAAAATTATATTTATAGTTCAGACAGTGGCCTCTGGTGGCCAGCTCTGGTAATTCATCATATAATTCTTCCGTGTCCAGGCTAGAAGTGAAACTGCCAAAATGAAGCTACCTTTATGTTCAATCTGTAGTTCCTTTCTCCTGAACTAGTGTGAGAAAAATTACCCAGAACAAGCTGTATTTCTGGGATTTTTACTTGAATATTTTTAGACCTGAAGATAACTCTGCGAATACTGAACCTGCAGATATAGGGGTTGACCTGTGTACCGCAAGGACTGTTATAATACAATTTTGTTTACCGAAGATTGGTTTAATTATTTTTATATATAAAAAGATTACTTGAATTGAAGGTTCCTTGTGCCCTATAAAGCAGTGTTCCCCAAACTTTGGTGTTTGGACTTCACTTCCCAGAAGCCTAAGTCAGTACACTGTTGATCAGTGTTTTGGGGAATTGACTTAGGCTTCTGGGAATTGAAGGCTAAACACCAAAAGTTGGGGAACACTGCTCTAATGTACCTTCTAATGAACAAAAGCAATAATTTTTAAATTGGCAATTCAAGGGGAACAGGGTCCTATTAATGTTTGAAGTGGCAGTCCTTTTAAAATATGATACTGTCCCCTGGCAATAGGGACTTTTAAAACTTTTTCTTAAAAAAATATGTGGGAAAGAGAATGGACAAAAATGGTCACCTCTTGCACACTCCATACTAAACTAACTCAAACAGAAACAACTAGAAATTGTATTCAGCATATTTCCTAGTTTCTGAATTTTCTTTAGGAATATGCACCCACACCCATGCATTAGAAACTGTAAAGGCAATCAATTTGTATCTGTAATGAAAATAGATTCTTAGAAAAGTGGAAATTTGTTCCTGATGCATTCTACACTCCTGTCTACAGAAACTGAGAATGCAATCAAATGAAAGACATAGTTTTCCAAGCATGGTAATAAGTTGGTTATTGTTTTAATTGTTCTCACTTGTAGTAATAGAGAAAGGGCAGCATACCAAGCAAGTTTCATGGAAAACCACGTGTCTCATGAATTTTAACTTATCATAACATCTGAATGTGTCCAGTGGGTTTATAGGTAATTTTCACAAGACCAGAAACTGTCCTACGTACCATCAGATGCCATCACTCTGGAGCTGATTTTGTAATCTTTTAAAACTGTAAGTATCACCTAACACAGGGGTCCCCAACCTTTTTTGCACCACGGACTGGTTTCATGCTAAACAATTTTTCCACTGACCAGTAAGTGGGGGGTGGTAGGATTTTTAATCTCTCCTGTCTACCAGGCACAGCTTGAATATGGGCACAGATGGGAGAGGAGCCCCACTGTAGCTCAAAAACTAGGAGGGGCCCAGCCGCCTGCCAGCCACACTGTTCGACTTGGGCAGTGAGGTATCACACTGCACACAGGTGAGTGGTGGAGCCCTGTAGTAGTTAAGCAATGTGGAGAAGGGGCCTGGTCATCTGTGTCTGAAGCCTGTGCTCTCGCTCTGTTCATCAGGCAGACCTGGCAGAGCACATTGAAGGTAGAAGACTGCCATCTGGGCTCCCAGCGCCGCCACCCGGTGGCCCAGTTCAGGACAACCAGTGGCCCACTGGTCCACAGCCCGGTGGTTGGGGACCCCTGACCTAGTACATTAAGTAGGCATTAATCAATGAAAGCACAGATGTGAATTATTGCAAACTAGCAAATTTACCCGAGCTTCGCCCTGGGATGTTTTTTTTTTTTTGGTGGGAGGGGAGGCGGACGGGGAGGACGCAGTGACCAGGTCCTGCGGCCCTGTGTTCCCCAAGAGGGTGCAGCGAGTGCCTTCGGTGCCCTTGCATTCCCTGGGAGGACGCAGTGGCTGGGTTCCTCGGGCGGATGGGGAGGATGGATCCCCTCAGGCAGGAACGGGCAACAGCCAATTGCAGCAGCCCCACCCATCCATGCAGGGGCAGTGGAGTCAGCTCCGGTGGCCGCAGTATCCAAGCACTCCAGGCTGCGGCAGCTTGCTGGCAAATGCAGTTTGCTGGCGGCCAGGTGGCGGCCATTCTGGTGCCGGGTGCTCAGCGTTTGCCCCGCCTCTCCCTCTCTCGGCCTGGCCTCCATGATTGGCTGCTCTTCCCCGCAGTGGCCACTGGGAGTTGCAGTGGCCGCTGGGGTTGGTAGTTTTTTGGTGTTTTGCTTGTCTGTAGGGCTGGTGCCCCACCGGCGGCCTCCGGGCATCCGTGTTTGACCCCCTCCACCCAGAAGGTAGGTCTGGGCAAATTTATGGGGGGAGGGTGGCAGGGGAGAACTCATTGAAGACTATCAAACGTACTTCTTTGCTTTACATTTATAGATTCTGACAAAAGGTTTAAAGCAGGCTTTTGCAACGTTTTCCCGCCATGAGCCAGACAAAACCCCGACACGCAGCTGCGGGGGCCAGAGGCAGGTTGCTCCCGGTGCTTACATTTTCATCGTCATCAACGGCGGCGGCTATCACATCGGTTTTGCGGCTTTTTGCAGTCTCTGCCGCTTCTCCCAGCAGCAGGAGGCTTTGGGGAATATAATCACCTCCTTTTGGGGTCTTTCCGATGCTCCTCCATAGCGCTTCACCAGGGAAGTGCATCATTCTGGGACTTCCTGGTTCTGTGCTGGGAACGCAGGCGCTGATATAAGTTCCGCCCTGCACCAGAAGTCCCAGAACAGCATGCTTTCCCTGGCGGAGCACCATGGGAGAGCATCAGAAAGACCCCAAAACGGAGCGGTTATGCTCCCCAAAGCCTCCCGCTGCTGGGAGAAGCGGCAGAGACTTTGCAAAAAGCCGCAAAACCAACGTGATTGCTGCCAACACCAGGATAAGTGATGTATCATGACTTCTGGCGGTGGGTGGGGGCAGATGGGGGGGATGGGTGGGTGGCAATCCTAGAGGTGGCCAGGTGGCCACTATGGGCCGGATTAATGAGATGCATGGGCTGGATTTGGCTCATGGGCTGTGAATGCCTGGTTTAAAGTAACAGAAACAAAAATCTTAAACTTTTTTAGACATTAAAAATACTAAAGATATATACAGTACTGAAGGTTGCACCTTTCATTTTCAGTTTCATGTACTACACCTTGTGGGGAAAAAAATCAGGAAGAGAAAAAAGTTTGTTCCAAAGTAACTAATTCTGATGAAGCAGCCAGGAATAACACAAGGAAACCCACCCGTAAATTTGGCATGATGTTCTACTATAAAGTAAACTCAATAGAACATTAATACTGCAATCCTAGCATTCCATAGGACATTTCCTGCCAACCTCAGGTTTGTGTTGGGACAGGAGCACCTAACAACTTGCATAAACATACATTTGCAATCAACTTGAACTCAGAAATCAAACAATCCCAGAACTCTTCATTTTACAAAGAATTTTAAGATAGTTGAAATAATTATGGGTCCTGCAAGTGAGAGTACCAAGTATTAGGAACATACCAAGATTTATCTCAAATTCATAGTATTAAAACTGCATGGTAGTCAAACATTTAACCCTTCTTATGAATTCTCAGTATTCTACTTTAAAAGAATTTGTTTATTTATTTATTTTCCTGATTTATATTGTCGCCCAACTCCGACGACTCTGGGCAGCTCACAGAACATAAAAACATTTTATTTTAGAGGTGCACAGAGCCTTTAATGCATGACAACTCAAAACCACACTCCACAAGCCATTACTGATCAGAAGGGAACAAAAACCGTAACTTTTGAACAGGATCTTGAATCTGGATCATATTTGGCACCGTGATTGTAGACTCTTTAACAAATTTGAGAGAGTTGAACAAATATTTTAAAAGTTCTAATGTTTTAAAATACCGTACTTTCCGGCGTATAAGGCGACTGGGCATATAAGACGACCCCCAACTTTTCTAGTTAAAATGTAGAGCTTGCAATATACCTCTTCCAACGGCGGCGTCTTCAGAGCTTCCCGGGCCGGGGATGGCTCCCTTTACCTGGTGGTGGTGGTGGTGCGGAGGAGGAGGAGGAGCAGCTGACCGGCGGGGAAAGCCAGCTTGGGCTGGGGGCTGGGCAAATGGCCCAAGAATCCCAAGAGCCTTAGGGGAGGAAACTCAAATCTGGAGACTCCCTACCTAGGAAACCCTGGGAAGGGTGGCCATAAATCAGGATGCCATTAGTACTATCATCATCATTTTTAATATTAATATTTAATATTTTAATATTACCTTTTGGTAATAATAATAAGTTTTATTTCTATCCCGCTTTCCTGACACAAGTGTCACTCAAAGCGGCTTACAACATATATAACCTATTCCCCTTCATCAGCGGGGAAGGTAAAAGGAGCCCCGTCGGGCGTCTCCAAGCCCGACGGGGCTCCTTTTACCTTCCCTGCTGGTGAAGGGGGTGGGGAGGCGTGGCTCGTGGTGTCTCTGAGCCCGACGGGGCTCCTTTTACCCTCCCCGCCGGTGAAGGGGGCGGGGAGGCACAGCTCGCGGATACCACCACCCCAGCCGGGGGTGGGGAGGTGAGGAGGAGGAGCAGCAGCTGACCGGCGGAGGGGGGAGGAGCCAGCCACAGCCACGAGGCTGAGGGTGGTGGTATCCGGGCGGCCCCTTGCTCCGGAGGCCTCACGGCGGCGGCGGCTGCCTTTTTCCGCCGGTCAGCTGCTGCTCCTCCTCCTCCTCCTCACACCCCGGCTGGGGGTGGTGGTGCGGAGGAGAAGGAGCATCAGCTGACCGGCGGGGAAAACCAGCCGCCACCGCCGCGAGGCCTCTGGAGCAAGGGGCCGCCCAGATACCACCACCCTCAGCCTCGCGGCTGCGGCTGGCTTCCCCCCCGTCGGTCAGCTGCTGCTCCTCCTCCTCCTCACCTCCCCACCCCAGCTGGGGTGGTGGTATCTGCAAGCCGCGCCTCCCCACCCCCTTCACCAGCAGGGAAGGTAAAAGGAGCCCCGTCAGGCTCGGAGCCGCCGCGAGCCACACCTCCCCGCCCCCTTCACTGGCGGGTAAGGTAAAAGGAGCCCTGTCGGGCTCGGAGACACCGCGAGCCATGCCTCCCTGCCCCCTTCACGGGCGGGAAAGGTAAAAGGAGCCCTGTTGGGCTCAGAGATACCGCGAGCCGCGCCTCCCTGTCCCCTTCACCAGCGGGGAAGGTAAAAGGAGCCCCGTTGGGCTCAGAGATGCCGCGAGCCGCACCTCCCCGTCCCTTTCACCGGCGGGGAAGGTAAAAGGAGCCCCGTCGGGCTCGGAGATGCCGTGAGCTATGCCTCCCTGCCCCCTTCACCGGCGGGGAAGGTAAAAGGAGCCCCGTCAGGCTCGTAGACGCCACGAGCCGCACCTCCCCGCCCTCTTCACAGGCAGCCCGTTGGGCTCTGATGGGATGGGGCTCCTTTTACCTTCCCCGCCGGTGAAAGGGGAGGGGAGGTGCGGCTCACGGCATCTCTAAGCCCAACGGGGCTCCTTTTACCTTCCCCGCCGGTGAAGGGGGCGGGGAGGCACGGCTCACGGTGTCTCCGAGCCCAACGGGGCTCCTTTTACCTTACCCGCTGGTGAAGGGGGTGGGGAGGTGCGGCTCGCGGCGGCTCCGAGCCTGACGGGGCTCCTTTTACCTTCCCTGCTGGTGAAGGGGGTGGGGAGGCGCGGCTTGCAGATACCACCACCCCAGCTGGGGTGGGGGGTGAGGAGGAGGAGCAGCAGCTGACCGGCGGGGGGGGGAAGCCAGCCTCAGCCGCGAGGCTGAGGGTGGTGGTATCCGGTGGTGGCGTCGCAGCGGCAGTGGCTGGTTTTCCCCGCCGGTCAGCTGATGCTCCTTCTCCTCTGCACCACCACCCCCAGCCGGGGAGTGAGGAGGAGGAGGAGGAGCAGCTGACCGGCGGGGAAAGCCAGCCGCTGCCGCCGCGAGGCGTCCGGAGCAAGGGGCCGCCCGGATACCACCACCCCAGGGGGGGTGAGGAGGAGGAGGATCAGCAGCTGACCGGCAGGGAAAGCCATTCACTGCCTCCTCCGCAAGGCTGGGGGTGGTGGTATCCTGGCGGCCCCTTGCTGTGGAGGCCTCGCGGCAGCGGCAGCAAATGGCTTTCCCTGCCGGGCGGCCCATGGCTCCAGAGTACCCGGCATATAAGACGGCCCCCAACTTTGGCACAGTTTTTTCGGGGTTAAAAAGTCATCTTATATGACGGAAAATACGGTAGTCTTCTTATCTCCTCTCCTAAAATCTATTTTTGTGTTTTGTGGCATGTAGTGAACTTGGTAGTGATTTTTAAAAAATACTTACCATTGCTTCCTTAAAAAGAAATTATTCTTGCTATATACTTTTTAAAATGTGACGTTGATCTGTACCATCATTTAGAAGACGGGGAGGGGGACACTTTAGGTCTGCTTGTGTTACATAGGAAAACATTTCATAGTCTTGTCTACACGTGCTTATTAAACGTTTTTGCAGCAACTTTACTTTTAGTAAAGGCTTCCTCCTTCCATTCTCTGGTTTCTATACACTCAGAATGGTTATGTGGAAAATGTGGGAGCCATGCCACAGAACTAGAAAATGACTAACATCATTCTGTTGATAACATCATTAGCTTTCTGCAGGTATAGTTGCCATCAACACAACTTCAGTCACTGACCCTAAAACCACCAAGCAGGTTTTACTCTGACTAACACAAAACATCCAACCATACATATTTTTCAGGTTGTGAGCTAAGAAGAATCCTTAACCTGATGTCCCCTTGGTCCATAATGGTCACATTAACTATCACAACAGAGGCAGTGAGCACACATTTGTTTAAGCCACCTTGATAAAGTTATCAAAATGCATTAGCCTTTTAAAATAAATACAATAAATGAGAGGTGTTTGGAATATTGAGGCCTAGTTCAAAAGAAATAGAAAGCAATGGTTTACTGCTAGGAAAACAAGGCTGTACAAGTCTCAGACGCACATCTTCACAACCTTTTTTTAAAAAGCAGGCACAATGAAGCACTATGTAACAGAAGCAACATCACTCGACCTTTGACAACCTAGTGCCTTGGACTTCTGATTCCCATCAACAACAGCTAGCAGAGATATTTATCTGAGATTATGGGAAGTTATAGCCCCAAATCTCTGAGGAAAAGACTGACACTCCTGGAAAGGAGAAGGAGCAAGCCATGCAACAGTGAAAGCAACTCCTGTGTGCATACCACATGGATTGGATGCAATTCACTATTATCCTTTAAATTATTGGGAGAAAAGACAACTACAGTATGTCAGTAAGATTGAATTAGGCCAAAGCGCACTGGGTACCGAAATCATAATACAGTACTGTACAATATTTCTTTTCCTGGATATCTTTGGTAGTCAACAAGGGGTGGGTGGGAGAGGGGTAAAAATCTCAGGTTTTCTGACAAACTGTGTATGTTTTATGTCATGACTAATTCTAATCTGGTGTAGAGCATACATGAGTAATGTGGCTACTCCAAATAAGTTGATTTTGTCTATTTGTAGTTTTTTTGTTCTATTACTCTATTGCCTAAGTTCTGTACAACTGTCATCAATTTAGCCACACAGTCCTTGGAAATACTCATCAATTGCACAGATGGTTGAACATATTTCAAAGTACTTATTAATGACAATAAAACAATAGAGAAGCCAGAGAGGAAATGACGTGCACAAGACTGTTATTTTTGTTTTTTATGCTAAATTCATGCATATCCCTTTTTTTTTTTGCAGAAAAGAATCTCTCGTCAGAATTTCAGATGCAATTACAGAAATGGCACAACAGCTATCCTCATATCGTTTATTTCTCACTAAATCCCTGTTTTGAGAATTTGGCTGCAATGTGACCATTCTCAAATAAGGTAAGGAATTTGTAAGACCCCAGGGGTCCTCTTGCCCTTTAGAAATGACCTTCAGCAACAAATCTGAAATAGGTTGGGGGTGGGGGGGGTGGTTACAATAAGCCACAAATAAACTTAACAAGATAGTATTAGTGAAACCATTTCTAAAATAGTGGAATAATATAACATAATTTTACAAAAGGTTTCTTGAAGAAAAATCCATCTCTAAAGATCAAGGTGGAAAAAATTACCAGACGCCAGTTCAAAGTATAATCTGCACATCAAATAATAATCATTTACTGCTGTTTTCAGAATAACCACCAGGTGTCAAAGCAGGACTAGAGAATCTTCCAGATAGTTTTAAATTTAATTTTCGATGATTCATTACTATTGGTTATAGTGAACGAGTCTTCTGAAAGTTCCAAAATATCAGACATACAAAGTTCCCTAGATATGCTCCAGCACATTGACACTTTGAAAAGTGCAGTCACTGATTTGGATTGGTACATAAATTACATCATGAATTCTTTCTTATGGCTTCTTCTTCTTTCGTGTCCCAATCAAACCCCTGACTGTGAAAATGAAACCACTTACTTAGCTTTATCGTTTCCCAAAACCAAGTCCTCATCGGTGCATGTCTCTTATGACTAAAATCTTTCTTATGGCTAAAATCTATCTACAAACTACTGCAAAAGAGGTGTTCCTCTTAAATAACTAAAACTTAGGGCAGTGATGTGAACCTTTTAGAGACTGAGTGCCCTAACTGCAACCCAAAACCAACTTATTTATCACAAAGTGCCAACATGGCAACAGGGAGGGAGGAAACGCTCCCATTGGGCTGCTGGGCAGAGTGAACTCTGTGCTGGGGGGAGGGAGCGAGGAAGTGCTCCCATTCGGCTGCTGGGCAAACTATGCCGGGGAGGAAGGAAACATTCCATTGGGCTGCTGGGCAGAGGCAAATTCTATGCTGAGGCGACCGCACAGGTGCCCACAGAGTGGGCTCTGAGTACCACCTCTGGTACGGGTGCCATAGGTTCGCCACCACTGACTTAGGGCTTCCATGCAAGAAGGAATAACTGCAGTGGGGAAACATTTGACTCTCCACACTGTATCTGTGATACATTATATTCCTGAATGTGCATTTTTTTAAAATCCAGCTAACTTCATCTTATTCAGCCTATGTAAAGTGATTATTGTATACAGTCATGGATTAAATACCAGTTCTTCTTCCTTGCCAGAAGAACAGTATTGAGAATTCTACATGGTAAGTTGACTCTAGTGTGACCAAAGATATACAACACATACACACACACACTGTGAGAGTTTGAAGTTACATGCTACCCAAAAACACTGCCACTTCACATGATTTTTCCTATGTGAGATCCTTTCCATGAAGAAAACTGTGATAAGCATCTGTCATAAAACGGGAAACCCCATGTGTGTGTAGACTGAAGCATGTACACAAAAGTTATGATTTCATGAAAGAAGTAATTCATTTTCTTCTAAAAATAATTTTATTCTATTCTACTTTGATCAGACTTCACCTCTAATACTATTATCTTATTTGAGGCATCACAATTTAAGACAGAGAGCAACAAACTGGAATAAGTCTAGAAGAAAAAAGAATAGAAAGATGTAAAGGGTCTGGAAATCAATCTTAATGACAGAGTAAAAAGATTCTGTAGGACAAAGAATCATTTTTACTTTGGTCAGTCCTGAAGGAGACGTGGTAAAAATTAAAGTGAAAAGTTGAAGTGGGGTTTTCAGCTGCTGTTGCAATACAACAAGTAATTTATTCAAATATCTTAAATCCATTAATTACAGGTATTTAGAATCCAACACCTACATACATTTAAAATCCATAAAATATATTTACATAAATGAACTCTTTTTTTAAATCATAAATCCTTTCCCCCTAAAATTATACAGTACTTCAATATATTTTATTAGGGAAGCAGAATTTATCAGTTCTTGGCAGTAGAAGGAGCAGGAGGGGCAGTAACTCTAGCAATCTCTAGTTTGGTGGAAACTGACTTTTTCTGTCATGATAGAGAAACTGGACATCTAAAGCAGGAGTTGCCAACCTTTTTAAATCGGGGGCCGAGTCATGCTCCCTCAGACAGCTGAGGAGGCTGGACTGGTAGTCCTCCTGCTGTAAACGCTGCCATAAAATGCATCCATGTCTGTCGTAAACGCGTTTACGACAGTCGTGGATGTGTTTTATGGCTGTTTATGCTGCTTCTGGCGGCGGTGGCGAGGGCGTGGGGGGCTGGATGATTTCCCCCAGTGGGCCGTAGGTTGCCAACCCATGATCTAAAGTTTAGCATCCATCAGGGAGTACAACTGGAACTGCAATAATGAGATAAAGGAACATTGCGGTAGATTCAAATTACAAGAAAAGAGATTTGATAAAACACTATGAATTACTTCCTACAGGCAAGAGCTATTTGACAATTGGAAGACATGCCCCTAAAAGTGGCAGATCTTCTACCAATGGAGGTTTTTAAACAGAAATTGGATGGTCATTTGTCAGGGATACTTTAGTCGTAGACTCCTACACTGGCAGATGATTGAACTAGGTCTGTGATTCCCAATGTAGGGCACATGCTCCACAGGAGGGCAATTTGATTTTTAGGGGAGGGGGGGGCAATTAGAGAATGAGTTATTAACAGTGAATGGCCTTTTAAGCTTCCTCCACACGAATAGGAGTTCACTTTTTGAATAAGAATTATATGTTGGGGGGGGGGAGGATCGATCAGGATTTTAGAGATGCTTAGGTGAGGCATGGACAAAAAAAAAGGTTGGGAGCCACTGAAATAAATGATTCTCAGGTCCCTTCTATCTCTACAATTCTCTGATTATAAGTCACTGGTTAATTTGTTGTTGTTGTTCAGTCGCACAGTCAACTCCGACTCTTTGCAACCCCATGGACCATCGCTCTCCAGGCATCCCTGTCCTCCACCATCCTCCTCAGTCCGCACAGCCCCGTGCCCATTGCGTCTACAATACCATCTAGCCATCTCATCTTTGGCCGCCCCCTTCTTCTTTTGCCCTCCACCTTCCCCAGCATCAAGGCCTTCTCAAGTGAATATTCTCTTCTCATTTGATGTCCAAAATACTTCAGCTTCATCTTTGTTATTTGTCCTTCTAAGGAGCACTCAGGGCTAATCTCTTCTAATATTAACCTATTTGTTCTCCTCGCTGCCCAGGGGACTCTCAAAACTCTCCTCCAGCACCACATTTCAAAGGCATCTATTTTTCTTCGCTCAGCCTTTCTAATGATCCAGCTCTCACAGCCATACATTACCACTGGAAATACCATTGCTTTGACTAAGCGGACCTTTGTTTGCAGTGAGATGTCTCTACTTTTAACTATGTTCCCCAGGTTTTTCATAGCTTGTCTCCCAAGAATCAGTCGCCTTTTTATTTCATGGCTGCAATCTCCATCTGCAGAGATCTTGGATCCTAAAAAAGTAAAGTCTGTCACTGCTTCTACTTCTTCCCCATCTATTTTCCAGGGATTGATATGGCCTGTTGCCATTGTCTTGGTTTTCTTGATATTGAGTCTCAGGCCAGCTTTTGCACTCTCTTCGTTCAACGTAATCAGGTTAATAACAAGAAGCAAGCCTTAGATTTCTAGTTTATTTTTCTGTTGGCCATTTTGTAATATCATTGAAACTAGGTCCCACAGGATCAATGCAACATTCTGTTCCACAGAGGTTCATGCATTTATTTTATGCCTCTCGGGGAAGAACCAGAAGATAGCAAAAGCCTTTCCCCCTCATCACATGGCTCTGCAACTATGCCCTAGGACAAAACACAACCTTCTAAATTTGAAGAGAGTAATTTACTCGACCTCTGTTATATTGCTGCCCTGTACAAATTTGATCCTTGCTTTAATTATCTCATGACTAGACTACTGTAATGCACTCTGGGTGGGATTGCTCTTGAAAAGTGTTCAGAAGCTATATTTTGTGCAAATGCAGCAAGCAAAACGTAGACCATATACTTCAGAAATCATACGTTGCCAGTTTTTATTCCACTGCTCTGCCTTCAAATTTATTTCCAAGCTCAGTTCAAAGGGTTGGTTTTAATCTACTGGAACTTAAGATCATCTGTCAAGTCCCTGATGTGGGTCTCACCACCCTATGTAGTTAGGTCCAAGAAAGGGATTTCTCTGTAACAGGACCATGACTGAGCATAAATTAGGCAAGCTCTATTTTTGTTGTGCTTCTGGCAGGCAGCCAAAACTGCATTATTCTGCATGGCCCTTGTTTTTTAAACATTGATTTTAAAGTAGGCACTACAAATTGGTTTGAATCTATTTTTAAAAGATACTTTTATGTTTTGAACACCAACTCATGCTGGGATATCTGGTGGGCTGAAAGCTAAATTAATATATTTATTTAATAACACCAACAACATATATTCCTAATGTACATGGGAACAAAACAAATGCCTTTGCATAAAAAAAAACTATTCAATGCATATCAAAGCAACCAGTGCTTTTTACATAACTACACCTTTAATTAAAAATTACATTTTCTAACCTTTTTTTACAACATAAACACAGAAAATTATGGCAGCTGAAGTTATTAAAATGATATTATTCTGAAGCCCATGGTCTTGCTCTGTTCGCTGGGCAGACCCAGTGGAGCACACTGATGGCAGAAGGCTGCCATCAGGGCTCTCAGCACCATTCACCCCCGCGGCCTGGTTTGGGACAGCCCATGGCCCAGTACCAGCCCGTGGCTCAGTGGTTGGGGACCTGTGCTACAAATGATAGAAGAGAGCTTTAACTCTATTTCTCTCGTAATGTAAAGTATGAAAAGGCAAATAAGTTTGAGTAGTTACACAATTAAATCTCTATTTTCTTCAATAATCAATTACCGTATTTTTTGGACCATAAGAGCAAGAAAACAAAAAAAAAATAGTGCTGTATTTTGCACCACCAACCAGTGGTGGCGCTGCAGGGGAAATGGGCAGGCAGGCCATTTGCACTGAGGAAGGAAGTGATACTCTAGCCTAGCCTCTTGCTCTCCTTTCAACCAGGAAGCATGTTTCCCCCCTCCATTTTGTCCACATGGAGTAGAGACAAAGGCATCAAGCCAGGTAAGTGAAACCCTTTCTTTTTAAGCACAGGTTTGGTTTCCCACTTAAATGCATTGGGAACATACAAACAGAAAACTTTTGAATAAAATAAATTTATTTCCAATGCATTTAAATGGGAAATTGTGATTTTCGCCCTCTAGTGGCCACTTGTATTTCATATGTTTTTCTTTCCCCTGCCCCAGAACAGCTGAGAGGCGGCAGTAGAGGTCTTTGGCCAGCTGCAGCTCTTGTAAAATATCCTTTTACAACAGCCACAGCTGGCCGAAGACCAGCATTTGGACTATAAGACGCACCCTCATTTTCTCCCCACTTTTGGGGGAGAAAAGTGCGTCTTATGGTCCAAAAAATACGGTAGTCTAAATCTAGACAGATCTAATTTAGAAAAACTATGATTTTATTTGTTCATTTTTTAGACTCCAATTTAGACTTCAATGTTAAAGCATTGAGTCAAAATTGAGATGTTTGCTTAGAAACCAAATCTAGGAATGAGAGGAGGCAACCCATGGGTGTGAGGAATTCTTGCCTTTTCATTAGATATTTCCTGTCTCAACTATATGTTATACCACCTTTGTCAATTATTGTACAATAAGCCATAGTAGTGTTGGAGTTTATATGATATAAATACTTCATATTTTTCAAGCACCCAAGCATAAGTGATAGTTCCTAACTTTAATATAAATCAGAAATAGTCCAGTTTCCTGAATACTTACTGTAGCTTTCCAGAGTGCCAATAGTAGATTCAAAAACTAAACTACAGTACTTATGCTGGCTGGCTAGCTCAGTAAAACTTTAGGTCCTGACTTTGACTCCTTGGATAGAGTCAACCTCTGTGGCCTTGGACAATCTACAGTCCCAGAATGTCCCCAAAGAGAATGGTGAATCCACTTCTGAGCACTCTCTACCTAGAAAACTTCAGATATAGCTGCCATAAGTCAGAACTAACTTGACAGCACACAATTATTAAGTACTATACTGTATATCTAAATCTCTAAAGCAAAGAAGTACGTGGGTATGTCCTGTATAGGTTTTCCCCCACTTGCCACCCCCCATAACAAGTTGACAGGGCCTACCTTGCCTGTCCCTTCAGTCAAAGACGGGGATCCGGACAACGTGGGTGGGGCGCCAGCCCCACCAGAGAAGATTGCAGCAGCGCCAATGGTGGCAGCGCACGCCAGCGCGCTGACGTCACTACTGGGTGCCCGGAAAACATCAATGGCGCTGGTGCACATGTGCGCGCCAGCACAAGGCCGTGACAGATGGATGCCCAATGCTGGCATGCCCACAGCACCAGCAGCGCGCCCGCGTCACCAGCAGTGCACCCATGTCACCAGTGACCACTGATGGCTGGCGCACATGCGCCCAATGACGTCCCCAATGGGAATGTGCGCTTGCGCGCGCAAGCACACAAGCATCACCTCAATGCCCCCTCCCCAAAAAAGCCGGAATCCCTGTGCCGCCAGAAAAGCAACAGCCGGAGGTTGGGGACTCGGAGCAACAAAAATGTAAGCCAAAAAACCCACAAACCCTGCCCGGGCGAAGGCGGGCACCTCCGCTAGTTATATCTAAAGACCCTGGAAAGGTGGCCAGAAGTTAGAACCAATCTGATAGCTATTTTCCCACTCATCACAGTGTTCTTACCATCTAATTACATCCTGATAACTGCTGGAGAGGAGAAAAATCCACACCACTTTTCTCCTTACTGATCTTTGTCATCTGTCTCTAGTCTAGAGTATGCACTTAATTTCAAAATGTGAAGAAAGAATATGTGCAGTTCTCTCCATATCAAAAAGATGCTAGATTTTATTCTCACAATTGTCAGTGATAAATATTCTATGCATGGGTACTGGATTTTTCACCTGCCACATGTATTACTATGGTCTTTGTCCTTGAGGAATAAAGCACAATGTTCACTTGTGCCACAAAATGTTATAGCTCTCTACCTCATAGCTAAAATAAAACAAGACTGTCCAGAACAGCAACAGCTGTAGTACAGTACAACTAATTTCTGTACCAATTGTCATTTCCTCAATGATTGTTCTTACTACCAATTAGCACTGTATGACTGCTTATTCATTACACAAAACATAAGATAACTGCAGCATATTTTATTTTTCCTTTGCTTCAAGCCAGAATTTTGGATTACATTGTTTTGCTTGAGTACCACTTATTTGTACTGCTGGGAACCAGAGGCTGAGCCTCATCAAGCCCCTCTGGTCAGATTCTTACATGAGAGGGACTTGCATTCTTTCAACAAAATTTTCAAAGTTAAATTAAGAAACACGATTGGGACTTGGCTCTCCTGGAAATGTTGGAAGTAAGTCATACCTGTCAAGTTTTGGATTTGAAAATAAGGGAAATTTCCTGGCCAAAATGGGATACTTGACAGCTATGCTTATCCTGTGCAGCCCTCCAGTGGTGGCCTAACCACATTGCAGTCTAAAAAATACGGGAAGACGGCAGGAAAGAGGGTAAAATACGGGAGTTTCCCGGCCAATACAGGATACTTGACAGCTATGGAAGTAAGTTGGGAATAAAGATTAAGGCCATCACATTTAAGGGAGGGTGTGTGCGCAACTAGAGCTTTGGAGCCACCAAGCATAGGTCCTGTTGCTTGGAATAGCGTGACATTCGTCAATTTAGGTGAGCATTTTCAGGGAGATATTAGCAGATTTTATTATTTGTTTTAGTTTAATGCTTGGTAAACAAGGAAGATATTCCTCTTGCACCACAGTTCTTGAGGTGAATAAGACAATCAGGTGACATTTTTGATTTTCATGTTTGTTTCGTTTTTCATGTTGACTGTTCCTCAATTTTATGTGATGTGATGTATGATGTATTTATTTATGACTGTGCAAAATTTAAAAGTTATTTTAAAATGAGCTGCAGTTCAGGAGTTTATCCAAATAAAACCTGATCATCTTTAACATGTCATATATCCTGTGTGGTGTAGTGAATAGAGTGATGGACTAGACCAGGGGTTCCCAACCTATGGCCCATGATGCCATTCCATTCAGGGCTCCGTCGCCACACCCGCAAATGTAAGTGGACGCATTTACGACAACCGTAAAGCGCACCAGTGCATGTGTATACATGGTTACTCAAACTGTAAATGCACCCGTGGCTGTTGTAAATGCAGAAGCGGGAGCATTTACTTCAGCTTCCAGGGGCGTGGTCTGGCCCGCTCAGCTGTCTTGGGGCATGGTCAGGCCCATGACATAGAAAGGTTGGGAACCTGGACTAGATCCAGGAGATCTGGGTTCAAATTGTCTCTTACCTGTGAAAACTCACAGGGTGGATAATACCATTTCTTAAATATCTCACTTACTTTGAAATCCCTATTAGGATTGTTTTAAATTGCATCCAACCTGTTGACACATAACACTATACAAAGTGCCATAGCATTTTTGTTGTTTTTGCTGCAACAGGACTACCTCCTTGAAATAGTTAATGTGTTCAGTCAACTTGGATGATGGCTGAAGTTCTTGCTTTATTATCAAAACTCCTGAACAGGACACACGCAGAAGAAAGGCAGGGATGAACGAGCTGCTGAGGCGACTGGAATTCCAGCAGAAAACAATTGAGATTTAAGGAGATGTGTAATTAATTCATAAAGGCAGATTTGAGTCTGGAGTGAATAAATTGCAGTTTTGGATGAGAGGCACAAGGTTTATAGTTAAGCATAAACAAATAGCAGGAAACAGAATGGTGAAGAGAAGAGAATTAAAATGAGAACAAGGTACATAAGTCTTCCATGTAAGCATTCCCTAAAAGAAGACACTTCTAACTCATAAAAACAACACACCAATGGTCCCATGTATTGAGACCACATACCTGGTAATTCTCAATGAATAATTCCGCTACAAAATGAAAAACTGCATAAAAAAAGGAATACAAAAGATTTCCTTCCAAATAAGAAAAAGCCACGAAAAATGTTGCTATGTATGAAATATCTTTCAAAAAGTGTACAGCAGTTTCATTTCAAACCAACCAACCAGATGAATAGTTAAAGAAAAGTGATGCTGTCCTAATCTTTCCATACTAGATTTTAGGCCTACTTTGCTATGCCATGGCTGTCTCTTTTCTAAGTACTCTTGCATAGTTTTTATTTTAAGGTTCATTGCTGCAAACTTAAATGGAATTACTCTCATTCAGATTTCCCGCAGCCTCTTTCTTACAACTTTATTGCCCACCTTTATTCTACCAGTGGGATCCACATTGATCTGGGTTGTGACACTTCCCCCTCCTGTTCCTCATGCTAGTTCTCACCAACACTCATTGACAATTGCCTTGTATAGTAATTAACAAGGATGTAACTGAGCAGACAAGCCAACTGATCTTGGTTAAGGATATGCATTTATTCAGGCTAGGGAACATAAACTCCTTGGAGAAACATGGTCACTTCCCAAGTATTTAAAAGATTACACAATGGAAAGTGGGGAGAATTAAGTAAAATTAAGCACAGTATATGAGTAAAATAAGTTAGTCAGTCTACTAAAGGGAGCTCTTAAAACGATGGACTTAACTTAAATGCAATGTGATATTTAACATCAGAGATTTGCCCCCCTCCATAATAACTATAGTAAAAGGTAAAGGTAAAGGTTTCCCTTGCTCGAAAGCCAGTCGTATCCGACTCTAGGGTGCAGTGCTCATCTCTGTTTCTAAGCCGAAGAGCCAGCGCTGTCTGCTCCTGCAGACGTTCCCGTGGTCATGTGGCAGGCATGACTAGACACCGGAGCGCACGGAACGCTGTTTCCTTCCCACCGAAGTGGTCCCTATTTATCTACTTGCAATTTCTTGCTTTCGAACTGCTAGGTTGGCAGGAGCTGGGATGAAGACGGTAGCTCATTTCCGTCCTGCAGTACTCGGGAATCGAACTGCTGACCTTCCGCTTCCCAGTCAGCGTCTTAGCAACTTGAGCCACTGCAGTACCTATACTGCTCAAAAAAAAAAATAAAGGGCACACAAACGCATCTCGCAATCTGAATGACTGAGATACTGTATTCCTATTGCTCTTCACATACTGTAGTCGAATGTGCTGACAACAAAATCACACAAAACTTAACAATGGGAATCAAATTCATCAACCCATGGAGGTCTGGATTTGGAGTTACACTCAGCATGACAGAGGAAGAAAACACTACAGGCTGATCCAACTGTGATGTAATGTCCTTAAATCAAGTCAAAACGAGGCTCAGTAGTGTGTGTGGCCTCCACGTGCCTGTATGACCTCCCTACAACGCCTGGGCATGCTCCTGATGAGGGTGCGGATGGTCTCCTGAGGGATCTCCTCCCACACCTGGACTAATGAAACCCCCAACTCCTGGACAATCTGTGGTGCAATGTGGTGTCGGTGCATGGAGCGAGACATGATGTCCCAGATGTGCTCAATCGGATTCAGGTCTGGGGAACGGGCGGGACAGTCCATAGCATCAATGCCTTGGTCTTGCAGGAACCGCTGACACATCCCAGCCACATGAGGTCTAGCATTGTCGTGCATTAGGAGGAACCCAGGGCCAACCGCACCAGCATATGGTCTCACAAGGGGTCTGAGGATCTTATCTCGGTACCTAATGACAGTCAGGCTACCTCTGGCGAGCACGTGGAGGGCTGTGTGGCCCTCCAGGGAAATACCACCCCACACCATTACTGACCCACCGCCAAACCGGTCATGCTGGAGGATGTTGCAGGCAGCATAACATTCTCCACGGCATTTCCAGACCCTGACATGTCTGTCACATGTGCTCAGTGTGAACCTGCTTTCATCTGTGAACAGCACAGGGCGCCAGTGGCGAACCTGCCAATCTTGGTGTTCTCTGGCAAATGCCAAACATTCTCTGGCAAATGCCAAACACCTGTGGTCGTTGTGCCCTCACACCACCCTCATGGAGTCTGTTTCTGACCACTTGAGCAGACACATGCACATTGTGGCCTGCTGGAGGTCGTTTTGCAGGTCTCTGGCAGTGCTCCACCTGTTCCTCCTTGCACAAAGGCGGAGGTAGCGGTCCTGCTGCTGGGTTGTTGCCCTCCTACGGCCTCCTTCACGTCTCCTGATATACTGGCCTGCTCCTGGTAGCCACAGCTCGCATTGATGTGCCATCCTGGATGAGCTGCACTACCTGAGCCACTTGTGTGGGTTGTAGGCTCCGTCTCATGCTACCACTAGAGTGAAGGCACCACCAGCATTCAATAGTGACCAAACCATCAGCCAGAAAGCAAAGGAACTAAGAAGTGGTCTGTGGTCACCTCCTGCTGAACCAGTCCTTTATTGGGGATGCCTTGCCAATTGCCTCTGATGTCCACCTGTTGTCACTTCCATTTGCACAACAGCATGTGGAACTGATTGTCAATCGGTGTTGCTTACCAGGGTGGACAGTTTGATTTCACAGAAGTGTGATTGACTTGAGGTTACATTGTGTTGTTTAGGTGTTCCCTTCATTTTTTGGAGCAGCATATGTGTCAGTCACACAACTTTGGTAACACATAAAGAACCTCCTTGAAGAGTGTGGCATTTCTGAACCAGAACCAGGCATTCCCCAGGCAATGGCAACCTCGTTGTGCAGTCTAATCTTTCCCACAATAGGTCAGGTGAAAGGAACTAGGGAACGAATCATCACACACCCCTCAGGAGATAATGCAATTTTGAAAGGGTCAGCAGGCAACATTTATATATACATACTTTATTCCCTCCCCAAAATGCTATACGGGCACAGACACTGCCGATCCAAAGGCACTTCACTGCAAACGTAATTGCCTTTTAACCCACTAATTTGCTATGGTGTGGAGGGCAGCGCCACACAAATGGCCAGTAACACTCAGCCAAACCAGTGAGAAGCATTTGTCCTCCTCCTCCCCAGTAAAGGGTGCGTGTGTCCTTTAAACTTTTTAGATGTTTCACCTGCTTCTCAGGTGAGGGGAGACACCTCTGGGCTCCAAGATCCCTCTTCACACGTTAAAGGGGCTGTGGGGAGAGGAAATCTAATTCCTGGGGATCCCTCCCGTCAACAAAAGCTCCCAAAAGAGCTTTGCCTCCTACGTGTGTGTGTGTGTGTGTGTGTGTGTGTGTGTGTGTGTGTGTGTGTGTGTGTGTGTGTGTGTGTGTGTGTGTGTGTGTGTGTGTGTGATTAGAGACCTACCCTTTCCCCAGAGTTCCCAAGCCCATGTGCCGATCCCAAAGATGCCACATGTCGCCCTCTTGCTAGGTAAAGGTTGCCCTCGGTCGAAAGCACAGAGTCTAGGGTGAGGTGCTCATCTCCGTTTACAGCCAAAGAGCCAGGGCTGTCTGCGTCTGTACACGTTGCTGTGGTCATGTGGCAGGCAAGACTAGACGCTGGAGTGCATGGAATGCTGTTACCTTTCCCGCCCAAGTGGTACCTATTTATCTACTATACATTCAATTTCTTGCTTT
The DNA here is from genome assembly GCA_035047345.1 of Bradypodion ventrale. NCBI lineage: Eukaryota > Metazoa > Chordata > Lepidosauria > Squamata > Chamaeleonidae > Bradypodion > Bradypodion ventrale. Next base: position 100,046,362 of record JAWDJE010000001.1, read on the forward strand.
TGAACTGCTAGGTGGGCAGGAACTAGGACAGACAATGGATGCTCTACAGAAGACTAGATGCTGAAGTGCACGGAACGCTGCTACCTTTCCCGCCCAAGTGGTACCTATTTATCTACTTTTAATTTCTTGCTTTTGAACCGTTAGGACAGACAACAGACACTCTACAGGAGAAAACTAGCCACCAGAGCACACAGAGCACTGTTACCTTTCCCGCCCAAGTGGTTCCTATTTATCTACTTTCAATTTCTTGCTTTCGAACCGCTAGGTGGGCAGGAACTGGGGCAGACAACAGACGCTCTACAGGAGAAGACTAGATGCTGGAGCGCACGGAACGTTTTTATCTTTCCTGCCCAAGTGGTACCTATTTATCTACTTTCAATTTCTTGCTTTCGAACTGCTAGGTAGGCAGGAACTGGGGCAGACAACAGACACTCACTCCGGCTGCAGCACTCGGGTCTCCAACTACTGACCTGCCGACACCGCAGTCCTCCCTCTTTGCTAGTAAAGGTTAAGGTTCCCCTTGCTTGAAAGTCAGTCGTATCTATCCCTAGAGTTCAGTGCTCATCTCTGTTTCAAAGCCGAAGAGCCAGCGCTGTCTGCTTCTGCAGACATTTCCGTGGTCATGTGGCAGGCATGACTAGACACCGGGGAGCGCACGGAACGCTGTTTACCTTCCCACCAAAGTGGTCCCTATTTATCTACTTGCAATGTCTTGCTTTCGAAGGAACTGCTAGGTTGGCAGGAGCCGGGGACCAAGACGGGAGCTCATTCCGTCCTGCAGTAGTACTCGGGAATCGAACTGCTAACCTTCCTTCCGCCTCCCAGTCAGTGTCTTTAGCTACACCACGACCATTATTCCTTCCGTCCGTCCGCTCCCTCCCTCCCTCCCCTCTTGCCTGCTGCCTCTTACCCAGATAGTGCCTCAGGTCCAGCAGAAAGTGTGGCGGCCCCCCGTTGAGCTGGTAGAGAAGGGAGCCGAGGCAGAAGAGCAGCAGGCCGGCCATGCAGAAGCCGTAGTCGCGGAGGGAGAGGAAGGGCAGGAGCGAGAGGGGCCTCCGCCGCCTCCAGCCCGCCCCTGGCCCGGCACCTCCGACGCCAGGCGAGGCCACATGAGGCCGAGGAGGAGGAGGAGGAGGCTCCGGGCAGCCCGCGCTGTGGTGGTGGTGGTGGTGGTGGTGGGTCGGCGGCGGCGGCGGAGGAGGTTTCATCCTCCTCCCCTCCTTCGTCGTCGCCGTCGCTTCCTTCGCCGCCGCCGCCGCCTCTTGCTCAGACAGCCCGCCGGCGAGAGCGCATCCTCCATCCGCCTGCTCCGACGGCCCGGCGTGTGTGCAGGACTGGAGGCGGGGAGGAGGGAAAAGTTCGCCCGCAGCTCAGGCGGCTTCGCCTCCTCGGCGGCCCATGGCCGGCTTCTCTCCCCGGGTCTCCTCGGGTGCCTCTCGCATTCAACACACACACGCGCAAAGGAGAGAGAGGGAGACACACACACACACACACACACACGCAACCCTTCGGGTCCTTTTCTCGCCCGGGCAGCCTCCTCCTCCTCCGTCCACACACCGTCCCTCCTCCGCTCGCAATGCAGGATCAGGTTACACACCACGCAAACACACACCAGAGCTCAAGCCCCGACGGCCCGCCCGCCCGCCCGGTGCCCGCAACGCGCGGCCAAAAAGTTCCTCGCTCCTCGACGACCTCAGCGCCGCCGCCGCCGCCGCCTTCTTCCTCGCCTACTTTCTCCGCCCGCCCCTCACGGGAGAGGCTGCCATAATCCTCGCCGCAATAGCGACCTCTAAAGGCAGCTAAATTGCAACCCTCCCCCTTCTCGAGTTGAGGAGATGGCGGGACTTGTGCGGGGACTTAATCAGAAAGTCGTGTGTGGTGTAAATATTAGTCAAGGCGGGGGTCTGGGACGTTATCAAATTCAAAACGCCACAACGAACAGGTCGTCGGTTGTTATGTGCCCGTGATGGCGAACCTTGGCACTCCAGATGTTCTTGGGCTTCAATTCCCAGAAGCCCAAGCACCCTGTGAAGCCACACGAATTTTATTTTATTTATTTATTTATAATTCACATCTACCCAATCAGGCAAACCCGACTCAATTTAATTTAATTTAATTTTTACATTTCGAAGCGACTCCAAGGCCGGGCGGCTCACATTAAAAGCATAAAAGACAATAAAACATCTATAATAAAATTATTTTAAAAACCATAATATAATGACAGCTATAAAACACGTTCACATTAAATATATCAATACATAAAATAATTTATTTACAACAGTTAATTCTTACTGTAAGATGATCTGTTGTACAGTAGAACCCCGACTTACAAATGCCCCGAGTTACATAAAATTCAACTTACATAATGATTTTGTGCTAAAACCATGTCCCGATTTACATAAATGTCCAGATGTTCTTGGACTTCAATTCCCAGAACCCAAGCACCCTGTGAATCCACACGAATTTAATTTAATTTATTTATTTATAATTCAAATTTCCATGCCGCCCAATCAGGCGAACCCGACTCAATTTAATTTAATTTTTACATTTGTATCGCCGCCCCCTCGCCGAAGCGACTCCAGGCGGCTCACAATAAAAGCATAAAAGACAATAAAACATCTATAATAAAGTTATTTTTAAAAAAAACATTCCCATTAAACTCTCATTTCTGCGATTCATCCGGCCCGCACTGCCCATACGGGCGTGTTTTACTTCCGCTTCTGGGAGCGATGAGGACAGCGCGGGCTGGATGAATCGCAGTATACCCATTCGTGTGGATTCACGGGGGCTTCTGGGAATTGAAGTCCCAGAACATTTGGTGTGCCAAGGTTCTCCATCACGGTTATATGCTGCAACTTACAGAACTCTCTCTCTCTCTCTCTCTCTGTAGAGTTGCCATAATTCTCCCACAAAACTGGGACAGAAGTATATTTGACAAAAATGGGCAAATTATCTACAACCTTTTTATAAACAAACATAATATAATGACAGCTATAAAACACTTTCACATTCAATATATCAATACATAAAATAATTTATTTACAACAGTTAATTCTTACTGTAAGATGATCTGTTGTACAGTAAAACCTCGACTTACAAATGCCCCGAGTTACATAAAATTCGACTTACATAATGATTTTGTGCTAAAACTATGTCCCAATTTACATAAATGTCCCGATTTACATAAATTTACGTAACATGATTTCCTATGGGTTTGCTTTGAGTTACATAAAAAATTCATTTTCCCTATGGGTTTGCTTCGAGTTACGTAGAAAATAATTTCCCTATGAGTTTGCTTCGATTTACATAAAAATTTCATTTTTCCTATGGGTTTGATTCGAGTTATGTAAAAAATAATTTTTCCTATGGGTTTGCTTCTAGTTACATAAAAAACCAATTTAAGCAAAAGCCTACAGAATGGACTTTTTACGTAAGTAGGAGTTTAACTGTATATCAATACATAAAATAATTTATTTACAACAGTTAATTCTTACTGTAAGATGATCTTTTGTACTTCTGAGAAGTCGCATCGCAGTCAACTTTTAACGTCCTCAGTTCCAGGAAACACAGTGGTCACACTTATCAGACAGTGGTGTGAGGCAAGGACGTTAAGATCATACCTGTCAACCATCCCGATTTGGCCGGGAAAACATCGTAATTTGACGTCCATTGACGTCATAACCCGCCCCGCACTGCCAAAACCCCGTAATTTGGCAGCGGGGGGAAACGCTTTCCGCACATGTGCGGAAGCGCTATGCCGCTTGCGCTGCCCCTACACAAGCGGCGTAGCGCTTCCGCGCATGCACGGAAGGGTTTTACCCCTTCCACGCATGCGTGGAAGCGCTACGCCGCTTGCGAAGGGTGCCAACCCTTCGCATGCATGGAAAGCGACCTGCACACAAGCGATGTGCGCAGGTCCCATTTTTCCACAGCCGCGGGTTGACAGGCATGGTTAAGATTTGTCTCCAGGTACACTCCGACTCCAATGTGGCAGAAAACTGCTTGTTTGATGGCGAGAGTTTGAATTTATTTTAATGGTGTGTTATAATACACAATCAGTAAGTTTTAAAAATTAGTGACTTTAGCATGATTTTTATTGAACTGGCTGGGACAGTTTTTCTGGCCTTGAATCCGGGACAATCCCGGTTTTGCAGGACATATGGCAACCCTAAGAGAGGGAGAGAGATGATTCTGTAAGTTACAGCATTTAACAACCAACAACCTGTTCTTTGTGGCATTTTAAATTTGACTAATATTCACACCACACATGACTATCTGATTAAGACCTGGAGTCCCACACAAGTCCTGCCTGGTTTGCCAGGTCACAGAACAGGGTGGATAACAGGTCATTCTTATTGCCAACCTCAATTAACTCATTAGGTAAAGGTCGCCCTTGTTCGAAAGCTCGTTGTATATGGTTCGGTGCTCATCTCCATTTATAGCCAAAGAGCCAGTGCTGTCTGCGTCTGCAGACATTTCTGTGGTCATGTGGCAGGCATGACTAAACACTGAAGTGCACACAATACTGTTTACCTTCCCACCAAAGGGGTACCTATTTATCGACTTGTGATTTCTTGCTTTCAAACTGCTAGGTTGACAGGAGCTGGGACAGAGATGGGAGCTCACTCATTTGCAGATGTGCAATGTCAGAATATTTATTTTGCATCCATCCACTAACTATAACCCAAGAGAAACAAATTTCACAGTAATAAACCTAAAGCCCTTCAGGGATCTTCTGTTATTCTACTTGTAAATAGCTACACAGATAACTATCTGTTTTATAACCAATCATTGTGTATCTCTGTACCTGATATGTATAAAATAATGTCATGAAGTCTCACTCTTATGTCTAATAAAGTGGACTTGATCCACGAAAGCTAACATTAAAATTCAGGGGTTAGTCTTTAAGGTGCTACATTTTTTTTGTCTTTTTTTTTGTTTACTCACTGATATGCTTACACAGACTAGCATGGCTAGCACTTCAAAAATTTCTACTAATGTATGGCTGTGAGGGCTGGACCATAAGAAAGGCTGAGCGCAGAAGAATAGATGCCTTCAAACTGTGGTGCTGGAGAAGACCAGTGGTGGGATTCAGCAGGTTCACCCCAGTTCACCAGAACCGGTAGCAGAAATTCTGTCTGGCCCCAGCCATCCAAGTTTTGAAATAAAGTAGTCCTAATTCGGGTGCAACACAGGGCTTTTTCCCTGGCCACACCCACCATACAACGGCCACAGAGTAGGTAGTAAAAAAACCTGGAGAAGACTTTTGAGAGTTCCCTAGACTGCAAGCAGATCGAATCAGTCAATCCTAAAGGAAATGAATCCTGACTGATTCTTGGAAGGACAAATACTGAAGCTGAAGCTGAAGTGCTTTAGCTACCAAATGAGAAGAGAAGACTCACTGGAGAAGGCCTTGATGCTAGGAAAGATTGAAGGCAAAAGGAGAAGGGGAGGCAAAGGATGAGATGGTTAGACAGCATCATTGACACAGTGGGTGTAGATGTGGGTAGACTACAGAGGATGGCAGATGACAGAGGAGCCTGGCATGCTGTGATCCATGGGATCGCAAAGGGTCAGACTCAACTGTGCAACTGAACAACAACATTCCCTCCACGCCTGCCTGCTTTCCAGCCTGCCTTTTGAACACTTGCCTTTCCTGAGTGAACTCCATCCCCTCCTTCTCTTTTTTAAACACCACAGGTGTTGTCAACCTTCTTCGCCTGATGAACTAGCAAGAAGAGTACTTTCGGCTTCAGCCTGTCATCCACACCATCCTCAATTAACTCATTAGCAGATGTGTAATGCTACAAATGTTTCTTTTGCCTCTACTAACCATTTGCAACTCAACAGAACTAAACGTCACAGTAATAAATCTGAACCACAATCAAGGATCTTCTGCTATTACCAGTTGTAAAAAAGCCACAATGATTTGTAAACTTATTTTTGAAGTGGTTGCCGTGTTAGTCTGTGCAAGCATATCAGAGAATAAACAAAACAAAAGGACAAAAATGTGGCACTTTAAAGACTAAGTCCTATATTTTAATGTTAACTTTTGTGGATCAAGACCACTTCATCAGACATGAGAGTGAGACTTTGTTATGTACTGAATAGAATGTGACAAGTACTCTTTAACTGATTGTATCCGGCAATTGTATCCATTGTAACTAGTAGCAAGCTGTTAAGGATAATACTGCTCATGCCAGTAGCAGCATCCAGCTCACATGATACAGATTCCCCTGAAGGAAACCTTCCCACCACACCGCACCTGGAGAAGATGGGCATGACGATCCATGACGTCACATGGACAGTAACCAATGAACTATCACCTGGGTTATTTAAAATGTACAGTGTGCTATAAATAGAGCTGTTTGGTCCACCATTACCTCATGTTCACTCTGACTACCATGCAATAAAGTTGTGTTTTAGCCCTTACTGCGGCTCCTTCTTTGTCTTCCGTGCAAGACACCAAATTGGCGACGAGGATGGGATGGTGTCCCGAAAAGTGAACATCGCGCCCTTCGACACCACAAAGCCAGAAAAATGGGAACTCTACGAGCAGCAGTTCCTCTATGCTATGGACCTCGAAAGCATCGAGGAGGAAGCCCAGCGCCGGGCATTCCTACTGGCCCAGTGCAGCCTAGAGACTTTGGAACTGGCCACCAACCTCCTGACACCAAGACCGCTCAGGGCCATGCCCCTAGATGAGATCCTCGCCGAGCTGAGGAAACACTTTCACCCGAAAGTGTCGGTGTTCCCGGCAAGGTTGGTGTTTCAGCAGCGGTGCCAGCGGGCCGGTGAGTCTGTGGCAGACTTCGTGGCAGCCCTGCGGGTGGCTGCCGTGCCTTGCCGGTGGGGAGCGTCCCTGAGCGAGGCGCTGAGAGACAGGCTCCTGCTGGGCCTGTGAGATGAGGGGGCCAGGAAAAAACTACTGGCCAAAGATGAGAGCATCTCGTTCGGGCATGTCCTGCACATCGCCCAAGCCGCAGAGTCAGTGCAACAAGGTGAATGGGTGTGCCGGGTCAGGACCGCCACGGTTGGGGCCCCCCGCCGGCGGTCCCAGTCCACAGCTGTTCCTCCCACGGAGAGCAGGGGCCCTCCGAGTCCACCACGTCCACCTCCTACTTCAGCAAGGATGAGGACATGCAGCGGGTGCAGAGGAGGCCTGAGATTCGAGACTGCACCAGAGAGGACCGCCGCTGCAACGGATGCGGGGCATCCCACGACCGGAGCCGATGCCCATTCCGGAAGGCGGAGTGCCACAACTGCGGGCACATCGCAAGGGTCTGCAGGCGGCATCGAGACGACGGCAAGGGCCAGGCGGAACAGCCCCAATGAAAGGCAGACGGGGTCGGGCACATCCTCGACGACAACGAGCCCCAGGAGCACCGCGTGTCTTGATGGGTTCCCGACAACCGCGACCAGGTGGTCCACAGCGTGCAGTTGCGGCGCCCCCAGTTTTTTGTGGAGGTACTGGTACAGGGGGTCCCAATAAGGATGGAGATCGATTTGGTGTCGTCGTACTCCATCATCTCCCACAGGGAATTTCTGCGCATTCCCCCAAAGTCACGCCCCAAGGCCCTTAGGACTAATTTGCGGGACGTTCAAGGCAAGAGTATACCAGTGTTGGGGGTGGGAGAGTTCAAGGTCCAGTTTAAAAGGCGCTCCGCTCAGTTGCCCTTAGTAGTTCTAAAGGAAGGGTCCTGCTGTCTCCTGGGTACATAGTGGTTCGGGCCCCTGGGGGTTTTCATTGGAGGCATACACGCCGTACAGGCTGACCCGATCATGAAGGTGTGTAACGTACACCCGGCTGTTTTTGAGAAGTGGCTAGGGAAGTTCAAAGGGCCCCCAGTTTCCTTCGAATTGGACCCCGACATCCGACCCATCAGGATGAAGCCAAGAAGAGTGCCTTTCGCACTAAAGGACAAAATAGAGACTGAACTGGACAAACTGGTGGGTCAGGGGATTTTGGTGCCCGTGGACTCCGCCGAGTGGGAAACCCCCATTGTTACGGCACTTAAGGCTAATGGGGAGGTCAGAATCTGCGCTGACTACGAGTGCATGATTAACAAGGCAATTCATCAAATGCATATCCGGTGCCGGTAGTAAGCCACCTGCTAGCAACCTTGCATGGGGGGAGGTGTTTCGCCAAGCTGGACTCGGCCCAGGCATACCAGCAATTGTCGGTAACCCCAGCTACAGCTGCCGCTCAGACAATTGTTACCCACAAGGAGCTTTTAAAGTGACACGTCTCCAATTCGGTGTAAATTCGGCTCCGGGGATCTTTCAGTCCCTCATAGAAAGATTGTTGAAAGGGCTCCCAGATGTTTTCCCCTACTTTGATGACATTCTGATAACAGCGGGAGGGGAACAGGAATTGGCCAAGAGGTTAGACTGGGTACTAACTGTGTTTGAGAAAGTGGGGCTCAGGTTGAGAAAGGATAAGTGTGTGTTTTTCGCTGAAGTGGTAGAGTTTCTGGGTTTCCGAATTACCCCTGAGGGCATAAAACCAGCAGAGCCCAAGGTAGCGGGAGTAAAAGATGCTCCTTGCCCCACCACCAAGGCCGAACTACAGTCCTTCCTAGGACTCCTAAATTTCTACCACTCTTTCCTCCCGGGAAAGGCGTCGGTAGCAGAACTGCTGCATAGATTACTCAAAAAGGATGCGGCTTGACGGTGGGGGGACAGCCAGGAACGGGCATTCCAGGGGCTCAAACAGCTTCTATCTTCCGAGGCTGTGTTGACCCACTTCGACCCAAAGAAACCCGTTGTGTTGGTCTGCGATGCCTCACCGGTGGGGGTGGGGGCAGTCATCTGCCACGTGCTAGAGAGTGGGCGAGAAGCCCCAGTGGCATACTATTCAAGATCCCTGTCCAAGGCAGAGCGCAACTACGCGCAAACAGACAGGGAAGCCCTAGCGATTGTTGCAGGAACCAAGAAGTTCCATGATTTTCTCTAAGGCAGGCCATTCAAAGTCATGACTGACCATAAGCCCCTCTTAGGAATCTTCACCACAGATAAGCCAACCCCACAGATCTTGTCCCCAAGGATGCTGCGATGGGCGATTTTCCTCAACGCGTACCAGTACACGTTGACCTACCACCCTGGCAAGGAGATCAGCCATGCCGATGCCCTTTCCAGGTCACCCCTCCCACAGGCAGGGGACCCTGAGTGCAAGGTAGAACAGGACCACCAGGTGCTCCTGATTGAAGCCCTAGAGTCGCCCCCAATTCTGCCGGCTGAGATCGCCAAGGCTATGGCGAAAGACAAGTCATTGGCCTTAGTCAGTTCATGGGTACAGAAAGGCTGGCCGGCAACCTCCCCTACAGAGGAATTCAGGATTTACGGTAGGCGGAGAGACGAGCTCTCCCTAGAAAGGGGCTGCCTACTCTGGGGGCAGCGGGTAGTAATCCCCAAAGTTCTGAGGTCCCGGGTACTCAAGATGCTGCATATCAGTCACCCAGGGATCGTGTGCTCCAAGGCGCTAGCTAGGAGTTACGTCTGGTGGCCCAAACTGGACACAGATATTGAACACATGGTAGGCACTTGCGAGAGCTGCCAGAGCACCCGGCCCGAGGAGTCCCAACTTCCGCACAGAGAATGGGACACGGCCCGTGGTCCGTGGTCATGTCTACATGTGGACTTTGCGGGTCCATTCAGGGGTACCCTCTTCCTTATAATAGTGGACTCCTACTCAAAGTGGTTGGAGGTGATTCCGATGGCCAGTACATCGTCAGCTGCAACGATTAAGCAATTACGCAAAGTATTCAGTTGCTTCGGTTTACCTTACGTACTTGTGAGCGATAACGCCACAACTTTCACATCAGCGGAGTTCCAGGGTTTCATAGAGATTAACAAAATTCGCCACATAACTGCTGCCCCCTTTCACCCCACTACAAATGGTCAAGCGGAACGCCTGGTGCGAACAACAAAAGGACGCACTGCATAGGATGGGCCCCAGGGAATTGAACTTGCAGCTCTGCCAATTCCTATTAAGGTACCGTGTAACCCCCTTAGCATCAGGGCTATCACCCGCCGAGCTCCTCATGCGGAGGAAACCCACCACGATTCTCTCGAGATTAGACCCAACATGGGTAGAAACATAGAAATGGGGGGCAGCAAGAGTTTCGAGATCGGCCAGCCAGTACATTGCCGAAACTATGCAGCTGGCGGCCCCACTTGGGTACCTGGAATAGTGGTCGGACAGACGGGGCCAGTCTCCTACAATGTCAAGACAGGCACAGGACTCCTCTGGAGGAGGCACGCCGACCAACTCCAAAGTAGAGTAGTGGGAAGTCAAGACGTGAGTGACCAAATGGAGCGGTCAGTGTTAGGGTTCTACCTCAACCGCTTATCCCAAGGGGGAGACACAGACCACAGGGGGAAGGGAAATGAGACAAACCCATATCCTTTTGACCCCCCGGATAACAGGGACAACTTGGAAGAGAGAGATCCCGAAGAATTGATAGACTTTGAGTTAGGAGACCGGGGAGATTTTTCAGAGTGGTCTCCCACCCATCCAAGTGAAGAGCGGGGTTTTTCTTTAGTCCCTGAAGCCCCCAGTCTCACATCCCTGGAGTTTACTCCCACACCTAGACCTTCCCAATCCCCGGCTCACGACTCGCAGCCAATCGCTAACGAGTCACTCTCCTCCAATGCAGGAACTCCGGCCCGAGGTGCGGCCACCCCTCGCCCAAAGCGAACATGCGGAAAGCCTCAATGGCTAAAGGACTTCGTCCTCACCTAGGGGGGAGGGATGTTATGTACTGAATTGAATGTGACAAGTACTCTTTAACTGATTGTATCCAGCAATTGTATCCATTGTAACTAATCAGAGACACATTGTAGCAAGCTGTTAAGGATAATACTGCTCGTGCCAGTAGCAGCATCCAGCTCACATGATACAGATTCCCCTGAATACCTGAAGGGCTGGAAACCTTCCCGCCGCACCGCACCTGGAGAAGATGGGCGTGACAATCCATGACGTCACGCGGACAGTAACCAATGAACTATCACCCGGGTTATTCAAAATGTACAGTGTGCTATAAATAGAGCTGTTTGGTCCACCATTACCTCATGTTCACTCTGACTACCATGCAATAAAGTTGTGTTTTAGCTCTTACTGCGGCTCCTTCTTTGTCTTCCGTGCAAGACACCAAAGACTTCATGGCATCAATTTATACATATCAGGTACAGAGATACACAATGGTTGGCTAGCATAACAGATAAGTTTGCAAATCAGTGTGGCTATTTACAAACGGTAATAACAGAACCCTGATTGGGGTTCAACTTTACTGCCGTGAAGTTTGCTTCTGTTGAGTTGTAAATGGTTAATAGAAGGATCTTTACCTATAAAATGGTGGATGGGCCGTGTGTTTCCGGCATGCGTGGCCAACACCCATCCCGACTATCCTGTAATCTATTTATTTATTTTTATTTATTTATTTATTTATTTAGTGTTCTTATATACTGCTTTTCTTATCTACTGACAACTCAAAGTGGTTTACAACACAATTAAATAAATACAAAGCAAATCATAAGTAGGGGGAATAGAAAAACATACAAAAATACAATTCAAAATACAGTATCACCAAGTAGAATACACATATCAATACAGTTGCAAAATACAAGTTACAATTCAAATCAGAAACTACAAAGTTAAATATAAAGTACAAAATACAGGCCCTGGGCAGCGACCCCTTCCAGCGGTGCTCCAACTTCCTCACGGCCAATGCCAGACAGGGGAAGGAGCTCAGGAGACAACTGCTTCCGGCCCCGCGCCGGTGTTGGAGGCAGTGGGGAAACGCGGCAAAGGTCCTGTTCGCAGTGGGTGTCCTCTGTGGGGGTTTATCCTCTGGCCAGGCGGGGCCAGGGGAGAGGGACCAGAGTCCACAGGTGTGGCTCGTTCCATCCCAGTGCCGGTGTTGGGGGCAGTGGGGAAACGCGGCAAAGGTCCTGTTCACGGCGGGCGTCCAATGAGCTGGCCACACTTACCTTTTGACTCTGCGAGCATCACCACAAGGGTCTGGAAGCCAAGAGTGGGGCCAACGCCCCACGAACCCAAACAAAAAACCCTATGCTTCCCAGAGTCCTCTACGCCGCTCCACCCCTCAGCCAATCAGGCTGAAGGATGCAAGCACAGAGAAGGCGGGACAGCCTGTGCACTCATAAAAAACAGCTGATGCGCGATCCACTTCCCTCCGGGAGACGAGGGCAGAACGGCTCTCCGTTCCGCCTTTGCCTCACGGAGGGAAGCTATCGCCTTCCACGGGGGACTGGGGATGAAAGCTTTTGGCCCCCACCAACCGAGGGAAGCGAACTACTTCCCTCCGGAAGACGAAGGCAGAACAATACTCCGTTCCACCTTCGCCTCACAGAGGGAAGCTATCGCCTTCCACAGGGGCTAAAAGTTTTCGGGCCCCGCCAACCGAGGGAAGCGAAATGCTTCCCTCTGGGAGATGAAGGCAGAACGGCGCTCCATTCTCTGCCTTTGCCAACCGGAGATAAATGATCGCCTTCCACATTTGGCCCTTGCCTGTCGGAGAAGGGGCCTGCTTTCTCCGACAGGCAGGGGACGAATGCAGCGGGGTAGTGGGGAGGAGGGGAAGCACCTCTTCTCCCCGCGGCCATGGGGAAGAAGGCCAGCACCGGCCTCGCTGTGGCTTCAGCAGGGTTGTAGGGATGACGGGGGCCCCCTCTTCTCCCCGCAGCCCTGGGGACGAAGGCCGGCGGCAGCCTCGCTGCAGCTTCACCCATGTCTGTCGGAGAAATCCACCCCCTTCTCTGACAGACAAGGGCCGAATGCGGAGCCCCCTCCTCTCTCCCTCCCTCTCTCCATCTTTATCTCTCTGTGTGTCTATGTGTGTGTGTGTGTACCCCCAAAAAACAACCCCAACCACCAACACACAAAGTATACCTGCCCAGCAAGGCTGGGCAAAAAATGCTAGTTCAAAATAAACATTAGGAGAGCTTTGGGACTAGATTGGATAAAGCACAGAGATTTGCAGTACATGCTCAGTCATGGAGTCTCTTGTCAGAACATGGTTGCTCCATGGTTCATGTATAGAAGTGCTTTCCTATAGTGCAAAGCCCCCATCAGACTCAAGGCAGTACTGTATTTATTTCTCTGCCACAAAAAATGTCACTTTAAATTTCTGCAAATCAAGCTATTGCTAATAGCATAGGTTCAGGCCACAGGAACTTTTTAAAATACAGTAATGGACATTCAGTTACCAGATATTTCAAACTCATTCCCCCTGTTTCATTACAGATAATGGGGTTACACCAAAAGAGCCTCCTCGAAGATTGTGGTATTTTTGAACCACAATCGGGAGTACAACCTTGCTGTGCCAGTTTATCTTTCTCATACTAGATCAGGTGAAAGGAACTACAGAATGAATTCATCAAAAGGTGGCTTCATTTTGCCAATTTAGAGTCTTACCTAGACATGAAAGGGGGGGGGGGGGGATTACATATAATTGCCTTGGCAAATGCAGATATAGACTGGACATCACAATCCTGTGACTCTACTCAGAAAAAATGATATGTACAATTACTGCATGAGTATTCTCAAATTGTGAATATTTATTTCAAAGGCATAGTGTAAGAGCAAGATAGAAATGCTTCTTTGGCTTTTATTTATGTTTTTAAAACATCCTTATTTCACTCTTGCACGCCAAGCTGTTTCGCAATCAATAATAATAAAAAAATCACAATGATCATATTATACCTGAAATACAAAAGCAACAATGAAGTCCTCTTTTCTAGTAGAAGTTGATACACATCTGGAAGCAAATTTATAGGAAATTGCCATTAGATGCTGGAAACAGCTTTGGAATTATGCATAAACTCTAAAGTAAACAAGAACATTTATAAAATTAAACAAAATACAGCAATGCAGCTCACATAAACATTAAAGGATGTTTATATTTGAATAACTGATAAACACTTTGAAGTGGTAAAACACTGGCATTTTATTTACCTACAGTACTGAGCTAATTGTGTCCTTAGCCAACATCCAAGCTCTCCTTCTAGTCTGTTTAATTTTGCACAACCTCTGTCCAGTATGTGTATTTGGAGCAAAAATTATTACTCGTCCTAAACATTACCAGATGTTGATTTTAAAGTTTAAAATGGTAAAACTTAAACAAGCTGCTTCTCCAAATCCATCCATCCATCCTGACTTTCTTTCTTTCTCTTTCTTTCAATCGTGATGTAAATCTTCCTTTATATTCACAGGCATTATAATACTATATCATATTACATTATATTTGCCATCAATTGTATTGTTGTCTCCACAACATTAATAAGGTCGCTGCATATTACAACTTCTTAACCTACTTCATTATATATCACTACATTGTCGGCTGAAAAAAGCTTTAATTATATTTCCCATTCTGTTTCTTTGGTTGTATGATATGCAAGGAGTGTGCATTCCCAATCTTGGAAGGAAAGGCAAGTTGCAACAAGTTTTGCTATCTGTTTAGAAATATTGGTTACTATCACTCATGCTTAAGTCTAAAATAGAAATTATCTAAACTTGTAAAAGAGATTTCTTTTATCTCCATGAAAACAGGGTTTGTATATATGCCAGGTATTCTATTTCATGAATGGATTAAGCAAAGTAACAGAATTAAAATCTGTAGTTGTGTTCAGCTGAATAGTTATTCCGGAAACAAGTCAAACGTAGTTGAGAAATGGTCAGTTCCTTCTAAATAAAAACAGCTTGTGGCAGCACGGGGGTTACTAGAGTGTATCGGAGCCGTTTGAAGAAAGAGAAGATTTCAAAAACAAAATGGTTCTTTTGTTCAACTGCCAAAATTAGAGGTTGAAACTGACCAAAGAGAAATGATTGGCTCATATGCCCTTTAAGTGGTTCCTTCATGTATCTATTTAATCTACCCGCTAGTCATGAGATTGGTAAATTGGTACATATTGGTATCTGGGCATGTCCTTTCATCAGAAGCATGTTCTAGCAGAGAAAACATGAAAGTATCAAGTTTGGTACAGTTTTTAAACAGCATAACTGGTCAGCATTGAGAAACCAGAATAAATTAGGTACCTATGTACAGGGCTATTTCCAGTTTTAATACCACCTTGCTTCAGGCATTTCTTTTCAAAAGAGAAACAAGGAATATTCAAAATATAATATTGTGTCATTTCTTCCCTCAAAGGGACCTTATGAATGATGGAGTCAGACTCTAGTCCAGCGTTTTCCAACCTTTGGTTTTTGGACTTCAATTCCCAGAAGCCTAAGTCAATTCCCAAAAGCACCAATCAGTCAATGTACTGACAGGCTTCTGAGAATTAAAGTCCAAGAACCAAAGGTTGGGAAACACTGGTCTATCTAGACTAGACCCTATTAAAAAGGCACAGCTGGGAATTGAACTCCCAACCAAACCACTGAGCTATCCAACAGTTATTTTCCTTCTTCTATGTATCAGTTCCATTATTCTTGTTTGTACTTTTAGCTAAGAGACACTTGTTTTTCCAGTACTGCTGGGGTTGTCAACCTGTCGCCCGGGGGCCAGATGCGGCCCATGGCACTATTTCATGTGGGCCCCCCACCACCTCCACCACACCAGGAAGCATACCTGTCAAGTATCCCATATTGGTCGTGATTTCCCATTTTCCAGCGCTCGTTCCTCCCCTTTCCCGCCGCCGTCTCATATTTGAACGGCAGGGAAAGGGGGTACTGCGCATGTGCGCCAACAGTGCGCATGCACAAACGGATTACTGCCCACACATGCGCAGTAATTTCCTGTATTTTGCGGAGCCGTGCTTGACGGGTATGCCAGGAAGTGCCATGTGTTGGAGGAAGGGCAAAATGGCTATCTGGCCCCCGAAGCTGTCTGAGGGAATGTGACCCGGCCTCCAGTTTTAAAGGGTTAAAGTAGTATATCTATTACAGAATTCAGACTTGTAACCACTGTGAAGTAAAACGTAGTTTTATCCTTCAACTTTGAATGTGGTAGAAAACAAGTAAATTTTAAAAGTATTAGCAAGTGAAAGAATGTGTCCATTTCAGCTGGTTTTTTAGGGATACTTCCTACTTAGGACATATTGGGAACACCTCAGAAATTCTATTGAATTGCCTTGTAAGATTAATGCATTGTAAACATTTGTCTTGTCTTGATTTCTTAAAATAAGTTGTATACACTCAGTGTCTCAAAATATACAGTTATATGTAGGATTAATCTGGGATTCCAAAAGGGCATTTCCTGTTGAAATTATGACCCTGGCCGGGTCACTATAGCTCATATGTGGCTCTTGACTGGAATAAGAAAGGCTCCAGTGCTGAAATATCAGCTACAGATGAAGCCAGATAGTTGCTGCAGGTGAGACAGCTTGTCTAACATTTTCCCAGTTCACCTTCTTGGGAAAAAGGTCTAGGTACATTTGACTCGTTGTGTGCCATCATGTTGCAAGTGACTTATAGCAACCCTAAATTTAATTTAATTTAATTTAATTTAATAGTCATATTTGTATATGCCGCCCACTCAGGCAGAACCCGACTCAGGGCGGCATTACAACAAGTTCTAAAAACACATAAAAACACTTTAAAAGCCCCATATCCCACCCACTTTAAAAAACCACATATCCCACCCACCCATCCCACCCACTATAAAAAGAAGAAGAAGAGAGAGTTCTTAATGGTTTACATAAGCCAGCAGGCGGGGGCCGTGTTCCCATTCGGGCCCCACACCTGCCCTGCCAGCCAGGTCTTCAATCCTTTCCTGAAGGGCAGCAATTCTCTTTGAAGTCTTAGATGGTGTTTCAAGGTAAATGAGTTTTTTTTTAATGGAGTGGCTTTGCTAGTTTCATGTCACCAGTGAGTTTCCATGGCTGAGCAGGGATTCAAACCCAGGCCTGCTGAGTCAGAATCGTTCCTCTGTCCACTACACCACAATGGGTATCTATCTAACTGACTCATTACGAATAGATGAAGCATTGTGTTGTGTCTTAGTTCATAAGGTACCAAGAAACCCATTAAAATCTGTTCATTTTTTTTAAAAGAAAAAGGCAAAATAGATAACCAGAAAAAATGCAAAGGAGATTAAACAATTTTAAAAAACCATGTTCTTATGGTATCTGGACCGATGATTGGTATGTGGTTGGGTCTCTTTCTCTCTGTCATTCTCATACGCCTTTAATCAGTTAGTCACACATACACAGAATCATGTTTCCTCTTCTTCTCTGTTGTGAATGTTCTAAAAGTCATACAAGTAAATAATAATAGAAGTGAAAACAGTTTGAAAACTAGAGCCTCTCAAAACCCTCGCCACAATACTGCACTGCAGCTGCTCAAAAACTAAGAGGAAAAGGTGTTGTCTGCTGGGTGTTACCACTTGTTATGGAGGGAGAAAAAATAAAAAAATAATATGCAGCAGGGGGGCGCTCTGATTTGATTTGATCCTCCTTAACACCAATTCCCCCCAACAATAAATTCATCCCTGTGGCTTAAGACAAGGCATACATCTATATGGAACCCAAGCAGGTGTGCTGGCCCACAGGAATACAGGGACTCATTCCGGTGCGCCCCAGCAACTGGCACCCCCTGAGGCAGGCAGAAGTAATGTGAATGTATGGGATTTCTCACCCACCATCAACGCCCCATCACTTCCTATCCACCGCCCCCCCAAGGTGCCCAAGCATACCACTGAACCCAAGCAGTGTGAAGAATCCACAAGGACCTGCCTTCTGTTCTAGACAATAAAACTTCTTCCCTTTCTATGTCTAGGCCAGACGTGAAACTGTCAAACTGAAACCACCTTTTGGTGAGTCCATTCTGCAGTTCCTTTGGCCTAATCTAGTGTGAGAAAGCTGGATTCAAGTGGGATTTAATCCATTTGGAGACCATCAACCTTCTCTGTGGACTTTGACACCCAAGGCCATTAGTCCTCAGGGTTGTCAGGTTAGTTAACTGCATTGAGTCATTGGCAGTATGGTCTACTCCCGTGATGGCAAACCTTGGCACTCCATATGTTTTTGGACTTCAATTCCCAGAAGTCCAAGTACCCTGTGAATCCACACAAATGGGTTTACTGTAATTCATCTGGCCCGGGCTGCCCTTGTACAGGTACATTTTACTTCCGCTTCCAGGAGCGACGAGGGCAGTGCGAGCCGGATGAATCGCAGTAAACCCATTCATGTGGATTCACAGGGTGCTTGGGCTTTTGGGAATTGAAGTCCAAGAACATCTGGAGTGCCAAGGTTCACCATCACGGATCTACTCTATTACCATAGTGCAGTGATGGCGAACCTTAGCACTTCAGGTGTTCTTGGACTTCAATTACCAGAAGCCTAAGTCAGCACCCCTGCTGATCAGGGCTTCTGGGAATTGAAGTTCAAGAACATCTGGGGTGCCAAGGTTCGCCATCACTGCCATAGCACAATAACTTGGTCAGACAGTCGAGAATGAACCTAAGTAGACTGCAAAGGCTTGTGCACAGAATTTAGCTCCTTTGGTTAAGCACAACTCCTCTCAGGAAGACAAAACAGATTAGAGGGGCCATTTGCTTACTTGCTGGAGCTTCGAGGTTAAAAAATGATTAGTAGATTTAAAAGAACATCTGTTTGGGATCTGCCTGGAACTTTGAGTCAGGGACACAGGTGGAGCTCACCTCAGCATTTCTAAATTGTAGCCTGCCCTTGCCTTCAAGTAGTTTTTAAAAACCACTGAATTAACTTGAAAAACAAGGGCTCTGAGGTCACATATTTTTAATTGCAGCAAAATAGATTTAAAGAGAAAACAGTATAATAGTTTTCTTAGCCAACTTCTGTTATGCAATTTCCTAGAAACAGAGTGACCTCGCCATGACTCAAGGGTAGACTGTGAAAATACATAGCTAAAAATGATAAGGTTGCAGTTTCCCCATGGGGACGAGAATTGAAATGAACTCTCACTAGGCCTACTCTTTGTTCTCTGTAGCTTCTCTTCTCCCCACACCTTTATCTGTGGTAAATTTACTCCTGGTTCTGAGTTTGGACAAGAAAACCGAGAGAGATGGAGTGAGTGCAAGGAAGCGAATGACAGTCTTAGCACAGTCTTGACACTCAATATGACCTCCTAGTCCAAAACTGGATCCCCAGTGCAATTTATATACAGCTAGGGCATGACCAATGGGTTTGTCACAATCCTACCTAGGTAAAGGTAAAAAGGTAAAGGTAAAGGTTGCCTTTGCCCGAAAGCCAGTTGTATCCGACTCTAGGGTTCAGTGCTCATCTTTGTTCACAGCCAAAGAGCCAGCACTGTCTGCATCTGCAGACCTTTCCGTGGACATGTAGCAGCCAACACCGGTATGCACAGAATGCTGTTTACCTTCCCACTGAAGTGGTACCTACTTATCTACTTGCAATTTCTTTCTTTCGAACTGCTACAATCCTGCCTACATGACCCCATTTCTTTGTCTTTTGCATCTACTTTTTGTTCTCCTCAAGTTTTTAATGCCTGAGGAAAGTATTTTAATTTCTCCCTATAATGATTATAAACTTTTGTCAACAGCAGTAAGACTGCTATATGGTTCAAAAATTATAGTTCCAATATTTATACTGTACAAGTCTCCCATCCCAAATGGGATCTGGCATCCTACCATCTTTTAAAAAGACATTTTGTTGTATTTCCCCAAAATATGTAACAAAATAAAAATATATGTTCAAAGCTAAGAAAATACATAATACTTATAATCAGATAACAATACCATTATGACATATATTCACGGTACCGTATTAAATATAATGCTAAACACAGAGAGCAACCAAGCCTTTCTAAAAAGATCTAAGTCTCTTCCACATGGGCATTTCCCCTACAGCATAGAGGGAGTGTTGCAGGAATTGTATCACTGTTCTCTTCTTTGTCCACAAGATGTTCTTGCTTATATCAATCTTTTTATATGCCTTTTTAATTCATTTTGTTCAGCCCACAAATTCATTTGTTTGTTCATTTGCTTTTTCTTTCTTTCTTTCCTTCTTTCTCCCCCCTTTTTTGTACTGCTTCATATTGGTATTGTATTGGTGTCTTCTCTATTTTTTGATGGCACAGCTTTGGATCACAATTCATGATGACGGCAAGCGAGGGGGCGGGTCAGAGGAGACGACTGGGTGAATGCTTTGGGTCTGTCTGTCCTCCCTGATACCCATGACTCTGGAGGCCCTTTGTGTGAGATTCAGGGCCAGATTTAAGCATAGGCTACCTAGGCTGCAGCCTATGGACCCGCACCACAAAGGGGGCCCCACACCACGTGATTCTACGTCAATTTTTAAAATCAATTCTAAATACTGTATATGAATGTCGTACGTAAATTTTCTATAATTTAATAATAAACTTTAAACATTTATTTTTCAGTTTTTAATTAGATAATTGCTGAAAATGCGGGTTTTGTAGGTTAATTTTTTAAAAATACTTTCCCCGGTAGGGCCCGCACCACAGGTTCAGCCTAAGGGCCCACATATCCTAAATACGGCATGAGGCTGGCCTTAGCCCATAGCTCATTATCCGTCCTTGCTGCTCGCTGCTTCTGAAGCCAGGGGCCCCTGCCATATCCTAGTCACATGAAGAAATGCAGAAGGAGGAAGAGGCACTTTGAGTAGCTTTGTCAGCAAGTGGGCATAGTCTCTCATCCCTGGATCCAACACAACAAACTTTGAGGAGGTGGCTTTAGACATGTGACCTGGTCATGAAATGACAAGTGGAACTACTTCTGGAAAGGGCTTAATGGACTATGGTTGTGATGTACAAGAAGGGTGGTACCACACCTTTTTTGTACTGGTTCATAGGCAGATAAACAACTTGTGCAAGTGGGCTTTATGTTGGTACCGTAATATACTGAAGTATAAGTTGCATTTTTAGCCCCCAAAATGAGGTCCAAAAATGAGACTCAACTTATACTCGGGTCAACCTAAACACTCAAAAATATACCCACACAAATGTCTAAATTAATTAATTTTACTGTATTTTCATGTATTTTAATTATTGAAACTCACTAGCAGCTGCTGCATTTTCCACCCCCGACTTATACTTGGGTATACTATTCCCAACTTATACTTGGGTATACTATTCTCCTAGTTTTAGAGGTCCAAATTAGGTGCCTTGACTTATATTCGGGATGACTTATAGTCGAGTATATACGGTACTCTGTTCACATGGGGATGGAAGTCACTCTTCCCAGTGTAACTGTGGAGAAGAAGACCAATCTATGGACTACATTATATTTAAGTATCCCTTACGTGCATTTAGAGGTACATTGGAGGATTTGCATAGAGCCACAGATGTAGCTCTTCAGTGGCTAGACATGGAATTCTAGTTAGGAACTTGAGATGGTGAATTTGTGCTCACTGTATTTATCAGCATTAATGCAGACAACTGAAGTTCATCATACGATAAAAAAATAAAAAAACCAGGTCCTTTAAATGCTGTTTTACCCATGCCATTGAATTAAATGGGTCTTATCTCTGATTATATTCGTACAGGACTGTTTCATGAACAGTGCTTTTTTCCCCCTTATACATTTCAGATTCAGAAAAAATGGTAATACATTTTACATCTTATTTATTGATTTATTTATTAGTTCAGATTTATATTGCTGCCCACTCAGGGCGACTTACAAACAATACATTACAATACAATATGTTGATGGGGGCTCAGAGGGAGGGGCGGCAAATTCCTCCACCTGCCCTGTCTTCTTCTTCCCCCAGCCATTGGTGTGGGCACAGGGGGAGGAGCGGTGAAGTCCTCAACCTGCCCTGGCTTCTTCTTCCCCCGGATCTGTCAGAAATGTACCAAGACCTTTCAAAAACAATTTTAAGCCTTTTGTTTATTAGTATGTGGGATATCCTAGCCAGTTACACAATTGCAGAGTTTGATTTTTGTTTAGGAAATTGAAGTAAGAAGCTGTATTGTATACTGACATTTTAATCAGAAAGATGTACTACCATTTTGGACAAGACTGATTTGTAACATCCATGATTACATCATTAGCAGAACCTGACATCTGGGCATAATTGGCTAATTTATTACACATTTCTGGGTCATTGGTTTTTCTGTGGAAGGATAAAATTAGGATGAAACTAGAATATATCACTATCCTCCAATCAATCATTTCGGCTGTCTTACAAAAAAACCTTTTACATTCATTTTTCTTCACTTTTTCTGTTCAACAGGAAGAAATTAAACAGATAAAACTGCCATCAGCCTTGAAATTTGGCTCAGATTGCTTTATTCCTTATCTTATGTAAATTATAATATGTAAATTTTATTGAAGAATGACTTGAGAATATTTCCAGCAGAAGAAATGTGATTCACAAATGAAACATCAGATTGTTTTCCATCTCTTTTGAGTCCTTGGCCACCATAATAACTTTTGCAATTTGATTTTGTTTTTAAATTGTTCCAAATTAATATTTGGTTTTTGTGGGTTTACAAGTCATGCTTCAAAGCCTCCCCCCACAATCTGTTATCACTGATAATGATGTGGAGGCATGATCACAATCCTAGTAGAGTTAAGCATCTCAAATCAAGTCATATATTTCAACAGGGGACGTTTATAATGCAAATGAAGTAGATGTCATTTACAGTCAGTTGATGTGTAGCACAATTCTATACATATCCCAGTTGGTTCAGTGGTACCAGTCTCTTAGAGTAGTGGTTCCCACATTTTTTTCATTTGTATACCCCTTGGCAAGCCATTTCCATTAATTGTACCCCTCATATTAGCAATTTTTTTATTAATATGGTTGATGTTATTTCAAATTGATATGTTGCAACTGTAAATAAATAGCCCCTCCTTCTTTCAAAGTAACTGGCATGGCACAACCGTCAGAAGCCACAACCTTGTCCTACCAGGCCCTCGTCTAGAGATAGAATGGAGCCTCCTATTGATGGTTGTGGAGGGCTACGGATGTTTATCACGAAACTTGCACACACATTTTGTCCAAATGCCAGTCCATAATGTACACCTTCATTCTGACTCCCTCTGCTTCCCCGGGGCTTTGCACAGCTGCAGGCCAAGCTCTTTTCTCAACAAAGACATAGAAATCTCAGAAACTATTATGCCTGTAGAATTTGCTGATAATAATAATTTCGTATCAAAGATTACTCTGGGTTGAAAGTATTTTGGCTGGAGAAACTCCACTCAGGGGATGCCCAAATGAGGTTCCTTTCATGTCCCCAAGTGCAGCCCTCGGGTATAGAAACCTGACCTTTCAGTCTCCAAGCTCAGCATCTTAACCACTAAGCCACCAGATGGATCTGTCTTTCCCCACCATTTATTTTTTCCCCTAAGTACTCCTAAATATCCTGTTTTATACCCCTGCCTTCTGCCCCACCAGCCCTAAGGGGCATCAACAGCTACTGCCATATGTCCAGATAAATGTGCATAAAATGACTGCCTTATGCTGAATCATGCTCCATTTTAATGCCTTGTTAGTATTGAATGTTTAGGACCTGAATATTCATTCCATACTCCAAAGGATCGATAATTGCAGAAAATGACACATTTATTTTGACAAATGCATGTGACACACATCACAAGGGCAATTTGTGGGGAAATCAGAGGATTAAAATAGACAAAAGGACAACATTCACTTTTAAAATCTCTAATTTAAGATAAAGAAATAGTTATCTCCCCAATTCCCAAAGAGCTATGTACTATCTCTTGATAAATTGTCCCTAAAATATAATTTATTTTTACAATTCGTTGAAGAGATGTTGAAGATTAAGATTATGAAACTGATAGTAGTGATGGGCTCATGAAACCAGGTTGAAATCCCTGCTTAGCCGTGGAAACTTGCTGAGGGAATGGTACTGGTAAAGTCACTCCTTAAATATCTCACTTACCTTGAAAGTATTATTGGATGTGCTATAAATTGGTCCTGAGTTGGTGACATATAATGTTTAAAAAGATTAAAACATTCATTTGTCCATTTAGTTCAGGGGTGGTTGAACTACAGCCCACCGGACGGACCCAGCTCATGGCACCATTTCATGTGGCCCACTGCCTCCCTCACCGCTACTGGAAGCGGATGAGTTTACGACAGTTGTAAAATGCACCCTTGCATGCATAAATGTGCTCGTGCCTGCTGTAAACGCTGCTGTAAATGCACCCACAGCTGTAATAAATGCATTTACAACAGCCATGGATGCATTTTATGGCAGCGTTTACAGCGGGAGGAACCACATGATCCGTCCACTCAGCTGTCCAGTGGGCATGGTCAGGCCAGCAGTGCAAAAAGTATGGGGACCTCTGACTGTGTTATGTCCTGCCTTTCTTCCTATATACAGACTCAAGGCAACTTACAAAATACTTAGAAGAGAAATGCAGTTAAAAATACAAACTGCAATATTAAAAAACAGTCAAACACAATGGCAAGAATCTGATTTCTTATGTATGTTGGTATAAGAGCAACGGCATAAACCATGATAGTGAATTGCTGCTAGTTAAAGGAATCTGCTGTTACATTGCTATATGTAAGCACTAGCTGATTGCCTGGCTTCGCCCTGGGCGTGTTTGGGTGGCCTTGCCTTACCCCTCGGCCAGCTGTGTTGCCGGCGGTCTCCAGCATTTGTATTGGTGACACTCCATGCCGTGGCATTGCCGGAGTTGGCGGGGCAGGCCACGGAGGCTCTCCGTAGCGGCCTCTCAGGTGTGTTGGCCTGGGGGGTTCCGTTTTCTCCCCTGGCCTTCGATGGCACCCTGTTCTGGTTCCCCTGCCGCACTCCCCGCCCATTGCCCACCCTACCTGTGCTGTTGGCATGTGCCAGCTCTGGCAGGCACTCTACCCGCCTCCCGTTGAGGCCTCCTGGGGCCGGCTCGGCTGCCGGGCGGCTATGGCCTGCAGCCGGGGGTTTTGTTGCGTGGGGCACAGGCTGGCGACTGTGCTGTTGTGGGCACAGGCGGCACAGCCATGGGTCATGCATGCCTGGCTGGCATGGTCTCCTCCCTTGGCGCAGCTGCCGCACCCGCTGTTACCATGTTCGTCGCCCCTTTGATTGGCCACATCACCTTGCCTGCAGTGTCTCTGCCAGCAGCCTCCTCATGTGGTGGCGTCCACCTGGGCGCCAGTGCCTGGGTGGGTGCGGCGGCCCTGGGTGGTCGGGCCTCCCTGCTCTGGCCGCAGGAGTCCCAGAGCGGTGGCTTTTTTGCACATGTGCGGCATCCGTTGGTGAGTGGAGTGCGCAAATGTTGCCCCGCCTCTCCCTCGCCGGGGCCAACCTCCCCAATTGGCTGCGGCATCATGCGGCGGTCACTGGGAGTTCTAGTTTGCACATTTTGTCCAATTTGTGGGGCACAGGCCTCCTGTGGTGTTCTGGACCCCAACGGGTTTCAGCCCCCATGCCCAAGGCAGGCGTGTGCCAAATTTCAGAGGGGTCAGTCCAGGGATGTGGGAACACATACAGGGCAAACAAACAAATACCTCTCTTTTATATATATAGATTAGGAGTCTGGCCATCATCAAGAAATGAATGAAACTATGTGGAACTTTGTAAAATCATACTTAAAGGGGGGGGGGGGGGAGAATAACATCTCCCATTATAACCCCTTCCTTGGCAGCAATTCACTTGCTCAAAGCATGCCTGAATGAAAAGGGGGTTTGCCTGCAGTTGGAGGACAATTGGGGGGGGGCAGTCTCATGTCTGTGAGCTGAGAGTGCTACAGTAATTAACACATCCAAATCTAGAACCTACACTCTCCATTGGCCACACTAATGCCAGAGAGGATAAAGGGCTGCCCGGGTCCCAAGGCAGCTGAAGATGCCTGGCGCTGCATCTCCTCCTCCTCCAGCCACACCAATGCCGGAGAGGATAAAGAGCTGCCCGGGTCCCAAGGCAGCTGAAGATGCCTGGCGCTGCATCTCCTCCTCCTCCAGCCACACCAATGCTGGAGAGGATAAAGGGCTGCCCGGGTCCCAAGGCAGCTGAAGATGCCTGGCGCTGCAACTCCTCCTCCTCCGGCCACTGCCCTCAACCCTCTCTCCTGGGGTCGGGGAGTAGATAAACTGTGCTCTGGACATTGAGTCCAAACTCCGTCAGGGGACATTGAACCCGGACTCCATTGAAGATGTTGAGCTTCGGGCTCTGACCCCTGGGCCTCACTAGTGTCTGGCTGCAGTGCCGACAGAGGACAATGTGGTTTACCTGATTTATTTGTTGTTCCATTGCTTGTATTTATTTATCAGGATTTATTGTGCTTTTCATGTTTATTTGATACTTTGTGATATTCTGTGATACTTTGTGCATTTTATTGTATTGTTATATTTTATTGTACTGTAATGTTTTATATGTTGTGATTTCTGTGAACTGCCCTGAGTCGGCGTATGCTGAGTGGGCGGCATACAAATCGAATAAATTAATCAAATATTCTAGTGACAAAGGGAGTTGTCCTTCCTTAGGGGAGAATATCTAAGCAATGGGGGTGGGTGGGGAGGAAAGAGACCAAGATATGACTAGCATGTCCCCACAAGGGATTGTGTAGGACATGATGAAATCATGGGCCAATTCAGAGTTGGAGTGAAAAATCTGGAGTTGTATGCATACAAGCTTACTGGAAAAATAGGACCTAAAATATTATTGATTTATTCAAGCATGCTATGGAAATTAGTAGCTAGAGATGCCTGGTTAAAGATGTGACTTTTACAATCTCAGCTTGAATCCAGTTCTTGCCTGTCAGACTATAAATGTCCCTGTTTTATCATACCCACTTAATCATGTAGAACTAGCAGTAATTTAGTATGATTAATAGGTGCTGCTAACACTGAAGGATCTTCAGCATTTCTTTCCACCGTCTAGGTCAGTGGTTCCCAACATGGGCTCCACGTTTCACAGGGGGACTTCAATTCCCCAAGTCACTACATTGGCTGATCAGTGCTTTGGGGAATTTTGGTGTTCAGAAATTGGAGTGACAACCATCGAAGTGAAATACAGCTCTTTTATTTTTGGGGTCTGAACACAACTTGGAGGGGAACAATGGGGACTTATATACACAATAAAGTAGATACATTTGAGTGGGAACAAATATAATTGGGTGATTTGAATACATGTTACATAATATGTACATTTTGACAGTTCAGGAGCGCGCCTCTCAGCATTTGAATTTTGCGTGCTCGAAATCTCGTGATACTTCGCGATCTGCCAAGATCTCGCGGCTGTCAAACAGCGACGCTGTTTGACAGTAGTTTGCGTGAGATGTTCGGTGGTTTGAAAGTTCAACATGTCATTTAATACAGTTATCATACATAACATTCCTCCCCCTAGGTATAGACAAAGTCTCTTAACCAGGATGGCGGTCTGGTTTCCCTTTTGGGTCGGACACTTGGTAGAGTCGGCTCAGGAGCCCTTAGGTCTGGCAATCTGGCTGGAGTGAGAGTTTGACTATTAGGAGAGGACTGAAAACTTAAATCATAGCCCCATTTATCATTGGGGCCAATTTGGTCTAGCACAAAACCTGGTACCCATGTACGACCACCAGCTGCATAATTGCAGCAATGGACAGGGTCCCCAGCCGAGAACCCTTTTTGGTGTTGGATCCCTATATTAGTACCCTTGTCCTCCACGCTAGAGGGATCCAACCTATCCAGCAAGGATGTAAGCTTCCTTCGCTGGAGCAACTCAGCAGGAGATAGCCCAGAGGCGAGGGGGGTGAGCCTATATGTGAGGAGAAATTGACATAATTGAAGTTCCAGATCTCCTTCCCCCATGCACCGCAATGCATCCTTGGTGGTGTGCACCTGCCACTCCACCTGGCCATTGGTGGCAGGGTGGAATGGGGTGGCAGTGATGTGCCTAATAGCATTCCTTTCTATGAAGGATTGGAATTCTGCAGATGTGAACGTGGACGCTTTGTTGGACATCAGAACATCTGGGAGTCTGAACGTAACGAACAGCCTTCTCAAGTGCATAATTGTAGTGGATGAAGAGATGCCAGACACTCGGATTACTTTGAGCCACTTAGAATAGGAGTCCACCACCAATAAGAACATAGTCCCCCTAAATGGTCCCACAAAATCAATATGAATTCTGGATTTGTTATGTATGTACAATGTTGCTTTAAGAGATGTTGCCTTGAAATGCATGATTGTAACCTGACCACAATTACAATGTAGCCCAGCTGTAAATGGAACGCGAGTTAGCTGTCCATAGGGGGCAGCTGCGAACGTTCACCTCACATGGTTCACATTCCCCAAATCACCAACAGCCGCGGGAACCTTCCCGCCGCCTCAAAGAACTACAGAAGAGAGGCGTGACCGGGACGATGTCACGCCGGTAGCAGCCAATGAGCTACCGTGCAGCAAGATTCAAATGTATTGTGTGACTGTATATAATGTGAGGTATCTCCGCCATTACCACATGTTCGTACTGACCATCAATGAATAAACCTGTGTTAGTCCTTCCTGCGACTCCTTCTTTGTCTTCCGTGCAAGACACTAAAGGATTCCCCCTGGCAGAATCCCATTCCCGCGAGGGAAGGTGAGATTGCTCAGGGCGAGAACATTGGCAGCTGGCACAAGTGCCGTCCATTTGTTCAATATCCTGATCCAGTTGTGACCACTAAAAATAACTACGGGTGAGGGCTTTCGAGCGGACAATTCCCAGGTGACTGGTATGAAGCAATTGCAAAACCTTGTGGCAGAGGGTGACAGGAATGACCACCCGCTGGCCCCACAAAAGATAGCCCCGTTCAATGGACAATTCTAAATGTTTTTGGTGAAACGTTTTAAACTCCTCAGCTGGAGGAGAAGTGGGCCACCCTTTCTATACCCAAGAAATTACCCTTGACAAAACCTTATCCTTGGCCGTGGCTTTGGCTATGTGACTTTGGCTTCTGGGAATTGAAGTCCAAAAAACAAAGGTTGGGAAGCACTGGTCTAGGTGCACAGGGACGTTAAAGGTTTATGATCTCATGATAAGATATTACCTTTGAGCAGAGGGGGGAAAGTTTCTTTTTGAATTGCAATTCCTAGATTGCTGTTGAACCTTCCCCACCAACATCTGCGACATTTAAGACTTGGAATAAAAGCTTATATTGGTCTCACACTGCCTAATGTTACTGTACTTATTAGTTCTTCTGCAACCAAGGCTGCATGTCTTAGCTGATTCATAACCAATTTACGTTAGGCAATCATCCTCTTTTTCACACGTTAATTTCAAATTTGCTGATTTCTCTCTCCTTTTGGAAAAGTTTGCCTCCAGTTTGCCTCCGGGTGCAATTCAAGGTGCTGGTTTTGACCTTTAAAGCCCTACATGGTAGTGGGCCAGGTTACCTAAGAGACCACATCGCCCTAAGGACATCTGTCTGTCCAACCAGAGTGGACCGGAGGGGCTCTCTCATTGTACCATCCGCTAGAGGGGCTCGCCTCTCTAGCATAAGGAGGAGGGCCTTCTCCATGTCTACACCGGCTCTCTGGAACCTCTTACCAACAGAGTTATGTCTCCAGACAAAATTGCTGCCCTTCAGGAAAGAACTTAAAACCTGGCTGGCAGGCCAAGTATGGGGTGCAGGTGGAGGGGTGACTTCCGTGGGGTGGCTGGTATAGCGAATCCCAGCACCCTCGGCCCCTGCACCCTTTTTTAGTGAGTGGGTGGGTAGTTTTTAAAGCAGTTTTAACTATGTTTTAATTGTGTTTTTATTATGCTGTGAACTGCCCTGAGTTGGCCTTGGCCGAGTGGGCGGTATAGAAACTGAAAAAATAAAATAAATAAAAATAAAATAAAGGTGTTTCCCCCTTCTCCTGAACTCCATAGGAAAATATATATGGGCTGAGTTGGTATGTTGCAATAAAGATCCCATGCAAAGGAAAAGGAAAGGAACGGCTGCTTTGACATCAGATTTTTATTGTACCCTGAATTCTTGTACCTCTAGATTCTTGGAACATATATTAAAGTATTATTTAAATCATGTTCTCTAACATGGCACAACTTCTATGCTGAGGAATGAATACTTTTTGGCCTTCTAAATCTAAATATAGATTCCTCCTCCTCCTCCTCCAAGTTGTTGTTCAGTCACACAGTCGATTCCGACCCTTTGCGACCCTATAGACCATTGTTCTCCAGGCGCCTCTGTCCTCCACCATCCCCCTCAGCACTCCCAGCTCTGTACCCATTGTGTCTACAATCCCATCTAGCCATCTCATCTTTGGCCTCCCCCTTCTTCTTTTGCCCTCCACCTTTCCCAACATCAAGGCCTTCTCAAGCGAATCCTCCCTTCTCATTTGATGTCCAAAGTACTTCAGCTTCGTCTTTACTATTAGACCTTCCAATGAGCAGTCAGGGTTGATTTCTTCTAAGATTGATCTATTTGTTCTCCTCGCTGTCCAGGGTACCCTCAAAACTCTCCTCCAACACCACATTTCAAAGGCATCTATTCTTCTGCGTTCAGCTTTCCTTATTGTCCAGCTCTCGCATCCGTACATTACCACTGGGAATACCATTGCTTTGACTATTCTAATTTTTGTTTGCAATGTGATATCTCTGCTTTTCACTATGTTCCCCAGGTTTCTCATGGCTTGTCTCCCAAGAATCAGTCGCCTTTTTATTTCATGGCTGCAATCCCCATCTGCAGTGATCTTTGATCCAAGGAATGTAAAATCTGTCACTGCTTCTACTTCTTCCCCATCTATTTTCCAGGAACTGATGGGGCCTGTTGCCATTATCTTGGTTTTCTTGATATTGAGTCTCAGGCCAGCTTTTTCACTCTCCTCCTTCAATCCAATCAAGAGGCTCCTTAGATCTTCCTCACTTTCTGCCATTAGGGTAGTATCGTCTGCATATCTCAGATTGTTGATGTTTCTCCCAGCAATTTTAATCCCATATTGTGATTCCTCCATCCCTGCATTCCGCATTATGTACTCTGTGTATAGATTGAATAAACAGGGTGATAAAATGCAGCCTTGTCTTACTCCTTTTCCTATTCCAAACCACTCTGTCATTCCGTGTTCTGTCCTAACTGTTGCTTCTTGGTTCATGTACAGATTTCTCAGGAGACATATGAGGTGCTCTGGTATTCCCATCTCTTTAATTACTTGCCACATCTTGTTGTGGTCCACACAGTCAAATGCCTTAGTGTAGTCAATAAAACAAAAGTAAACTTGTTTCTGGTATTCCTTTGTTTTCTCCATGATCCAACGTATGTTGGCAATATGGTCTCTAGTCCCCCTACCTCTTCTGAAACCGGCCTGCACCTCTGGTAGTTCTCTCTCCACATGTTGCTGAAGTCTATCCTGTATTATCTTGAGCATCACCTTGCTGGCGTGTGGGATGAGTGCAATTGTTCGATAATTTGAGCATTCTTTGGCATTGCCCTTTTTTGGGATTGGGATGTATACTGATCTTTTCCAATCCTGTGGCCACTGTTTTGTTTTCCAAATTTGCTGGCATATTGAATGTAGTAATTTGACACCATCATCTTTTAGAGCTTTGAAAAATTCCACTGGGATACCATCATCTCCACTAGCTTTGTTGTTTGCAGTGCTCTTTAGGGCCTTTATGACTTCACTCTCCAGGATGTCTGGCTCAAGTTCAATTTTTTCATCATTGTGGTTATCAGGGGTGTTGATGTCCTTTTTGTAGAGTTCCTCTGTGTACTCTTTCCATCTTTTCTTAATCTCTTCTGCATCAGCTAGCTCTTTTCCATCTTTGTCCCTTATCATGGTCATTTTTGCTTTAAATGTTCCCTTTATTTCCCCAATTTTTCTGAAGAGATCTCTAGTCCTGCCTCTTTTGTTGTTTTCCTCCATTTCTTTGCACTGTTCTTTTAGATAGTTTTCCTTATCTCTCCTTGCTTTTCTTTGAAATTCTGTGTTCAAATGATTGTACTTTTCCTTTTCTCTTTTGACTTTTGCATTCCTTCTCTCCTCTGCTATTTTAAGAGCCTCATCAGACAACCATTTTGCTTTCTTATGCTTCTTTTCTTTTGGTATGGTTTTCTTTGCTGCTTCCTGCATGATGTCCCTTATCTCTGTCCATAATTCTTCTGGCACTCTGTCTATTGAGTCTAGGCCATTATATCTGTTCATCACCTCCACCGTGTATTCTTTAGGGATACTTTCTAGGTGATATCTGTCTGGTCTCCTTGTTTTCCCTATTTTCTTTAGTCTTAACCTGAATTTTCCGATCAGTAGGTTGTGATCTGAGCCACAGTCTGCTCCGGGTCTTGTTTTTGCTGACTGTATGGAGGTTCTCCATCTTTGGCTGCAGAGTATGTAGTCAATCTGGTTTCAGTGTTGGCCATCTGGTGATGTCCATGTGTAAAGTCGCCTCTTGTGTTGCTGGAAGAGAGTATTTGCTATGACCAGTGCGTTCTCTTGGCAGAACTCTATCAATCTTTGCCCTGCTTCATTCTGTGTTCCAAGACCAAATTTGCCTGTTATTCCCTCCACTTTTTGATTTCCTACTTTGGCATTCCAGTCTCCTAATATAATTTGGACATCATTTCTTGGTGTCTGTTCTATGAGGTGTTCTAGGTCCTCATAGAACTGGTCCATTGTGGCTTCATCTGCACCAGTGGTTGGTGCGTATATTTGAATCACAGTGACATTGAAAGGTTTGCCTTGAATTCTGACTGACATCATTCTGTCATTTTTGAGGTTGTATCCCATTACTGCTTTTCTCACTCTTTTATTGACAATTATGGCTACTCCATGTCTTCTAAGGTTTTCTTGTCCACAATAGTAGATATGATGGTTTCCAGAGCTGAATTCACCCATCCCTGTCCATTTTAGCTCACTGATGCCCAAGATGTCAATGCTTATTCTTTCCATCTCATTTTTTACCACTTCCAGTTTACCTTGGTTCATTGATCTCACATTCCATGTCCCTATGCAGTATTGTTCCTTGCAACATTGCATTTCTCCCCCCCCCTTTCCTGTCCCTCCCCTTCCTCCACTCTGTGGTGCTAAGCATCCTGTATCACCTAGCCTGCTCCTTTGTTTTGCCTTTTGTTTTGGTCAATAGGGTTCTCTTGGCAAGCTTTGTGGCGTGGTTTGCCGGTTTCTACGCCAAGTGTTAAGAGATAAATGTAGACTACAATTCCTATACCCCCCAGCACTCAACATGCTAACTGAGGCTTCATGCAGTTGAAAAAGAAACACATCTGATGAGCCAAAGGTTCTCCTCCTTCCAGGTTATTCACTATTCAGTTGTGTTCATACTAAGGACAACAATGATTTTAGGTTTTGAAATATTCATATATATAGAAATGCTGACAACCTGGTCTAATTTTTTCATAGCTCAGTCTTATTAGGGCATCCCTTGAAACTAATGCTCCTTTCTTCTATCACCTCCAATTTCCCTTTATAAGAACTTGGACTGGGGTTGGCTACTTGCTGTGTATTGGCTGCGCTTGAGTGTAAACATATGTTTCTTGTTTTCTCACTGCTGACAATTTATTTCATGCATTGGCTTGTGTGTATGTTCAAAGTGGAAACTTCCTCATGGAAACTCATCAAATAAGGAATAAGACTGTGGAACCCCACATCTGAGAAACTGTTGGATAATTCCTTCTTCTCTTGGAGAAATTTGATGAAATTGGAAGGAAAATTTGCCGCAAATAGGGTGAAGAATTTTGAAAGACCATTTGCTCACAGTTACAGTATGGGAGCCAACACTGTGATGTAAATTTCCACTAAAGAATAAGTAGCCTGGCCAAGAAATTTGGAGCTATGTCTGAGTGAAGTTTTGTGTTAGAGAAGAGAACTTGTCATATTCAAATTATTTGACCAGCTATGTTGGAGAATTTTGTTTATTCCTTTTTTTGGTTAACAGAGCATGAGGTAAGATTAAAACCCCAACAGCATAGAAAATGTGGAAAGATCAACCCAGTCTCCTCATTGCCTCCCTCCCATTGCTGTCCTCCACACAAACTAGCACTTTGTATGATAAAATTGCTCTAGAACAGTGGTGGTGAACCTATGGCACGCAGCATAGTCACCCCAGCACAGAGTTTGCCCCACCCCTCTGCCTAGCAGCCCAATGGGAGCACTTTCTCCCTCCCCTGGCACAGAGTTCACCCCACCCCTCTGCCCAGCAGCCCAACGGGAGCATTTCCTTCCTCCCCTATTGCTGTGTTGGCACTTTGCGATAAATAAGTGGGTTCTGGGTAGCAATTTGGGCACTCGGTCTCTAAAAGGTTCACCATCACTACCCTATTGCCTTCAGATATATTCTCCAGCTATGTTGTCGTTCAGATCTTTTCTGTCTTTTAAACTCAGATGAGACCCGAAATGTAAACTCCGGCCCAAGAATTCCCACCTGTTGCAGCTGCTTCACCACCTCCAGTGCCAAGCCCATATGTACAGGATTCTTCTGTTTCTTCTACTCCACCCTGCACTTTGGCTTCTGCAGCTTTAATCACTCCAATTTCTGGATGCCTTTCTACTCTAGTTTTTGAACGTTCTACAAAATGAGATTGCTCCACCCCTAATTTATCGGAACTGAGGCCTTTAGATAAGCTCTCATAGCCTTAGTTAAATGCAACATTTAAGCAATTAGACGGCTTAAAAGCTAGGAGAGAATGAACTTTGTTTGAAAGAGGTGGCTGAGAACAGCCACAGGTTTCCACATAACAGAAAGCACTTTCCGGGGTACTATATTTTAATCAAGAATTAAATCCAAATCAGGAAGTAATAAATCCAAAGGAGGAACAGAAAGTATCAGGGGAGTTTCCAATGCATATGATTCTAAGTGTTACTGAAGGCCAATCCAGCATATGCCATTGTTTGTCTCAGAAATTGCTGCCATAAAGACTATTCTTCCTACCTTTAGAGCCAGACCTTTTTTATCTACAGAAGAGCTCCCTTTGTTTATAAGCCAATACAATCCTCATAGACTGATATGGACTGGTTGCTCTAAATCAGGGATTCTCAACCTGCGGCCCTGTTATGTATGCATGTACAATGTCTCTTTAAATGTATGAATGTAACAAGCCTAAATCACAATGTATCTCAGCTGCTAAGGAACGCGAGCAAGCAGCCCATAGAGGGCAGCTGCGAGCGTTCAGTCTCACATGGTTCACATTCCCCAAATCACGGACAGCCGCGGGAGATTCCCGCATGTCAAAGAACCACAGAGGAACTACAGAAGAAGAACTACAGGAGAGAGGCGTGACCGGGGCGAGGTCACGCCGGTAGCAGCCAATAAGCTACCGTGCAGCCAGATTCAAACGTATTGTGTTACTGTATATAATGAGATGTACCTCCGCCATTACCACATGTTCTTACAGATCATCAAGCAATAAACCTGTGTTAGTCCTTCCTGCGACTCCTTCTTTGTCTCCCGTGCAAGACACTAAATTGGCGACGAAGGTGGGATCAATGGCGCATCCCAAGGTCAAGCCGTACCAGTTCGATGTCAGCGAGCCCGACCAGTGGGAGCTCTACGAGTGCCAGTTTCGGCACACGATGGAAGCCACCGGCGTCGACGACGACGCGCTGATGCGCTCGCACTTCTTGTCCCAGGTGGGACCGGCCGCGATGCGCATCCTGATGACCCTCGTGGCCCCCCGAAAGGTGGACGAAGTGCCCATCGACCGCATCTTGGAGGCGCTGCGAGAGCACTTCCAGCCGCCGGTCTCAATCTTCCCAGCCCGGGTCGCGTTCCACCGGCGAGACCAGCGCCCAGGCGAGTCCGTGTCCGCCTATGCGGCGGCCCTCCGGCTGGCAGCGGTGCACTGCCAATGGGACGACCTGGACCAGGCCCTCCGAGACCGCATGTTTGTGGTTTGAGGGACGAGGAGCTACAGAGGCGCCTGATGACCCGCGACAGCCGCCTCACGTTCAACGAGGTGCTGCGGGAGGCCCAAGCGGCCGAGGAGGCCAGGAGCGGGGTCAGGCTGTTCAAGTCCCGAGGGGCCGCGGCCGAGAGGGCCAAGTCACCAGTGCAAGCGGCCCGGCGGACACCAACAAAGACTGCCTGGCGGGCCCCCAAGCCGCCCGCCGGCTCACCAGCGATGTCCGAGGAGTCGTCTACGACGACAGACCCCTGTTCCAGCGAGGAGGACGACGTCCAGCGGATTCGGAAGCGCGGGGAGAAGCGTGAGACCCGCGACAAGAGAGACCGCCGTTGCGACGGTTGTGGGGCGCCCCACGACCGCACGAGGTGCCCGTTTCGCAAGGCCGAGTGCCACAACTGCGGCCGGAAGGGGCACATCGCCAGAGTTTGCAGGCGCGGATGGACCGAGGACAGGAGCGGCCCAAGCCACCCCCGGGGACACCAGCATAAGGCGACCGGCACGAGGAAGGTCGCAACCGGTTCCGACGAGGAAGGCGTCAACCGCGTGGGACTGGAGCACCGCCGTTTCTTCGTTGAGGTACAGTTACAGGGGCTCCCAGTGAGGATGGAGATAGACTCGGGGTCATCCTATTCCATCCTATCCCAGAGAGAGTACATGCGCATTCCCCCAGAGGCGCGGCCCAAATTGCGGGCCCTAAAGTCGAACTTGCGGGACGTGCAGGGAAAAGGGATCCCAGTGTTGGGGGTGGGAAAGTTCAAGGTGAAATTTAAGAACTATTCCGAGAGACTGCCCCTAGTCGTCCTCAAGGGGGGGAGATGCTGCCTTCTGGGAACACAGTGGTTTGCTCCCCTGGGAATCGAACTGTCCGGCATTAACGCCATCGAGACTGACCCAATGCGGGACGTGTGCAATGCACACCCGGACGTTTTCAAAAAGGGGCTCGGAAAGTACCGGGGGCCCCCAGTCTCTTTTGAACTAGATCCAGCGATCCGGCCCATCCGCCTCAAGCCAAGGAGAGTGCCTTTCGCACTAAAGGACAAGATCGAGGTGGAACTGGACAAACTGGTGGGGCAGGGGATTTTGGTTCCCGTCGATTCGGCGGAATGGGAGACGCCGATTGTTACGGCCCTTAAATCAAACGGGGAGGTCAGGATATGTGCGGATTATAAATGTACGATTAATAAGGCCATTCGGCCAAATGCATACCCGGTGCCTGTGGTCAGCCACCTACTGGCCACGTTACATGGGGGGAGGTGCTTCGCCAAGCTAGACTTAGCGCAGGCTTATCAACAGCTCTCGGTAACCCCAGCTGCCGCCGCCGCACAGACGATTGTAACCCATAAGGGAGCCTTTAAAGTGACGCGCCTCCAGTTTGGCGTGAATTCAGCTCCTGGGATCTTCCAAGCCCTCGTGGAACGCCTATTAAAGGGGCTTCCAGGTGTTCTCCCCTACTTCGATGATGTCCTGATAACAGCGGGGAGTGAGGCAGAGCTAGCCACGAGGTTAGATGGGGTCCTCTCAGTTTTCGAGAAAGCGGGGCTCCGTCTTCGAAAAGACAAATGCGTATTTTTCGCAAGAGAAGTCGAATTCCTCGGGTTTAAGGTAACCCCAGAGGGAATTCGCCCCTCAGAGTCCAAAGTCGCAGCTGTAAAGAATGCCCCCCGCCCCACCGCAAAGCCAGAGTTGCAGTCTTTCCTGGGGCTCCTCAATTTTTATCATTCATTCCTGCCAAGGAAGGCATCGGTCGTGGAGCCACTGCACGCCCTACTAAAGAAGGAAGCGGCTTGGCGGTGGGGGGACAGGCATGAGAAAGCATTTAAAGAGTTAAAGTCACTCCTTTCCTCGAATGCTGTCCTGACCCATTTCGATCCGAGGAAACCAGTGGTTTTAGTATGTGATGCATCCCCGGTGGGGGTGGGGGCGGTTCTGTGCCACGTGCTAGAGAGCGGGCGGGAGGCCCCGGTGGCGTACTATTCAAGGTCCCTTTCTAAGGCTGAGCGCAATTACGCGCAAACGGATAGGGAGGCCCTGGCCATAATTGCGGGAACGAAAAAGTTCCATGACTTCTTGTATGGCCGCGAGTTTACGGTGGTGACTGATCACAAGCCGTTGCTGGGAATCTTCACCACCGGCAAACCGACCCCCCAAATTTTATCCCCCAGGATGTTGCGTTGGGCTATATTCCTCAACGCTTACCAGTACGAGCTGATCTACCGCCCAGGGAAAGAGATCTCCCATGCAGATGCACTATCCCGATCCCCTCTCCCTAGCCTAGGAGACCCCACATGCGAGGTGGAGCAGGACCACCAAGTCCTGCTGATCGAGGCCCTCGACTCACCCCCCATTGTCCCGGCCGACCTCGCCAAGGCGACGGCGGCCGACAAGACCCTAGCCCAAGTCAGCTCCTGGGTTAGAAAAGGGTGGCCCACTACTCCCCCAGGTGAGGAATTCCAGCCGTTTGGCAGACGCAGAGTGGAGCTTTCTCTGGAAAGGGGCTGCTTACTCTGGGGACAGCGGGTAGTCATTCCCGAGAAGCTGAGGGCGAGGGTGCTGAAGCTACTGCACACCAGCCACCCGGGGATCGTGCGCTCCAAGGCCCTAGCTAGGAGTTTTGTGTGGTGGCCCAAAATAGACGCAGATATAGAACGGCTAGTGGGCACGTGCGAGAGCTGCCAGAGCTCTCGGCCCGAGGAATCCAAGCTACCCCATAGAGAGTGGGACACGGCCCGCGGCCCATGGTCCCGAATCCACGTGGATTTCGCTGGCCCCTTCCGCGGGTCCTTGTTCCTCCTAGTCGTTGACTCGTACTCCAAGTGGTTGGAGGTAATTCCCATGAACAGCACTTCCTCTGCCGCAACCATTAAACAGTTGCGCAAGCTGTTCGCCTGCTTCGGCCTGCCCGACGTTCTTGTAAGCGATAATGCTAGTACCTTCACGTCTGCAGAGTTCAAGACATTTATGGAGAGGAACGCCGTCAGACACATAACCGCTGCCCCGTTTCACCCCGCCACAAACGGTCAGGTAGAGCGCCAAGTGCGCACTACGAAAGACGCACTGCGGCGCATGGGTCCCGGTGAGTTGAACCTGCAATTGTGCCAGTTCCTCATCTGCTACAGGACAACCCCCTTAGCCTCAGGTTTTTCCCCAGCCGAACTCCTCATGAGGAGGCGTCCGGCAACTCTTTTTGACCGGATGGATCCGTCCAGGGTGGAGGATGAAGGGAGGAACATAAGCATGGGGGGAGGGAGCTCCAAAAGCTTTGCGATAGGGGACCCGGTCCACTGCAGAAACTACGCGACCTCGGGACCAGCGTGGGTTCCGGGCACAATTGTGGAGCAAACGGGGCCGGTATCTTACAGGGTCGAAACCAGTTCAGGGCTACTCTGGAGAAGGCACGCCGACCAACTCAGAAGGCGAGTCACAGGGGAAGGGGCGTCAGCGTTAGGGTCCTCCCCCACCCGCATTACCCAAGGGGGAGACACGGAGGAACCCGCGGATACAAACGCATATCATGGGTTCTCAGCCACAGAGGAGGATACTTTGAAAGAGAGGGATCAGTTTAGTGATGATTTTGATTTTCCGTACCAGGGGGAGTTAGCGGAGTGGTCCCCCACCCGTCCTAGCGAGAAGAGGGGTTTCAGTTCAGCCCCTGGTACCTCCAGCCCCCCCGGTTCCTGTATCCTAGAGTACTCCATAGCCCCGGCCCCTAAAAAGAAAGTAGCTGGCGGGAGCTCACCCGCCCCCGCCACTAGTTCCCGAACTCCCGAACAGACAACAGGAGGTGGCGGGACCGCGAGGGCATCCTCGTCGGTCCCGAGGTTTGTGCTGGGAGGGTCCCCGGGGTCCTCAGGAAATAAACAGGGGTTCACCTCCCAGCTGTTCATTCCATTTCCATCCCCCAAGACAAGGGCATCGCAAGCGCCCCACGGAACCACTAACGAGTCTCCATTTCCCGTTGCAGGACGAGACTCCACAGATCCAGGAGTCACAGGCTCCCCTGTTTTAGGTCAGGCGGCCGCACGCCCCCGGCGCACTTGCGGCAAGCCACAATGGTTGAGGGACTTCGTCCCATCCTAGGGGGGAGGGATGTTATGTATGCATGTACAATGTCTCTTTAAATGTATGAATGTAACAAGCCTAAATCACAATGTATCTCAGCTGCTAAGGAACGCGAGCAAGCAGCCCATAGAGGGCAGCTGCGAGCGTTCAGTCTCACATGGTTCACATTCCCCAAATCACGGACAGCCGCGGGAGATTCCCGCATGTCAAAGAACCACAGAGGAACTACAGAAGAAGAACTACAGGAGAGAGGCGTGACCGGGGCGAGGTCACGCCGGTAGCAGCCAATAAGCTACCGTGCAGCCAGATTCAAACGTATTGTGTTACTGTATATAATGAGATGTACCTCCGCCATTACCACATGTTCTTACAGATCATCAAGCAATAAACCTGTGTTAGTCCTTCCTGCGACTCCTTCTTTGTCTCCCGTGCAAGACACTAAAGGCCCGTGGGCCAGATGTGGCACACAGCACCATTTCATGTGGCCCCCACCATCTCCACCACACTAGGAAGTGCTGTGTGGTGGAGGAAGGGCAAAATGTATGCAGATGTACCCTCTCTTCATAATATCATTGAGGCTCATTTTCTTCCCAATCTGCTCATGCTGAAGGATTCATAGTCAGATGCCTAAACCACTTAGCTATCCGTTTGTTCCTGCACTAGTGGAAAAAAAAACACGAACACAGGGGGGATTCAAGGGGGGGGGGGAAAGGTACTGATGCCTTCCCCCCCCTTGAAAGCGAAACAATTCCTCCGCAAAGGAAAGGCAGCAAACGGCGCTCCGGCCACTGCCTTTACTTTACGAGTAAGTGTTTCGCTTTCAAGGGATGGCAAAGACATCAGTGCCTTCCCCTCCTTGAAAGTGAAACAATTCCTCCGCAAAGCAAAGGCAGCAAACGGCGCTACGGCTGCTGCCTTTACTTTACGAGTAAGTGTTTCACTTTCAAGAGGGGGCCAAGGCACTGGTGCCTTGGCCCCCCCTTGAAAGTGAACCCATTCCCAGGGAAGCAAAGCCAGCGGACGGTGCTCCGCCTGCTGACTTTACTTACCAAAAAAGTGTTTCGCTTTCAAGAGGGGGCCAAGGCACCAGTGCCTCCCCACCCTTGAAAGAGAAACAAAACTAAAAAACACAAACAAACACCAAAATAATTAAAATAAATAAACCATTAATTAAAAAAAACCATCCAAAATTAACCAAAACCAAAACCAAAAATAACAATCAGAAAAAACACTTGGAAAAACACCAAAAAACAAAACAAACCCACAAAAGAAATTAAACCAGCCAACTTACCAGCATGTCCTACCTCCATGACGGCCAGAACTGAAATGAGGAAAGAAAGAGACTACTTACCGGAAGAAGCTCCACCCAGAGGCCAGTAGAGAAAAAACTGTCAAAGTAAAAGAAATACTCAACAGCCCCACCCAGAGGCCACAAGAGATAAAACAGTCAAAAACATAACATTACATCACACATTCACACAAATCACAAACAAATCACAAAATAATAACATAAAAACATTTCTAAAATCCTGGGTAGAGTTTTCACTAAAAAAAAC
Organism: Bradypodion ventrale; assembly: GCA_035047345.1. Lineage (NCBI taxonomy): Eukaryota > Metazoa > Chordata > Lepidosauria > Squamata > Chamaeleonidae > Bradypodion > Bradypodion ventrale. Next base: position 100,087,691 of record JAWDJE010000001.1, read on the forward strand.
ACCCCAAAACATCTAAACACAGTTTAAAAACATTGAATGTAAAAAAAACATGTACTTTCACATTTTTAAAATTATTATCCAAGGTACAACTATTTAAAAAATTCACATACTAAAACATTATTTGGTTAAATAAAATAATTGTAAAACATTATATCATCCTTTCCTCTTTTTTTAATCTACCCAAACATACCCAAAAAAGCTGATCACAGTTTATAACAGCCCGTGTGTACAAATAAACATTTTAAAAATCACAATTACAGACTAACCTCATTTGTACAAACATTAACAAAACAAAAACCTTCCAACACAATTTAAAACAGCCCGGCACCACCGGGCAAAATTTGCTAGTTCTCTATAATTCTGAAAATTATAATACTCTTTTCCTCCAAGCTCATTGAACAAAGCAGGATCAGCCTCCCTCATGAGGGTAATTGGGGGGAAGTAGAATTCTCATTGTTGAGCACTAGCTGCTGAGTAGGACGGATCAATTTAGGGCATTATGTGAAGCTTTTCTAGCACATGGTCTAAAGTTTGGGACTGTGAGCAGAAAGAAGATGAAAACCCAAATTAAATTTTAAACAATATTCTGGAATTGACCCTGAGGCACAGACTTCCCTGGTTACAGCCGATTTAGCTGACAATCTCTAGTCTTCTGTTGCCTCAGAAATCAGATGGATGGTAGTGGGTTGGAAAGATTCCTCTTCTCAAGAAATAATATGAACAGCTTCTTCTTCATCCGTGTCTAGGTCAAATGTGAAACTGCCAAAATGAAGGCACCTTTTGATGAGTTCATTCTGCAGTTCCCTTCGCCTGACCTAGTGTGAGAAAGATTAGCTGGCAACATGTAGTTGCTGTTACCAGGGTATGCCCAATTATGGTTTAAAAATTCCACAATCTTTGAGGAGGCTTTTTCTATGTACCCCTAATAGCTAACCAGTATTGAGGGAAATTATCAGTCTGCTAAAAAGAAGAAAAGTAAATTAAAAACCAAACTTTTAGCTTTGTAGATTAGTGGGTTTAAGCAGAAGGGATGTCCCTGACAAAGACAAGCCAGTTCACCATGGAATCCTAAAACATAAATGAGTGGCTACACCAACCTAAGGCCTGAAGGCAGAATCTGGCCCACAACACAATTTCATGTGGGCCCCCACCTCCTCCAATGGCATTTGAGAAATAAAATGGCCACCCCTTCAAAGCTGTTGGGACAAAATGGCTGCCCCATCGAGCAGGCAAGGTGAAATGGCCATCGAGTCCTTGAAGCTGACTGAGAGAGCATCACCCGGCCCCCGGCTTGAATAGGTTGGGAACCCTTGGTCTCCATCTTTTATTGGGCTCCATCTAGTGCAGTGATGGTGAACCTTGACACTTCAGCTCTTCTTGAACTTCAATTTCCAGAAGCCCTGATCTAGTGCGTGAAGGATTGCCATAACTGTAGAAATCCAGAACACTGAAAAAATGAACATAGAATTCATTAATCGTTTTCTCCCCCCCATGATATATTAGCTCCACCAAATATTTTTTGACTTCTGTGACCCCAACAACAACAACAACCCCAGCAAGCAGTTTCTCAACAAGCAATTGCTCAGTCTAATCAAAGGCAACATGTAACTACCCAGATGGGTGTAACAGAAACAATAGCAGAAATTCCTTCAGGATATTCTGAATATTGAGTAGGCTAGGAGATGTCTCTATTATCCTGCAATTCTGACACTTTTTCCTTCAGTTCCTGTTTATGATTCCTATTGAAATCAACAGACAATAAATACAATTTTTGGTGGATAAGAATACTTTGGTTTTTTTGGTGTCTTGCACAGAAGACAAAGAAGGAGTCGCAGGAAGGACTAATACAGGTTTATTCATTGATGGTCAGTATGAACATGTGGTAATGGCGGAGGTACATCTCATTATATACAGTACATAATACATTTGAATCTTGTTGCACGGTAGCTCATTGGCTGCTACCGGCGTGGCCTCGCCCAGGTCACGCCTCTCTTCTTGTAGTTGTTTTCTGTAGTCCTTTGTCATGCGGGGAATCTCCCGCGGCTGTTCGTGATTTGGGGAATGTGGACCATGTGAGGCTGAACGCTCGCAGCTGCCCTCTATGGGCGGCTTGCTCGCGTTCCTTAACAGCTGAGATACATTGTGATTGTGGACTGGTTACATTCATATATTTAAAGAAACATTGTACATGCATACATAACATCCCTCCCCCCTAGGATGGGACGAAGTCCCTCAACCATTGTGGCTTGCTGCAAGTGCGCCTGGGGCGTGCGGCTGCCTGACCTAATACAGGGGAGCCTGTGACTCCTGGCTCTGTGGAGTCTCATCCTGCAACGGAAAATGGAGACTCGTTAGTGGTTCTGTGGGGAGCTTGCGATGCCCTTGTCTTGGGGGACGGGAATGGAATGAACAGCTGGGAAGTGAACCCCTGTCTGTTGCCTGAGGAGCCCGGGGACCCTCCCAGCACGAACCTCGGGACCGACGAGGATGCCCTCGCGGTCCCGCCACCTCCTGCTGCCTGTTCGGGAGTTCGAGAGATTGCGGCGGGGGCGGGTGAGCTCCCGCCGGCTGCCTGTCTTTTAGGGGCCGGAGCTATGGTGTACTCTAGGATGCAAGAACTGGGGGGGGGGGGGGGGCTGGAGGTACCAGGGGCTGAACTGAAACCCCTCTTCTCGCTAGGACGGGTGGGGGACCACTCCGCTAACTCCCCCTGGTACGGAAAATCATAATCATCACCAAACTGATCCCTCTCTTTCAAAGTATCCTCCTCTGTGGATGGGAACCCAGGATATGCGTTTGTATCCGCGGGATCTGCCGTGTCTCCCCCTTGGGTAATGCGGGTGGGGGAGGACCCTAACGCTGATGCCCCCTCCCTGTGACTCGCCTTCTGAGTTGGTCGGCGTGCCTTCTCCAAAGTAGACCTGAACTGGTTTCGACCCTGTAGGATACTGGCCCGGTTTGCTCCACAATTGTGCCCGGTACCCACGCTGGTCCCGAGGCCGCGTAGTTTCTGCAGTGAACCGGGTCCCCTATCGCAAAACTTTTGGAGCTCCCTCCCCCCATGCTTATATTCCTCCCTTCATCCTCCACCCTGGACGGATCCATCCGGTCAAAAAGTGTTACCGGACGCCTCCTCATGAGGAGTTTGGCTGGGGAAAAACCTGAGGCTAAGGGGGTTGTCCTGTAGCAGATGAGGAACTGGCACAGGTGCAGGTTCAACTCACCGGGACCCATGCGCCGCAGTGCGTCTTTCGTAGTGCGCACTTGGCGCTCTACCTGACCGTTTGTGGCGGGGTGGAACGGGGCAGCTGTGATGTGCCTGATTGCGTTCCTTTCCATGAACGTTTTGAACTCTGCAGACGTGAAGGTACTCGCGTTATCGCTCACGAGAACGTCTGGCAGGCCGAAGCAGGCAAAAAGCTTGCACAACTGCCTAATGGTTGCCGCGGAGGAGGTGCTGCTCATAGGGATTACCTCCAACCATTTGGAGTAGGAGTCGACTACCAGTAGGAACGTGGCCCCGCGGAAGGGGCCAACGAAGTCGACATGAATCCTGGACCATGGCCTGCGGGCCGTGTCCCATTCCCTGTGGGGTAGCTTGGATTCCTCGGGCCGAGAGCTCTGGCAGCTCTCGCACGTGCCCACTAACCGTTCTATATCTGCGTCTATCTTGGGCCACCAAACGAAACTCCTGGCTAGGGCCTTGGAGCGCACGATTCCCGGGTGACTGGTGTGCAGTAGCTTTAGCACCCTGGCCCTCAACTTTTCGGGAATGACTACCAGCTGTCCCCAGAGTAAGCAGCCCCTTTCCAGGGAGAGCTCCACTCTGCGTCTGCAAAACGGCTGGAATTCCTCACCTGGGGAAGTAGTGGGCCACCCTTTTCTAACCCAGGAGCTGACTTGGGCTAGGGTCTTGTCGGCCGCCGTCGCCTTGGCGAGGTCGGCCGGAACAATGGGGGGTGAATTGAGGGCCTCGATCAGCAGGACTTGGTGGTCCTGCTCCACCTCGCATGTGGGGTCTCCTAGGCTAGGGAGAGGGGATCGGGACAGTGCGTCTGCATGGGAGATCTCCTTCCCTGGGTGGTAAATTAGCTCGTACTGGTAAGCGTTGAGGAATATAGCCCAACGCAGCATCCTGGGGGATAGAATTTGGGGGGTCGGTTTGCCGGTAGTGAAGATCCCCAGAAGCGGCTTGTGATCGGTCACCACCGTAAACTCGCGGCCATACAAAAAGTCATGGAACTTTTTCGTTCCCGCGATTATGGCCAGGGCCTCCCTATCCATTTGCGCGTAATTGCGCTCAGCCTTTGAAAGGGACCTTGAATAGTACGCCACCGGGGCCTCCCGCCCGCTCTCTAGCACGTGGCACAGAACCGCCCCCACCCCCACCGGGGACGCATCACATACTAGAACTACTGGCTTCCTTGGGTCGAAGTGAGTCAGGACAGCATTCGAGGAAAGGAGTGACTTAAGCTCTCCAAATGCTTTCTCCTGCCTGTCCCCCCACCGCCAAACCGCGTCCTTTTTTAGAAGGGCATGCAGTGGCTCCGCGACTGATGCCTTCCTTGGCAGGAATGAGTGATAAAAATTGAGGAGCCCTAGGAAGGACTGCAACTCTGGCTTTGCGGTGGGGCGAGGGGCATTCTTTACGGCCACAACCTTGGACTCCGAGGGGCGAATTCCCTCTGGGGTTACCTTAAACCCGAGGAACTCGACCTCTCTTGCGAAAAACACGCATTTGTCTTTCCTTAGGCGAAGCCCCGCTTTTTCGAAAGCTGAGAGGACCCCATCTAACCTCCTAGCTAGCTCGGCCTCGCTCCCCGCTGTTATCAGGACATCGTCGAAGTAGGGGAGAACACCTGGGAGTCCCTTTAATAGGCGTTCCACGAGGGCTTGGAAAATCCCGGGGGCCGAATTCACGCCAAACTGGAGGCGCGTCACCTTAAAGGCCCCCTTGTGGGTTACGATCGTCTGTGCGGCGGCAGCAGCTGGGGTTACCGAGAGCTGCTGATATGCCTGCGCAAAGTCTAGCTTGGCGAAACACCTCCCCCCGTGTAACGTGGCCAGTAGATGGCTGACCACAGGTACTGGATATGCATTTGGCCTAATGGCCTTATTAATCGTACATTTATAATCCGCACAAATCCTGACCTCCCCGTTTGATTTGAGGGCTATTACAATCGGCGTTTCCCATTCCGCCGAGTCAACTGGAACCAAAATCCCCTGCCCCACCAGTTTGTCCAGTTCCGCCTCGATCTTGTCCTTTAAGGCGAATGGCACTCTCCTTGGCTTGAGGCGGATGGGCCGGATCTCTGGGTCCAGTTCAAAGGAGACTGGGGGGCCCCTATACGTCCCGAGCCCCTTTTTGAAAACGTCCGGGTGCGCATTGCACACGTCCCGCATTGGGTCAGTCTCGATGGCGTTAATGCCGGACAGTTCGATTCCCAGGGGAGCAAACCACTGTGTTCCCAGAAGGCAGCATCTCCCCCCCTTGAGGACGACTAGGGGCAGTCTCTCAGAATAGTTCTTGAATTTTACTTCGAACTTTCCCACCCCCAACACTGGGATCCCATTTCCCTGCACGTCCCGCAGGTTTGACCTTAAGGCCCGCAGTCTGGGCCGCGCCTCTGGGGGAATGCGCATATACTCTCTCTGGGAAAGGATAGAAAAGGACGACCCCGAGTCTATCTCCATTCTCACTGGGAGCCCCTGTAACTGTACCTCAACGAAAAAACGTCGGTGCTCCAGTCCCACGCGGTTGACGCCTTCCTCGTTGAAGCCGGTTGAGACCTTCCTGGTGCCGGTCGCCTTCCGCTGGTGTCGACTTGGGCCGCTCTTGCCCTCGGTCCGTCCACGCCTGCAAACTCTGGCGATGTGCCCTTTCCGGCCGCAGTTGTGGCACTCGGCCTTGCGAAACGGGCACCTCGTGCGGTCGTGGGGCGCCCCACAACCGTCGCAACGGCGGTCTTGCCTGTCGCGGGTCTCACGCTTCTCCCCGCGTTTCCTTATCCGCTGGACGTCGTCGTCCTCGCTGGAACAGGGGTCTGCCATTGTGGACGACTCCTCGGACGTCGCTGGTGAGCCGGTGGGCGGCTTGGGGGCCCGCCAGGCTGTCTTCGCTGGTGTCCGCCGGGCCGCTTGCACTGGTGACTTGGCCCTCTCGGACGCGGTCCCTCGGGACTTAAACAGCCTGACCCCGCTCCTGGCCTCCTCGGCTGCTTGGGCCTCCCACAGTACCTCGTTGAACGTGAGGCGGTGGTCGCGGGTCATCAGGCGCCTCTGCAGCTCCTCGTCCTTCAAACCGCATAACATGCGGTCTCGGAGGGCCTGGTCCAGGTCGTCCCATTGGCAGTGCACCGCTGCCAGCCGGAGGGCCGCCGCGTAGGCGGACACGGATTCGCCTGGGCGCTGGTCTCGCCGGTGGAACGCGACCCGGGCTGGGAAGATTGAGACCGGCGGTTGGAAATGCTCACGAAGCTTCTCCAAGATGCGGTCGATGGGCACTTCGCCCACCTTCCGGGGGGCCACGAGGGTCATCAGGATCCGCATCGCGGCCGGTCCCACCTGGGACAGGAAATGCGAGCGCATCTTTGCGTCGTCGTCGACGCCGGCGGCTTCCATCGTGTGCCGAAACTGGCACTCGTAGAGCTCCCACTGCTCGGGTTCACTGACATCGAACTGGTACGGCTTGACTTTGGGATTCGCCATCGATCCCATCCTCGTCGCCAATTTGGTGTCTTGCACGGGAGACAAAGAAGGAGTCGCAGGAAGGACTAACACAGGTTTATTCATTGATGGTCAGTATGAACATGTGGTAATGGCGGAGGTACATCTCATTATATACAGTACATAATACATTTGAATCTTGTTGCACGGTAGCTCATTGGCTGCTACCGGCGTGGCCTCGCCCAGGTCACGCCTCTCTTCTTGTAGTTGTTTTCTGTAGTCCTTTGTCATGCGGGGAATCTCCCGTGGCTGTTCGTGATTTGGGGAATGTGGACCATGTGAGGCTGAACGCTCGCAGCTGCCCTCTATGGGCAGCTTGCTCGCGTTCCTTAACAGCTGAGATTGTGGACTGGTTACATTCATATATTTAAAGAAACATTGTACATGCATACATAACAGTTTTGAATTCTCAAAAGTTCCCCTACCTCCATAAGACCAACCCGTCCTTTCTGTTGGGGTCAAATTGAATCTTCTTATGTCTCATCTATTTTCTCAACCTAGTTATTTCTATGGGACTTGTAACAGAAGAGAATACTTTTAGTTTGTCTCCACAATTGTCTGTAAACCTTCTGGGAAGGGATATTTTGCGGTAATATGAATGGTACCTTACATTGCTGGGATACTTAAACCTAACTATTAATTCAATTTCCCCTTTCTTCACAAACTCTGGACCTTGCTATAGCTCAGGGATTCTCAACCTGCGGCTTGTGGGCCTAATGTGGCCCGTGGCCTGAATGCGGCCCATGGCACCATTTCATGTGGCCTCCCACCACCTCCACCACGCCAGGAAGTGCCATGTGGTGGAGGAAGGGCAAAATGTATGCAGATGTACCCTCTCTTCATAATATCATTGAGGCTCATTTTCTTCTTCTCAATCTGCTCATGCTGAAGGATTCATAGTCAGATGCCTAAACCACTTAGCTATCCGTTTGTTCCTGCACTATTAGAAGCAATCTTTCCTTCTGCTATTTCTTTAACCAACTAAATTGTTCATACTTCTTGAAGTGATTGTATTTTTAAAATAAATACTTTTGCTGATGTGATTGCTAAAAAGGCAGCTCTTTTAGGAACACCAGCTCCTTTTCAGTGCTTAGGAAGTGACTTCCCTTATGCCTTGAAACTCTTTCTGAACTACAGGTATCTGCTGTATTGTCAGGAAGGTCGCTCTGGCTCGCTTCTGGTTGTCTTCTTATTTCAGCCCGTTACTTCTTCAGATGGCTGCTCGTGCTCCCCCTTCCTGCCACACTCCCTTGCCTTTTCACTTGCTGTGGCTTTAAGCCATGCAATTAAAAGAGGGGTAGCAATTTTAAACAGCGGCATGTGCTGGACGTCCACCAGATGGCAGGCCAAGTTGTTATGCAGTGTTTATTAACATTTTAAAAGTTAACTTTTAACTTTTTTATCATGTGTCTTTTATGTATTTACTGTCCGCTATGTAAACCGCCCTGAGTTGGGTTGTACCTGAGTGGGCGGTATATAAGTGTGAAAAATAAATAAATAAAATAATAAATAAATGTAAACAATTTGGCACTCTTGCAGACCATGTTAGCATGAGTACCACCACTCCATGCTTATCTCGAACTTGCAGGATCTTACAAGCAGATTTTATTGATTTGCCAAATAAACAATACCCCACTCCCCCCCCCCGTCTTGTGGTTGCATGTGGTCTCCCCCCCTCCCCCTGATAAATTGAGGCAATCCCTACAGCACAAAGGGAGAACACTGTAACAGTTGCTAAGAAGTCATTATAAATTCTCCCTTTGGCTGCCTTTCCAGTTATCTTCAGACAGAGGTTTGCACTTCATCACAGATGTCATCAATCAATGTTTAAGGCCCTAAATATGACATGGTTTACATACTCCATATCATCCCCAGTCAAGAGGTCATATGGAAAAAACATAACGCTGACATAAAAAAGAATTGGTGAAAGTTTTGTCAAGACACAGGACTGAACAGGGTAGATATGCTCCCTTCTGAATACTGAGGAGTACATTTTACAGAAAGCAGGGATTGATGCCATATGAAGTAGTACAGTACAGTATTTGGCAGGCCTATGAGAACATCTACAGCTCTGCTGAGGACCCCAAGAAATTTGCAGGATCTTGAATCTAGTGTTTATGACTATGTTCTTTCTCTTTCCAGGGTTGCTAAGGAAACCTATCAATGGGTGCATGACTCTCTGCCAATACCAGCTGAGGTTCCAAGTCATAACATCAAGCCTAAAGACCAACTCCTAATTAAAAAACACCAACGGAAACATTGCTTGGCACCAAAATAGGATGGGTCCCTTCCAGGTTCTTTTGATGACTAACACTGCCATTCTATGAAAGAAACAACTAAGCTGGATCCATGCATCATATGTGAGAAAAGTAAATTCACTAGAACCACAGTGGGCTACTAATCTCCTACCAGACCTCAAACTTGAAGTCAGAGATGGGTTTAGTAATTCCACAAACTAGGGCAGGAGTTCTCAGCCTTTTTAAGACTGGGGCTGGGCCATGCTCCCTCAGATAGCTTTGGGGTCATTTTGCCCTTCCTCCACCACATGGCACTTCCTGGTGTGGTGAAGGTGGTGGTGGGCCACATGAAATGGCATTACAGGCTGCATCTGGCCCACGGCCACAGGTTGAGAATCCATGAACTAGGGAGTAAGCCAAGCACACACACACATGCCATCTTCCCATGTAGGTGAAAAGGTGTTTACATGTCTCCATTGGTTGCTAGAGCAGGGTAGGGTTTCTAATTGTTTATAAGCAAAAAATGATTTGGACTTTTGCTTTTCCTATTGACTGGCTTCTCTTGCAAAACATTGCTCAAGCTGAGGAAGTTTTTATTGGCAACTGTCATCGGAACCCTGGATTCATATCCATCAATCATGAACCAAAACTTTTAAATGAACCAAAACTTTTAATTTGTCTGACTGTTGGATATGTCAACATTTACATTCTACTTTGGACTAGGCAAAGGATTGGTAGACTGTTCCTTAATACTTGTTTCATTGAGGATGCCACCTGGATGGTCCCAGTAGATAAGATTATCATGGACTGTAATAGAAGTCCCTAATCCATCTCTGTTTTACTTTCTGTACTGGCCCTGACCCATGCAAATATGCCAAAACAAGTTTTCCACTATGTGTAAGTTTTACAGTTTTAAAAAAAAAGAAATGGGTCATGTGCCGGTATCATTGCCGGCTAATCTTTCTCACACTAGGTCAGGCAAAAGGAGCTGCAGAATAAACTCACCAAAAGGTGCCTTCATTTTGGCAGTTTCACGTCTGGCCTAGACATAGAAGAAGAAGAATAGTATCAATTTGTAATTGGATTTAATTTAACTAATGGATCTTATAAATTACAAAAAAATATTGATAACCTTACTAGAAAGTAATGTAATGGTGAAAACATAATCTTTTGGACACACAAGATTTGATTTGGGAATATTAGTCTAAGGTTTGAAACTAACAGAAATATGTTTCATCCTCAATATGATAAATATCATGCAACATAAATGATTATATTGTTTAAAATTCTAGTTTAAGTGCCCACTATCTTTCATCACAGTGCTCACCTTATAAAGAATATGGTTTCGAAAACAGAAAAAAATGATGAAATAGTTGATGGTGATAGATTTACTGCTAACTTTTCTCAGTGGAAAAAACTGTGCTGCCATAGTGTACAAAATCTTCAAATTTTGCACTATTGGTTACCTTCTTTATTAGTAGTTAGATTATATTTTGTTTGTGAAAATGCAGCATATAAGACTCTCCCATTAAATTTTTATTGTTACCTGTACACTGGGTTTCAGAGTGCCTGCACTACTTTTAAAAAGACTAAACCTCAGTGGTTTAAACTGGGCTAAAAGGTGCCCCCCCAAAAAAATAAAAAATAAAAATCAGGGCAGGCTACTATGCTATTTAATACTGTCCAAACATGTTGGAATTTAGCTCTGGAAACCATCATATCTACTACTGTGGACAAGAATACCTCCGAAGAAATGGAGTAGTGATAATTGTCAATAAAAGAAAAGCAGTAATGGGATATAATCTTAAACATGACAGAATGATTTCAGTCAGAATCCAAGGCAAACCTTTCAATATCACTGTAATCCAAATATACACACCAACCACCGGTGCAGATGAAGCCATAGTTGAAATGATTTGTTGGAGGAGAGTTTTGAGAGTACCCTGGACAGAGAGGAGAACAAATAAGTCGATCGTAAAAGAAATCAACCCTGACTGCTCATTAAAAGGTCAAATAGTAAAGATGAAGCTAAAGTACTTTGGACATCAAATGAGAAGAGAGGATTCGCTTGAGAAAGCCTTGATGCTGGGAAAGGTGGAGGGCAAAAGAAGAAGGGGGTGGCCAAAAATGAGATGGCTAGATGGTATTGTAGATGCAATGGCACAGAACTGGGCAGGCTGAGGTAGATGGTGGAGGACAGAGGTGCTTGGCGGGCAATAGCCCATAGGGTCGCAAAGGGTCGGAATCGACTGTGCGACTGAACAAAAAAAAAAACATGTTTGATGCCAGAGTAGGCCCAGTTCCCTCAAAATGAACCTACTAGGGGATTCTACTTTTTTGGACAATCTCCTGTATATGCTATTTCAGTGTTTGTGGACACCTGGGATTGGATATATCCAAGCCTTATAGCTATCAAAGACTACTTCTGGTGTAAACATCACATCATTTAAAATTTTAAAATATGTTTTTCTGTTATTGTGTGTATTGCTAGTTAAAACCACAGCTGCTTGTAGATTCTCATTGAGCAATACACAGAGAGGTGAAAATAATTTTTAAATTTAAACAAAGTGATGAATCACATCAATAGTGATCTACAGACATCAAAAATAATCACTTTCCCAGACCATTCACAGACAATCAGGAGAAGTGGACAAAGAATAATTTCCATTCAGACAGGGGAAGCATGCTAGGGGAGCATCACTCACCCATCCCACCCAACTGTAAGTGACACTTTTGTGGTTGATCCAGCCAGCACCTAAATAGGCCTCTGGAAAGGCTCTCAGGCTTTGTGCCCCTGGGGTCAGTTGAATGGCCAATTGGCCAGGTAACACTGTGCTCCTCCTGTCACTCTAAGCTTGACTTAAGCAGGTTGGGTTAAGTTGGGTAAGTTAGCCGTTGGCAGGCAAGTGACCTGATACCTGGATCTGTCATTATGCAGCATCAGGGTTATGCAGCTGTAAACAGCAAAATTACAGGTAAACTCAGAAAATTAGAATATCATGCAAATGTTCATTCATTTCACTTAAAAGGTGAAACAAATATATGAGATAGACTCACTACATGCAAAGTGAGAGATGTCATGCCTTAATCTATATCTATAAAACAGAAGTGTGGTCTTGTATGTGTTATATAGGAACCGACACCCCTGGACCAATCTTGCTGAAAATTGGCACACACCTACCTTGGGCTTACAAGGTCAGCACTGTGGGGGTCTCAAAACCCATTTGGTGCTTTATGTCCCCCAAATAGGGATGCAAAAGGGGCACCCACCAATGGGAGAAAAAGCGACAAAAACCCAGTACTGCGCACGTGCACCACAGCTTCCATTACTGTGCACACTCACCACAGCCTCCATTTCATGCTCCAGTGGCAGAGGAGATGGCGGAGGCGACAGCAGCACAGGAGCACCGCAGACTGCCAACACAGCCAATGCGGCCGCAGGAACCTCCCATTCTCCCTTGAGCTCTGGGCCTCAGGGAGGAAGAAGGCAGAGCAGCTCCGGGAAGAGGGAGGGGGTGAAGGGAGGAGGGGGTGGGCCACCTGCCAGCCCATTGCCCTGGTTGGGCCTTCCACGTAGGGTTCCCCCTTGAGAGTGGGCCCGAGAGCAGGTCCTGAAGGAGTAGCCAAGGCGGTGGGAGCCAGGCTCCTTGCCCCATTCAGCTCCTGGGTCTCTTTCCCTTCTGAGGGTGATGCAAGTCCCGGGCTCCATCACAGGTGGAGAGGTTGCGACCTGCAGGTGCCAGGAGAGAGAGGGGGCAAGAGTGGGGTGCAGCCAAGGGGTGCAGCAAGGATTGGGTGCCAGGTGAATTCAGGTCCCGGCTCTAGGGAGAAGCCTCCTATACCCTTTCCATGTCTCCAGAGGCGCCTCCACCAGGCCATCCTTGCCCTGATGAGCAGGGGAAGGGGCCTGCGTCTGGAGGGGGAATCCTAAATGGATTCTTTATATTGCTGACTCTATTCTATTGCTGAGTGTCAGGCAGCAGTTAACTAACCTGACAACCCTAAGGACTAACAGCTTGGATGCCGAAGTCCACAGGGAAGGATGATGGTCCCCAAATGGATTTAAATCCCAATTGAATTCATCTTGATGGAGGGCAGCAGTAAGAAATCAGAACTATAATTCCTTTGAAGAAAAATAAAACCCAAACAAAAATAAAATCTGGCACACCCCCACCGACCGGAGAAACAGCAACAAAACAGCAGTATTGCGCATACACAGCACAGCTAAGCCAGCGCCTTGAAATTTTTGCCGGGACACGCCGCTTCTAAAGAAAGTTGTGGCTGCGATTAGCAGCTACAGCTTTCTTCAGCGGCGGGGGCTCCAACCCATAAACATACAGTTTGGTCAAGCCGCAGCCTCCTTTTGCTGACCAAAGCAGGCCGCCGCTTGACAGAACTTAACATTTATGGGCCGGGGCACCGCCGGGCGGAAAAGTAAAACTGCAGTCAAGCCGTGTCATCCTTGCTTTAAAGGACAAAAACAACCCGGGCTTGAACTATCTCGCTTTGCATGTAATGAGTCTATCTCATATATTTGTTTCACCTTTTAAGTTGCATTACTGAACTGAATGAACATTTGCACGATATTCTAATTTTCCGAGTTTCACCTGTATATAAGTGTGTCTTGAAGAAAATGCCTATCTTTGGGTCCTTGTTGCACATATTTACACACAATGTTTAGTTTTCTTTTGCAATGTATGCTCTATAACAGGGGTTCCAAACTTAAGGTCTGTGGGCCAGATGTGGCCACCACCCCCTCCAATGGCATTTGAGAAACAAAATGGCTGCTCCCTTGAAGATATTGGGACAAAATGGCCACCCCCACCATGTAGGCAGGGCAAAATGACCATCCGGCCCTTGAAACTGACTGAGAGAGCATTACCCTGCCCCGGGCTTGAAAAGGTTGGGAACTCCTGCTCTTTAACCTATGAAGTGTGTGTGTGTGTGTGTGTGTGTGGGGGGGGGGAGCTCCCATTTATGTTTCAGATTAAAATAGTAAGTAAATCCAGAATATTAGAGGATCCTCTGAATGGAAATTAGTGCTACTGGTACAAACAGGAATGGATTCGAGCTGGTTTTAGTAGGCCATACATTAAAAAAACAAAAAAACAAAACACCTGGCCTTGTAGTGCCAATTGGGATTGGGATGAGATTTCCTGGCAGGTTTATACTTGCATAGATTCTTTCAGAATGAAAGGAATCATATCAAAAGTTAGAATTTATGAGGCAATTTGAGAAATACAATCAGATAAATGTTCTTGCCAACATTTATATTTTTAAAATTGCCCTGCAGAAAGAGTATCTTTCTCTTTCATTTCAGTTATATATAAATGATCAGAAGTTTCAAAATTACGGGCTTTGCAAAGAGGATAAAAACACCTTATGCAACTTGTACAAATATACTGTGCTACTTAACATTGATATATAAACCCTGAGATTATTATGAAATAGGTGGTAAACATGGAGCCGAAGGGAGAGTAACCAAAGTTAGAAGAGTTCCATGAAAAGAAGGATGAGTAAGGTGAATGAAAGTACTTGTACACAAACAGGGAAAAGCTGGGATGGGGAAGGTGACTGGAAGATTGCAAAACAGAGAGAGAATTTGGAATAATAGAGTGGGATATATATGTTGGTCATTTTTTCATTTTCTCTTTTTGATATTTAAATCTAGAGTTAAGAATATTCTCTCTTCATCTATACCTATAAATCTGAGCACTAACTGTTGTGATTTGACAAAGGATCCTTAGCCAAGCCCTACTAGCCCGTACCGAGCATTCGTGCACTTGCCCGAACTGGGTGTGGAGGTAACTGGGGTGTGTGTGAGAAATGCGCCAGTGGGGCAGGAGCCCCCCGAACACAAGCAAAGGAAAAGGACTGCAATTCCCAACATTCCTTGTGCCATGCCGCACCAGAGCCAATCAGGCTGAGAGGTACGAGCAAAAGGAATGTTCGGAAACGCGCCGCGGCCAATCAAAATGGAGCCGCAGAAAAAAAACCGCTGCACAAACGGAATGCACAAACCCAAAACTACAAACCCCAGTGTCGTGCGTGCAATGAGCGCGCAGAACGCTGAGGAAGCCAGCGCGTGGAAAATAAAAATAAAAAACACACTGGGAGCACAAGTCCGCTGCAGGCGGATGCAGCGCCTCAAAGCCATGCAAACACCCGCCGGCCTTCTTGCACAGAGCAACGGGGAGGAGAGGGACTCCCTCTCTTTCACGCTACCCCGCCAAAGACACGGCGAGACCACCACCGGCCTCAACAAAAGTTGAGCCGGGGTAGAAAAAACCCACAACAACAGAGGGAGTTCAAGGGAGGGGGGAAGGTATGGATGCCTTCGGCCCCCCCTTGAAAGCAAAACAATTCCTCTGGAAAGCAAAGGAACCGGACGGCGCTCTGCCCGGTGCCTTTATTTTCCGAGTAAGTGTTTCGCTTTCAAGGGAGGGCGAAGGCATCATTGCCTTCCCCTCCTTGAAAGCGAAACAATTCCTCCGCAAAGCAAAGGCACCAGATGGGCGCTCCGCCCGGTGCCTTTACTTTCCGAGTAAGTGTTTCGCTTTCAAGGGAGGGCGAAGGCATCATTGCCTTCGCCAACCCTTGAAAGTGAACCCATTCCCAGGGAAGCAAAGCCAGCGGATGGTGCTATGCCCGCTGACTTTACTTACCCCAAAAATAAACCAGTAATTCAAAAAAAAAAAACCCACAAAAATCACAAACAAAAACATCCAAAAACAACCAAAATCAAACCCAAAAATAACACCAAGAAGAAACACACAGAACCCCCCCACCAAATAATAATAATAATAATAATAACACTACAAACCCCCAAAAGAAATTAAACCAGAGAACTCACCCAAATGACCTTCCTCCACGACGTCCGGAACTGAAATGAGGAAAGAAAGAGACTACTTACCGGAAGAAGCGACACCCAGAGGCCAGTCAAAGTAAAAGAAAACCTCAACAGCACCACCCAGAGGCCACAGGAGAAAAACAGTCAAAAATATTCACACAAAAAATCTAAAATTTCTAAAACATTTCTTAAATCCTGTGTACAGTTTTTACTCAAAACCAAACAAACATCTAAACACAGTTTAAAAAACATTGAATTTTTAAAAAAAAACATACTTACAACTATTACAAAAATTCACATAGTAAAACATTATTTGGTTTTTAAAAAATTGTAAAAAATTATATCACCCTTTCCTCCTTTTTTTAATCCAAAAAAACAAACCAAAAAAAGCTGATCGCAGTTTATAACAGCCCGTGCGTATAAATAAACATTTTAAAAATCACAAAACCTTTTAACACCATTTAAAACAGCCGGCACCATTTGTTCAAAAAAAACAAAAAACAACAACCCCAAACCCTTTACTATCCAACACAATTTAACGTCTTTTTATATAACAATACACACACACACACACAAAAAAAAACCCCATCCAAAACAATTTAAAACAGCCCGGCACCACTGGGCAATCTCTGCTAGTTAATAATAAAAATAGTTTTATTAAAGCAAGCCTTACACTGAGGCAAAAAACCAAATGGTCTTTTTGACACTTCCAGGAATGAGTGTAAAGGTTTTAGTAATGATGATGGTGGATAGCAAAGGGTTTAACAAAAAAGATTTGTTTGGTGATTTTGGATTGACTAACTGTGACCCTAGCATTATCCTCTCTTTTGTCCCTTTCTTCTCACCCTTAATGTTCTTAGATGTGCAGAGTCAAACTACAAACAACAGGCCCCAACCAGGGCCGTAGCCAGGATTCTAGATGTGGGTAGGTTTTTCAGGTGGGGGGAGGCACGGCGATTGCGAACCTTGATTTAGTTGTTAAGCAAGTTTTTGGTTGTTTTTAGTTGTTAAGCGAGGGCGGCCATTCAGATAAAATTCTGCTCTTTACGCAAGTTAGTCTCTAACTTTGATGTAGGCAGATTGATTGCACATGGAGCCAGCAGGCCGGCCAAACACTTCTTTATTTCAGAATGGTCAATCTATACATAGGGTCACATTAGGAGATGCAGCTCCTTTTATAATGCATTTGAATTCCCTGCCAACAATACCCATTGGTTGACGTCATTGTATTCCTGACCATGATTACCTATTGTGTTGTATTCCCGACCATGAACACCTGGAGGCGGGGAGTTTCCCACAGTAGCTGTTAATTGGGTGATTGGAGCCGCATGGGTTGGGCTCCTTCAGCTGTTACCTCCTTTAGTTGCTACCTGCTGAATTCCGTGTGATAGGCAGTGGAACTCCTGCATACACAACACTAACTGAGGCGCTCTTTATGCAAGGTTTTACTGTATATATAAGCATCTGGGAGTTTGAGGGTGGGCAAATGGCTAACTCAGAGTGGGCAATGCCCATCCTGGCTACCCCCTGGCTATGACCCTGGGTCCAACTACACACAACACTGAAAACATATTGTGTTGTTTAAGACCTGTTGGATCGGGGCCGTGAAGCGGCCCTTGGGGTCCCGGAGGTTTAGTGTCTTGCACGGAAGACAAAGAAGGAGTCGCAGGAAGGACTAACACAGGTTTATTCATTGATGCTCAGCACGAACATGAGGTAATGGGGGAGATACATCTCATTATATACCATAACACAATACATTTGAATCTTGTTGCACGGTAGCTTATTGGCTGCTACCGGCGTGGCCTCGCCCAGGTCACGCCTCTCTTCTGCAGTTGTTTTCTGTAGCTCCTGATCATGTGGGGAAATTCCCGCGGCTGTTTGTGATTTGGGCAATGTGGACCATGTGAGACTGAACGCTCGCAGCTGCCCTCTATGGGCGGCTTGCTCGCGTTCCTTAACAGCTGAGATACATTGTGATTGTGGACTGGTTACATTCATATATTTAAAGTAACATTGTACATGCATACATAACATCCCTCCCCCCTAGGATGGGACGAAGTCCCTCAACCATTGTGGCTTGCCGCACGTGCACCTGGGGCGTGCAGCCGCTTGACTTAACACAGGGGAGCCGGAGGCTCCTGGTTCTGCGGAGTCCTGCCCTGCAATGGAAAGGGGGGACTCATTAGCGGCTCGGTGTGGCGTCTGTGGTGACCTTGCATTGGGGGACGGGAATGGAATGAATAGTTGGGAAGTGAATCCCTGCCTGCCGTTCGAGGAGTTTGGGGACCCCCCAGTACGAATCTCGGGACTGACGAAGAGGCCCTCGTGGCCTCGCCACCCCCCGCTGCCTGTCCGGGCGTTCTAGAGACTGTGGTGGGCGGACTCGCCCCTGTTGCCTGTCTTGGGGGTGTTGGTCTCCGGGGAGCAGGAGCTATTGTATACTCCAAAACAAAAGGGCTAGGGGGACTGGAAGTACCAGGGGCTGAACTGAAACCCCTCTTCTCGCTAGGACGGGTGGGGGACCACTCCGCTACACCCCCCTGGTACTGCAACTCATAATCATCATCAAACTGATCCCTCTCTTTCAAAGTATCCTCCTCTGTGGTTGGGAACCCAGGATATGCATCCGTGTCCGCGGGTTCCGCCGTGTCTCCCCCTTGGGTAATGCGGGTGGGGGAGGACCCTAACGCTGATTCCCCCTCGCCGGTGACTCGCCTTCGGAGCTGGTCGGCGTGCCTTCTCCAGAGTAGACCTGAACTAGTCTCGACCCTGTAGGATACCGGCCCCGTTTGCTCAACAATTGTCCCTGGCACCCACGCTGGCCCCGAGGCCGCGTAGTTTCTGCAGTGAACCGGGTCCCCTACCGCAAAACTTTTGGAGCTCTCTCCCCCTATGCTTATATTTCTCCCTTCATCCTCCACCCTGGACGGATCCATCCGGTCAAACAGTGTTACCGGATGCCTCCTCATGAGGAGTTCGGCTGGGGAAAAACCTGACGCTAAAGGGGTTGTCCTGTAGCAGATGAGGAACTGGCACAGATGCAGGTTCAACTCACCGGGACCCATGCGCCGCAGTGTGTCTTTCGTAGTGCGCACTTGGCGCTCTACCTGACCGTTTGTGGCGGGGTGAAACGGGGCAGCGGTTATGTGCCTGACTGCGTTCTTCTCCATAAACGTCTTGAACTCTGCCGACGTGAAGGTACTCGCGTTATCGCTCACAAGGACGTCTGGCAGGCCGAAGCAGGCAAACAGCTTTCGCAACTGTTTAATGGTTGCGGCAGAGGACGTGCTGTTCATGGGTATTACCTCCAACCACTTGGAGTAGGAGTCGACTACCAGGAGAAACATGGACCCGCGGAAAGGGCCGGCGAAGTCGACATGGATCCGGGACCATGGCCCGCGGGCCGTATCCCATTCCCTATGGGGTAACCGGGACTCCTCGGGCCGAGAGCTCTGGCAGCTCTCGCACGTGCCCACTAGGCGTTCTATGTCCCCGTCTATCTGGGGCCACCAAAAGAAACTCCTGGCCAGAGCCTTGGAGCGCACGATCCCGGGGTGGCTGGTGTGCAGTAGCCTCAGCACCTTGGCCCTCAGCTTCTCTGGGATAACCACCCGCTGTCCCCAGAGTAAGCAGCCCCTTTCCAGAGAAAGCTCTACTCTGCGTCTGAAAAACGGCTTGAAATGTTCCTCGGGGGGAGAGGTGGGCCACCCTTTTCTAACCCAGGAACTAACTTGGGCCAGGATCTTGTCGGCCGCCGTGGCCTTGGCGAGGTTGGCCGGCACAATTGGGGGTGAGTCGAGAGACTCAATCAGCAGGACTTGGTGTTCCTGCTCTACCTCACACGTGGGGTCCCCTAAACTAGGGAGAGGGGATCGGGACAGGGCGTCCGCATGGGAGATCTCCTTCCCTGGGCGATAGACCAGCTCATATTGGTAGGCGTTGAGAAAAATGGCCCAACGCAGCATCCTGGGGGATAGAATTTGTGGGGTTGGTTTGCCGGTAGTGAAGATCCCCAGCAGCGGCTTGTGATCCGTCACTACCGTAAACTCGCGGCCGTATAAAAAATCGTGGAACTTCTTGGTTCCCGCGATTATTGCTAGGGCCTCCCTATCTGTTTGCGCGTAATTGCGCTCGGCTTTCGAGAGCGACCTTGAGTAGTACGCCACCGGGGCTTCCCTCCCGCTCTCCAACACGTGGCACAGGACCGCCCCCATCCCCACCGGGGACACATCACAGACTAGCACCACTGGTTTTTTCGGATCAAAATGGGTCAGGACCGCATCCGAAGACAGGAGTGACTGGGCTGTAACAATCGGCGTTTCCCACTCTGCCGAGTCAACTGGAACCAAAATCCCCTGCCCCACCAATTTGTCCAGTTCCGCCTCAATCTTGTCCTTGAGGGCGAAGGGCACTCTCCTTGGCTTGAGGCGGATGGGCCGGATTTCTGGGTCCAGCTCAAAGGAAACCGGGGGCCCCTTGTATTTTCCAAGCCCCTTCTTGAAAACGTCCGGGTGTGCGTCGCACACGTCCCGCATTGGGTCAGTCTCGATGGCGTTAATGCCGGACAGTTCGATCCCCAGGGGAGCAAACCACTGTGTTCCCAAAAGGCAGCACCTCCCCTCTTTTAGGACCACTAGGGGCAGTTTCTCGGAGTAGTTCTTGAACTTCACCTTGAAGTTCCCCACCCCCAACACTGGGATCCCATTTCCCTGCACGTCCCGTAGGTTGGATCTCATGGCCCGCAGTTTGGGCCGTTTCTCTGGGGGAATGCGCATAAACTCTTTTTGGGACAGGATGGAATAAGAAGACCCCGAGTCTATCTCCATCCTCACTGGGACCCCCTGCAACAGTACCTCTATGAAGAACCGCCGGTGCTCCAGGCCCACGCGGTTCACGCCGTCCTCGCTGTGGCCGGCTGAGACCTTCCTGGTGCCGGCCGCCTTTCGTTGGTGCGTCTGGGAATGGCTGGAACTGCCCTTGTCCTCGACTCGTCCGCGCCTGCATACTCGGGCGATGTGTCCCTTTCGGCCGCAGTTGTGGCACTCGGCCTTCCGGAACGGACACCTCGTGCGGTCGTGGGCTGCCCCACAACCGTCGCAGCGGCGGTCCTGCCGTTCTCGGGTCTGCCGCCTCTCACCTCGCTTCTTGATCCTCTGGACGTCGTCGTCCTCGCTGGAGTAGGGATCCGCTGTCGTGGAGGACTCCTCGGACGATGTTGGTGCGGCGGCGGGTGGCTTGGGGGCCCGCCAGGCCGTCTTCGCTGGTGTCCACTGGGCCGCCTGCACTGGTGACTTGGCCCTCTCGGACGTGGCCCCTCGAGACTTGAATAGCTGGACGCCGCTCCTGGCCTCCTCGGCTGCTTGCGCCTCCCGCAGTACCTCGTTGAACGTGAGGCGATGGTCGCGGGTCATGAGCCTCCTCTGAAGCTCCTCGTCCCTCAAGCCGCACAGCATGCAGTCACGGAGGGCCTGGTCCAGGTCGTCCCACTGGCAATGCACCGCTGCAAGCCTGAGGGCCGCCGAGTAGGCGGACACGGATTCGCCCGGTCGCTGGTCTCGCCTGTGGAACGCGACCCGGGCTGGGAAGATAGAGACGGGCGGCTGGAAGTGCTCACGCAGCCTCTCCAGGATACAGTCGATGGGCACCTCGTCCACCTTTCGGGGGGCCACCAGGGTCATCAGGATCCTCAGCGTGGCCGGCCCCACCTGAGACAGGAAGTGGGAGCGCATCTTCGCGTCGGCGTCGACGCCTGCAGCCTCCATGGCGTGCCGAAACTGACACTCGTAGAGCTCCCATTGTTCGGGCTCGCTGACATCGAACTGGTATGGCTTGACCTTGGGATTCGCCATCGATCCCACCTTCGTCGCCAATTTAGTGTCTTGCACGGAAGACAAAGAAGGAGTCGCAGGAAGGACTTACACAGGTTTATTCATTGATGCTCAGCACGAACATGAGGTAATGGGGGAGATACATCTCATTATATACCATAATACAATACATTTGAATCTTGTTGCACGGTAGCTTATTGGCTGCTACCGGCGTGGCCTCGCCCAGGTCACGCCTCTCTTCTGCAGTTGTTTTCTGTAGCTCCTGATCATGTGGGGAAATTCCCGCGGCTGTTTGTGATTTGGGCAATGTGGACCATGTGAGACTGAACGCTCGCAGCTGCCCTCTATGGGCGGCTTGCTCGCGTTCCTTAACAGCTGAGATACATTGTGATTGTGGACTGGTTACATTCATATATTTAAAGTAACATTGTACATGCATACATAACAGGAGGAGACTGGTCAAGTAACGACACGAGACAAGATGGAGCGAAGACCAGTGGTTTATTGAGGGAAAATCATCATCATATATAGGAATTCAAGGCAGCGTGTGATAGAATCGTCATCTGACAGAAAATGACATCACCCATTTACCCGGGTTAATTGGGAACTTCTCTTGGGGAAGTTAATTAACTAAGGCAAATACTGACAGGGGAAATCCATTGTTCATGGCTTGCTCAAGAGTAAACATGGCCACTATTTGCACTAGGGCTTGGGCTAATCTGCAAGTGTGGAATTACCTAATTCCTAACTTGAGTTAGCTATTCAACTTCCTCCTGCCGAACTGCCTGCCAGGTCAGATATGAGTGAATCAATCTTATGACTATTAATCCGCACCCCAATTTCTGTACCCGTAGAGGCCAGTGACCAGGAGCCTCCCTCAACCGGTGTAACCTCTGTCAGGGACAGTTTATGCCAATTGCGCCCGCGGACTCCACAAAGACCATTTTAATGTTTCTCCAAAGTGTGTGTGGGGGTGGTGTGGTGTGGGGGTGGGGGGGTGGGGGGTGGGGGGGTGTTGTTGGCCCTGGGATGGAAGGTGGCTCCAAGGCTATTTCTATGGATCTTTGTCTTCAGGTTTCTCTTAATGGCCACTTTATGGTGCCTTCTCCTGCCTAAATACAAAAGATCAGCCTATTTAGAAAAGCTGCTTGGTGGCATGAGAGACCATTAAAATTGATCTTCTTTATAATTACCACCAGTAATGCGGTTGTTGCTTTACTTTGACAAAACATGATTTAATTTTTGTTTTATTCTTACATGAGAACATGTGAATTCTTTGTCTGGAACAGTACATTGGCTGTTGTCTTGGACTACTGAGTACTGCTGAGCTTTTCTGTATGCTGTACCAATTCATTTCAATGGGCCTAGTAGTACAGAAAATTATCTGCTCAACATTTGTAGAAGAATGCATGGTTTAGATTCTTAAGGGAATGGCTGATTATTTACAATGTATTTTGTCTCGGGCTTCTTTACTCAGGATAGCTTATCAAAATGAAATTTCATGCATATTTGATTTATGTATATTTGGCAATCTTTACATGATGTTTTCTTTGCACTTCATTTATTCTGAAGATGATTTCCCAGTCTTCTGATTGTCTTTCTTCTGTTCTATGGCTAGAAGATCTGTTCCTGAATGAAAGTTTGTTATTCATTTCATCTAAAAAGATTGAAAAATGCTATAGGAAAAGGTAACAGTTCTTGCTTATGACGGTGAAACAATGGTCTCCAACAGTTTTTATTTCCTGCAGAAGAAGAGAAATTTATGATAATGATTCTCTCCCTCACTCCATAACCAGAAGATATTATTGAGCAGTTGGTCAGGAAGAAAACTATTCTAACCAAATCAGAATCTTGATTCACAATGCTTTATTTTCAAGAAAAGAAATAAGACCAGATAGCCTGCTTTAAGTATGTTAACTGGGGTACACAGAAAGAGCCTCCTTGAAGATTGTGGTACAGTACTTTTGAACCACAATTGGGTAACGGCAACCTTGTGTTGTTGACTAATCTTTCTCACACTAGGTCAGATGAAAGGGACTGCTGAATGAACTCACCAAAAGGTGCTTTCATTTTGGCAGTTTTATGTCTGGCCTAGACACAGTGGCAGAAGAAGAAGAAAGAGGAGGTTAACCAAACAATTCATCTACCGCATATATTTACAAGACTGTCTTTACAAAGGAAAGGAAGTATAGATATTTCTTTGTGAAAGTTGAGATCTTTGGGAAACATTTGTAGTTAAAGTTACTTTGGTCCTAGGCCCGTGAGGGCGAACCTTGGCACGTCAGATGTTCTTGGACTTCAATTCCCAGAATCTCAAGCCCCCTGTGAATCCACAAGGATGGGTTTAATGCGATTCATACTGCCACACCTCCCTCATCGCTCCCAGAAGCGGAAGTAAAATGCTCCCAGAAGCAGAAGTAAAACTGTACAGGTGCATTTTACTTCTGCTTCTGGGAGCGACGAGGGTGGTGTGGGCAGGATGATGAATCTCAGTTAACCCATCCTTGTGGATTCACAGGGGGCTTGGGCTTCTGGGAATTGAAGGTGCCAAGGTTCACCATCATGGGCATACCTGTCAAGTTTTGGATTTGGAAATAAGGGAAATTTCCTGGCAAATTCGGGATACTTGACAGCTATGCTTATCCTGTGCTGCCCTCCAATGGCAGTAGGGCATTGCAGTCTAATTAATAAGGGATGACGGTGGGAAAGAGGGTAAAATAAGGGATTTTCCTGGCCAATAAGGGATACTTGACAGCTATGATCATGGGCCTAGGCTGTCACCACTGCTTGTCAATACTGGACAATTGCTGAGATCCAGAACCCCTGAAAATCTGCTACTGAATTATGACTGACTGTTCTACAAAATAGCAGTTACTTTCCCCTTTCCCCTGTATGACAGCAAGACTACGTCCCTCAGAAGGATAAATCCTGTCCCCTTTGCCCCATGACTCCAGGTATCTTCAGCTGCTGTTGCTTACCACTTGTCCATCACTTTTTGAGCCATTGGACCAATGGAATTGTCCAGAGGAAGAAGGTGATGAATGCTTTCCCACAAATCACTCACAATAGGTAAATGACAGAAATGTAGCCTTGGGAAGTAACAAAGAAATAGCATGTTCCCAACCTAAGCCCATGGGTTGGATCTGACTCCCCAATGCCATTTCATGTGGCCCCCACCCCCTCAAGGGCATTTGAGAAACAAAATGGCTATCCCTTTGGACAAAATGGCCACCTCCATCATGCAGGCAGGGCAAAACGGCCATCCGGCCCTCAAAGCTGACTGAGAGAGCATGACCTGGCCCCCAGCTTTAAAAGGTTGGGAACCCCTGCACTAATGCATGTATTGGCCATGCATAGTTTTTTTTCATGAGCATCACTTACAAACTATTTATAACTACCATCTAGTGACCGGTATTAGTCATAAAATGTATTTCCATTACTCAGAATCATCCATTTCAATACAGCCACGTTAGCAATCATTACGAAGAAAAGTGATGGATGCCAACAGGAATAATTGCTTTAAAACATGATGCTTTGGGTCATGTGAATTTCATCTTTTATTAAACATAGCTTCTCAAAAAACAGGAAGCAGTTGATCAGAAAATCAGATCTCATGTTTTTCTTTTTTAAGACATGGAAGTTTGAATAGTCATGCACTCTTTTCTTGTGAAGAATTTTTCTCTTGTTAGCCCAAGAAAACAGATACTGGTTGGAGAAGCCTAGACATTATAGCCCCAAAAGTAAGTTTCCCAAACTCTGCATTCAGTTTATGAAAGTTCAAGTCCAAAAGCATCAGTAGTCATAATTACGTCCTGTCACAGAGAATAATTTTTCTCATTTCTATGATGAAATACTTCTTTCTTGTTTTTCTTGGGCTAATCAGTATCATTGAGAGAATCCTCATTCTAGTATTAGAAGAAAAATGGATTCGCCACTACCTACCATTTCGAAATTGTTGATGAGCTTATAGTATGTCTACATCTATTCCCACATTTTACAACCTACCTCCATGTGTATTTTTTTTCTAAACCACAATGTTTGTTTGAGGTCTCTGGTTTATGGGAATATAGTGTTCTTTCCTTTGCTCTGGAAGGCATTCAAAATTACTACTTTGGTTGGCTTTTTTCTATCTCTTCTCGACATTTATGGGATTGCTTTTGAGGATGAGCTTAGAATTTTGTTAACATCATAGATTTATATAGTGGCATTATAATGCTATTTTATTTTTATTTTTTCTCTGTGAAGTTCTTGAGATGGACTTTGTCTTTGCCAACATTGTATATTAGCTGTTGTGTATGGCATCCATGTCATCTGCCGGGATAGCTCACTGAGTTCAGTAGCTGGTTGTGAAGCCAGAGACTGGGGGCTCAGTTTCTCACAGTGTATCCCAAAAGAGCCAGCATCTGTGGCCTTGAGAAAGCTGTGCAGTCCTGGAGCAGCCCCAGAAGAAGGGAATGGTAAGCCATAGTGCAGTACTCTATACCTAAATCTTGGAAAGGTCACTATATGTCAGAATCGACTTGACAGCATTGAATTATTAATTAGTTAATGATCTTCAAATCAGTAGTACCTTAAGAGCAGGTATGTATACAACAACAACAACAACAACATGCTGTCAAGTCAATTCTGATGTGGCAATCCTTTTTAGGGTATTTTTTAAAGGTAGAGAGCACTCTGAAGTGTTTTTTTCATTCTTTTATTCTGGGAGTTATCTGGGACTTTGCAGTTTGCCCATGGCTACATGGACTGGTTTTTCTCCTGGGAGGCAGAGAACCCCCAGTCTTTGACTCTGTAGCCAGATACATAAACCAGCCACGTAGTATATGTTGGCTTTTAAAAAACCAGTTTGTGTTGCTTTTTACTCATTCTCACCAGCCATTCTGGCTTATTTAGGAGTATAGTAAAACCTCGCATAAAGAGCGCTTCGCTTAGAGACTAACTTGCTTAAATAGCAGAATTTTCTCTGAATGGCCGCCTCGCTTAATAACTAAAACCAACCAAAAACTTGCTTAACAACTAAATCAGGGTTTGCAATCCCCCTCATCCGCTGCCAGAAGTCACAGTTGATCACTTACAATGCTGTTTCGCTTAAAGAGCAAACTCACTAAAAGAGCAATCCCGTGGAACGCATTATGCTCTTTAGGCGAGGTATAGTGGTACCTCATACAACGTCCAAACTTGGTTCCACAAGTTTGGACTTTATATGGATTTGGACTTTGTATGAGGCATGCAAAATCCTAGCCGCGATGCCTCATACAACGTCCAAATCCTTGCCGCGATGCCTCATACAACGTCATTTCCATAGTGTTGTGTTCTAATAGTGTAACCTTCTTCATGTGATAACAATGTAACCCTTCCTACAAGTAACAATATAGTCGTCAGCTGTATCACTATAAACCCTGTATTAGGACGCGAGCTAATAACCACCAGTGGGCAGCAGCGAGCGTCCAAGCTCTCTTGGTCCATACTCATCAATAGCCACAGCGCGGAGTTTCCCGCCACTACCTACACCTGGACAAGAAGGGCGTAACCAGCAATGATGTCACGCAGACAATAGCCAACCGGCTATCGTGGAGCCACATTCAAATGTTTACCACTGTATATATATAGAGCTTTGCCTCCGCCATTACCTCATGTTCCCTCTGACCACCATGCAATAAACCTGAGTTAAACCAGCCCGTGGCTGTCTCCTGTGTCTTGGTTCTCATACACAAAATTGGCGACGAAGGTGGGATGATGGACCCCCAAGGAGCCAGGGCACAGAGCGGTTTCAACATTATCAAACCGCAAGACTGGGAGCTTTTTGAGATGGATTTCCAGGCGGCACTGGTGGAACTCAAAGTCAAAGACGACGAGGAAAGGAAGAGGGCCATCCTCACCCGAATGCTTGGGATAGAAACCAAGCGAACGCTGGTGGGCATTATTGCACCGAAGAAGATGAGTGACTTCAAAGCCGAGGACATCATGAAACTGCTGCGTGAGCGGTTCCGACCCTCGAGGGCAATGTTTCCTGCTCGGAGCGCGTTTTGGAGGCGAGTCCAAGCGCCGGACGAGTCGGTTGAGGCCTTCGTAACAGCCATGAGAATAGCCGCCGCCCCCTGCAGATGGGACAACCTAGAGATGGCCCTAAGGGACGGCGTTCTGTGTGGCCTGAAGGACAAGGAAGTGCAGCGCAGCCTGATGAACAAGGAGCCGCCACCCACGCTGGCAGAGGTTGTGGAGGCCGCGGAATCCGCGGAATCCACGAATGCTGGGGTAGACGAAATGCACCAGTGGCGTGAGTGGCGTCCTAGGGCCGGCAAAGTGGAAAATTCGGTGCACGGCAAGTCCGGACAGTCGGTACACGCAACCCGACGAACCTCGAAGTCGTCTACGGAAGGCAGCGACGGTGAGGAGGTCCAGAAGGTCCGAAAAGGCGGGCGCCGCTGCGATGGTTGCGGAGCAGCCCATGAGCGCGCGAAGTGCCCATTCAGAAAAGCCGAGTGTTACAACTGCGGCCGTCGGGGGCACATCGCCAAGGCGTGCAGAAAGCGGAAAGAGGACCGGAAGCACTCACAAGACCGTTCGGCCAGACCGGACCGTCCAGCGAGGTCCAAAGATGGCGCCCGGACCACGCGGAAGCAGGACGGCGTGGGCCGCATCTCGGACGACAGCGAGGACGACGCCCCCGTGTTCAGCGTGTCCGCGGGACAACCCCATTACTTCGTCGAGGTACTAGTCCAAGGGGCCCCTATTAGGATGGAAATTGACTCGGGGTCCTCCTATTCTATAATTCCCCAGAGAGAGTTCTTGAAAATCGACCCCCACGTGCGGCCCAAACTTAAAGCGTTGAGGTCCACGCTACGAGACGTGCAGGGGAACAGCATCCCAGTGTTGGGGGTCGGGGAATTTCGGGTCCGTTTTAAGAGACATTCTGCGGAACTTCCTCTAGTTGTTCTCAAAGGGGGAAACTGTAGCCTCCTCGGGACTCAGTGGTTTCAGCCTTTGGGTTTGTTCATAGGGGGGGTGCATGCCGTGGGGGCGGATCCAATACAAGCGGTGTGCGACGCGCACCCCGCCGTTTTTAAAAAAGGACTGGGAAAGTTCAAGGGACCCCCTGTAGCCTTCGACCTAGACCCGGAGGTCCGCCCGATAAGACTCAAACCACGCAGGGTGCCGTTCGCACTAAAGGACAAAATAGAGGCGGAACTGGACAAGCTGGTGGGCCAGGGGATTCTTGTTCCTGTTGATTCCGCGGAGTGGGAAACTCCAATTGTTACAGCACTAAAGGCTAACGGGGAGGTGCGCATTTGCGCTGATTATAAGTGTACAATTAACAAGGCGATCCGCCCTAATGCATACCCGGTGCCGGTGGTTAGCCACCTTCTGGCCAGGCTGAATGGGGGAAAATGTTTCGCTAAGCTCGATTTAGCTCAAGCCTACCAGCAACTCCCTGTAACTCCCGCCACGGCAGCGGCACAAACAATAGTTACACATAAAGGGGCGTTCCAGGTGTCGCGTTTACAGTTCGGCGTGAACTCGGCACCCGGCCTTTTTCAGTCGATTGTGGAACGCCTCCTGAAGGGGCTGGAGGGAGTGTTGTGTTATTTTGATGACGTGTTGATAACAGGGGGGAGTGAGGCCGAACTGGCAAGGAGATTGGATAAAGTACTGACTGTGTTCGAGAAAGCGGGGCTGCGACTGAGAAAAGACAAATGCGTTTTTTTCGAAACAGAGGTTGAGTTTTTAGGGTTCCGTGTCACACCCGAGGGAATTAAGCCGTCCAAATCCAAAGTAGCCGCAATCAAGCAGGCTCCTCGCCCCACATCCAAAACCGAACTACAGTCATTCCTGGGGCTCCTAAACTTTTACCATACCTTCCTTCCACGGAAGGCGTCTGTGGCCGAGCCGCTCCATCGGTTGCTTAAAAAGGAGGAAACATGGCTGTGGGGTGACGAGCAAGAGAGGGCTTTCAAAGAGTTAAAGCAACTCCTAACATCCGAGGCAATCCTAACTCACTTCGACCCCAAACGGCCAGTGGTCTTAGTTTGTGACGCGTCCCCGGTGGGGGTGGGGGCGGTGCTTTGCCACGTGTTGGACGACGGAAGGGAGGCCCCGATAGCGTTTTATTCAAGGTCCCTGTCCCAAGCTGAGCGGAATTACGCACAGACCGACAGGGAAGCATTAGCGATAGTAGCGGGGACCAAAAAATTTCACGATTTTCTGTATGGTCGCCCGTTTACGATCGTGACCGATCACAAGCCTCTGTTAGGAATTTTCACTGCAAATAAGCCCACGCCACAGATCCTGTCCCCGAGAATGCTGAGGTGGGCTATCTTCCTCAACGCATACCAACATGAGTTGGAATACCGGCCCGGAAAGGAGATCAGCCATGCAGACGCACTCTCACGGTCTCCTCTGCCCTTGTCGGGTGACCAAAAGGCAGGGGTAGAGAGAGACCACCAGGTATTGTTAATAGAGGTTTTAGATTCACCCCCAATAGTACCAGCCGACATTGCCAGGGCGACTGGCAGGGATAGAATGCTGGAGAAAGTAAGCTCATGGGTACAGAAGGGGTGGCCGGCGTCCTCCCCAAGTACGGAATTCGACCCATTTTTTCGGAAAAAAATAGAGTTGTCCCTAGAGAGGGGGTGCCTTTTGTGGGGTCAACGGGTGGTGGTCCCTACATCCCTGCGACCGAGGGTACTCAAACTGTTGCACGTCAGCCACCCGGGGATCGTCCGTTCCAAGGCGCTGGCGCGGAGTTACTTCTGGTGGCCCCAGCTGGACGCAGACATAGAGTACATGATCGGCACTTGTGAGGCATGCCAGGGCTCCCGACCGGAGGCGGCTCGTCTCCCGCATAGGGAATGGGACGCGGCAAGGGGGCCGTGGTCCAGAGTGCACATAGATTTTGCTGGCCCGTTCCGAGGTACCCTTTTTCTCCTGGTAGTGGATGCGTACTCCAAGTGGCTGGAGGTGATTCCGGTAAAGAGCACGTCCTCCGCCACTACAATTAGCCATCTAAGGAGAGTCTTTTCCACGTTCGGTTTACCCGACACTCTGGTCAGCGATAACGCTAGTTGTTTCACGTCCGCCGAGTTCAGGGCATTCACGGAAGCAAACGCCATTCGGCACGTCACATCCGCGCCGTTTCACCCGGCCACGAATGGCCAAGTGGAGCGGCTGGTGCGTACAACAAAGGATGCGCTGCGGCGCATGGGCTCGGGGGACCTGAATCACCAAGTTTGTCAGTTTTTATTAGCGTATAGGGTGACCCCCTTGGCATCCGGTTACTCGCCGGCAGAGCTGCTGATGCGGAGAAAGCTGACCACGATTCTGACCAGATTAGACCCCACGAGGGTCGAGGACAAAGGGAAGAACGTAGGGGTAGCGGTGTCGAAAGGTTTCGCTGCCGGCGATCCTGTGCATTGCAGGAACTACGCCAGCGCAGGGCCAGCCTGGGTACCAGGGAGAGTTGTAGAACAGACGGGACCAGTGTCGTATCGGGTGGAAACGAGCACCGGTCTACTCTGGAGGCGGCATGCAGATCAGCTCCGGAGCCGGGTTCCCAGGAAGCAATCCACGGACGGCATGGAAAATGCCTCAGCGTTAGGGTTCTCCTCCACCCGCTTAGCCCAAGGAGGAGACAACGAAGGGCAACAGTCCCAAGCAAGGGGGGAAAGCAGCGGTCCCGACTCAGATCCTTTTGATACGCCAGCTCTATCCGATCCCGGGGAAGAGAGTGAGGAGTTTGCGACTGCTGCCCCCGAATTTGATTTTGCGTTACCGAGCCGGGGGGGGGGTTTTGGGAGTGTTCCCCCACCCATCCAAGCGAGAAGAGGGGTTTTTCGTTAGTCCCCAGTGCCCCCGGTTTGTCCCAAAGAAAGCACACACCTCCCATAAAAGCCGCAGAACCGCGGCAAGTCACTAACAAGTCTCCCTCTCCAATTACAGGACAGGAAGCCAGGGGACAAGGAGAAGGTAGCAAACCCGGGGCAGGGCAGCCCGCACCGAGACCCCAGCGTGTTCGAAATAAGCCATCTTGGCTGAGAGACTTCGTCTCATCCTAGGGGGGAGGAGTGTTGTGTTCTAATAGTGTAACCTTCTTCATGTGATAACAATGTAACCCTTCCTACAAGTAACAATATAGTCGTCAGCTGTATCACTATAAACCCTGTATTAGGACGCGAGCTAATAACCACCAGTGGGCAGCAGCGAGCGTCCAAGCTCTCTTGGTCCATACTCATCAATAGCCACAGCGCGGAGTTTCCCGCCACTACCTACACCTGGACAAGAAGGGCGTAACCAGCAATGATGTCACGCAGACAATAGCCAACCGGCTATCGTGGAGCCACATTCGAATGTTTACCACTGTATATATATAGAGCTTTGCCTCCGCCATTACCTCATGTTCCCTCTGACCACCATGCAATAAACCTGAGTTAAACCAGCCCGTGGCTGTCTCCTGTGTCTTGGTTCTCATACACAAAATTGGCGACGAAGGTGGGATGATGGACCCCCAAGGAGCCAGGGCACATAGAGATATATTGTACTGTAACAGCACAGACTTCAGGGCAAAGTCAAGGAAACAGACAGGAAACTGACAGAACTTTAAGAAATCATTGTCTAAATGCTAAATACATCACAAAAACATATCAAAACAACCCTGATTGTCCAAGAACCTGAAGAATGCTGCAAAAATCTCAGGAATGCTTCTAAAAATTCTGACGAAAAAATTCAAAAAAATCCAAAATCGTGCTCAAAACCACTCCTAAACACTCTTCGCCTCATGCAAAACCCACAAGAGCAATGCACGCATGTGTCCTGCCTTTTATACTGCCCAGGCACAATGCAACCTGGGAAAACCCCAATGCCTCATACAAAGTCGCACGCCATTTTGCCCTTCCCCCACCACATGGCACTTCCTGGTGTGGTAGAGGTGATAGTGGGCTACATGAAATGGTGCTGCGGTCCACGGGCCACAGGTTGAGAATCCCTGCACTATGAGATGGTATATAAGTGCAAATGCTATTGCTACTTACTGGTGACAGATAGTAAAACAAGGAAACCTATTTGCAAAGGATGTGACTTAGGTTCAAGTTATCTGAAAGACCGTCTATTTCCATACAAACCCACCTGAGCTTTTGAGATCTGCTACAGTGGCTGTTGGCACAATCCCACCACCTTCAGAGGCCTCTTTGTTGGGTAATTGAGAAAGGACGTTTCTTGTGGCCATTCTCCAGCTCTGATTGGGAGAGAGACTAGATTTGCCCTTCCCTGCTGTCCTTTCACTGGTAGCCATTTTTTAAAAATTCAGACAGAGTGTAGGCAATTAAGAGCTTCAAATAATCAGGTATTAGCTATGTACAGCTTTTCTTTTTCTAGAGGCAAACTAATGTTAATTAAGTGATTTTAAAATGTTTTAATGTTAATCATATTTTAATGAGTTTAATTTTACTTTAATGTTTCTAAACTTATAACATTATTATAGTTAATGTTTAAATTGTTTTTTAACTATATTAAAATTAAAATTAAAATATAAGTCTGGGAGAAAGGTAGTATATAAAATAAAATGGATGTGAGACAAGTTAGTACTAGGATAAGCAGTTATATGTCTCTTATCACTTCAGAGTGCTAGACTCTAAATGAGAGCTAATAGTCTTGTTTTGTTTGACCCTAGCTAATTATTATGTTATGAAATTTAGCACTTAGGTTGTTTAACTAGTCACATATGACTCACTCTAGATTATATTTGAGTTAAGTAATACTAGCTTTGCTATAATACGATTCCTTCAAGGATGTTGTTATTTAACTGTTAGAAACAATCATCTCGTTGCTGCCGTTTCCCTATCTAGTTGCTGAGCCATGAATAAGTTCCACCTTCATATTTCATGATGGCAAGTAGCTTTAGCATTTCTTGGTTAATATTTTTGTCAGAGCCCTTTGGAAAGTCAAGTACCTAGCATTGAGAAATTTACACATTTGATAAAACATCCATACTGGAAGACTGCTGTTCATAGCAATCCTACAACATTGAGAGTGTGAACTAGTTGGCCAACGATGTGGCTGTCTCATACAATATGTATTTCCTGGTGGTTAAAATGTTCCCACTGGCTTCAAAGAGCTGCTAAGAGTTGGAATTTGTGACTCCCTCCTAGCTGTTGAGTAGCATCAATAGCATCAAAAGCGGAACTGCTTTAAGTACCTTTGGAACATTGTTTTGTACACAACATGTTTTAGATAAGAAAAGAAGACAGAAAGCTTTTCTTGGTTATGTACTGTTCCTTTCAAGTTCTGAAAGGTAACCTTAATATGAGTGGAAACGTTCCCACTACCCCTGTTCAGAATTCAGGAGCCCAAAAAAACCAGAAAGCATCATACCATCTAAAGACCACTGAAAATATGAAAAACGACATCCTCCAGTTACCTTCATGTGGATCTTTCTGCATGAATGAAACTCAAGTAATAAAATATCTGTAACACAGTTTCTGAATTGCCATTTTGAGAATGCTGAGCTGTTACATTTTGCTCATTCCTCATCATTGTGGTTACTGGCCATTCCAGTAACTCCCACAGCAAGGCAGAAGAAAGTTTCCTGTTAGCTAGTGTGCTAGGGTTGTATAAAGTACCTGGATCTGAAAGACAAGCTATGTTCTCCCTGGCGAATGTATGCAACCTATATTCTTGGCTAAGTAAGTTACATTGCAGACGTATTTGAAGGGGACTGTTTGAATTTTGAGCAGGAAATTACCAAGCTGAGTGGTAGGATGAGTAGCTTCCAAACCACCAACTCTCTAAATCTTGAGTAAAGCAATACCTAAGACTTTTCAAAATGTCTGTTTTGCAGAAATCCTGGAGCTGTAACAAAGACATACTGTATACAAGAATATAAAATTAATGTTTTACTTACCTGGCAAATTAGTTCTAGAATTGGCCTTGTAGCTCATAGGAAATGCTTCAAGAGAGAAGGATTCTGCTAGAGCAGTATGGATTACTCTTTGTAGCTCTCACTTGAGATGGAGTAGGCTCAGGAAGTAGAAGATGCATACAGGACTCCTTGGTTTTCCCCAACATTTATTTGTCTAATATTTGATGTGGAAAAGGTCAGAGAGATTATGTGGATGGAGAAACTAAAGACCAGTAGTTGGAGATAATAATAATTTCATGTCAGAAATTATTCTGGGTTGAAAGGATGTTTGCTGGAGAAACTCCACTCAGGGGACGCCTAAATGATGCTCGTTTCATGTCCCCAAGATCTTTTCCCACCAAAGTGGTCCCTATTTATCTTCTTGCAATTTCTTGCTTTCGATCTGCTAGGTTGGCAGGAGCTGAGATAGAAAGGGGCGCTCAATCTGTCATGCATTACCCGGGTCTCAAACTGCCGACTTGCCGGCCTTCCAGCTAACAAGGCAAGCTTCTTAACCACTGAGTCACCACATCCCATCAGTTGGAGAGATGGGCTCCAGAACAATCAGCTGTTTGATGCACAATAAAGGCAGAGTTGGGAATATTTTAAGGTTATGCCTCTATGCAAGCACATATGCACTGCCATTTGTATGAACAGCTCAGTGGTTAAGAAGCAGGAGCTGGGACAGAGCAGTTGTTTGTCAGGAACTGGGACAGAGACGGGAGCTCACTCCATTGTGCAGTATTTGGGTATCGAACTCCGACCTTCCAGTCTTCAAGTTCAGCGTCTGAACCACTTGAGCATCCACTTAATGCCATTATGATCTGAAATAGAAATACAGGAATATAGGCAATAAAACAAAAATTGCTCTGATAACCAAGTTGAAAAAATCTGGAAGAAGAGAGGCCAGTACCGACTCAGAGAGGCACAAGATTAGTAAGACAACTATGTGATGACTAATGCACTAAAAACAACTTTGATTCATGGTTCTGCAGCACAGTAACCATGCTAGTCGCTTCTGCCAGACATGTTGCTCAATATCTGGAAGGAACTCTCATTCCACACATACACTGAATCTCTGCAACCACTGTTATTAAGACAGCTGTATAGTAACTGAGTAAGATTTTAGTTTCCACTTTTTGGATTGTGAATTGTGAAGAACTCTAATGCTTCAAAGTACTGTACAAGCCTTTACTTTTTTGGGTGACAAACATTTTTTTGAAAAAATAATAGAATCATGTAGCCTACACAATATTAGACCAATGATGGATAGAGAGCAAATCAGAATAAGCATGAATTTATTTTTTGTTGAATTTACAGCAGGCAATCACATCATGCTTTTGTGTTTGTTTTACAGTAACAATGGAAATGGGAAGGGCCAGCATTTAACAAACACAGTCGTTGCCTGTTTTAAATTTAAACAACAAATCAGCAGGCTAAATGTTTCTTCCCTCCAAAAGTAACTGCCAATCCACTTTGTGTCTAGCTGTGTACCAGTTTAGTCTGTCTGAGTGGTTCAGTTGTCCAGCTTGGTTCAGTCTCTTTTTGACTCAAAAAGAGTCTCGAAAAGTTAGTAACACATTGCCATCTTGCAACCATCATTTGCCTGAGACATTTTTTCTTGCAACCAAGATGAAGTGACTTGCTATACAGTATTATATTTTTGCTATCTACCTGGTAACTTTAGGTAAAGGTAAAGGTTTCCCTTGCTCGAAAGCCAGTCGTATCCGACTCTAGGGTGCAGTGCTCATCTCTGTTTCTAAGCCGAAGAGCCAGCGCTGTCTGCTTCTGCAGACATTTCTGTGGTCATGTGGCAGGCATGACTAGACACCGGAGCGCACGGAACGCTGTTACCTTCCCACCGAAGTGGTCCCTATTTATCTACTTGCAATTTCTTGCTTTCGAACTGCTAGGTTGGCAGGAGCTGGGACAAAGACGGGAGCTCATTCCGTCAAACTTTATTTGAACACAATCTTTGTAAGAAAACTTTTATTTTGCTAAAACTGTGTTTGAGCATTTATACAATAGGAACTAAGAAAAAGAACAGGAGAATTCAGGAGGGCTTGCATTTCAACATATTCAGCCTTAGTCCTTAGGGACACACTAGCTGCACCATTCCCAAACATTATCAAACACTTTTGTATCCAGAAGATGAAATGTTTGTTTTAGTGTATGTGACCAGAGACAATGAAACAGCCGAAAGGTTGGCTTAACACAGGTTTATTGCATGATGATCCGGGGGAACATGAGGTAATGGCGGATGGGTAGCTCAATATATACGGTGGCTATACATTTTGAATGTGGCTCCTCGACAGTCTATTGGTTACTGTCCGCGTGACGTCATGGACGGTCACGCCCTTCTTGTCCAGGTGTAGGTGATGGCGGGAATCTTCCCGCGCTGTTGTTTGCTGGTGAGTCCGGGCCAAGAGGGCTTGAACGCTCGCTATTGCCACCAGGTGGTCATTAGCTCGCGTCCTATTGTAAGGGCTACAGTTAAGCAGCTGTTGGTTATATTGTTACGCAAGCATGGTTACATTGGATACACGTGAATGGATACATTGTAAAAGGTACAGTACAGAACACAACATCCCTCCCCCCTAGGATGGGACGAAGTCCCTCAGCCAAGATGGCTTATTGCAAACGCGTTTGGGCCGCGATGGGGGCTGACCTGCCCCAGGGGCGCTACTGCTTCCTCGTTCCCTGGTCCCTTGTCCTGAAACGGGAGAGGGAGACTTGTTAGCGGCTTGCCGTGGTTTGGCAGTTTTGGGGGAAGGGAAAAACTCCATTGTGGGCAGACCGGAGACACTTGGGGCTAACGAAAAACCCCTCTTCTCGCTTGGACGGGTGGGGGACCACTCCGCAAAACTTCCCCGGTTCTGAAAATCAAAATCTAAATCTGCTGGGGTATACGTATTAGTGGGGAGATCCCGCGGGAAATCTATGAGATCGGCTTCCCTTCTCTCTGCTGACCGATCCCGCAGGATGTCTACGAGGACAGATTCCCTTTCCTCCCCCCTTGGTGGGGACCCATGGCCCCCTTTTCCTCCCCCTTGGGCTGAACGGGTGGGGGAGAACCCTAACGCTGAATCTTGTTTCCCGCGGTCCGGGTCCTGCTCGCCGGGGATCCTGCGCCGGAGCTGGTCTGCGTGCCGCCTCCAGAGTAGACCTGTACCGGTCTCGACGCGGTACGAGATGGGGCCGGTCCGCTCTAGGATGACGCCCGGTACCCAGGCCGGACCCGCACTGGCATAATTCCTGCAATACACGGGGGCACCCACGTCGAAACTCTTTGTGTCCTCTATCCCAATGTTCTTCCCCTTGTCCTCTACTCTTGTGGGGTCTAGCCTAGTTAGTATGGTGGTCAGCTTCCTGCGCATCAGCAGCTCTGCGGGGGAGTATCCTGACGCTAGGGGAGTCACTCTGTAACCTAGCAGAAACTGGCACACTTGATGGTTTAGGTCCCCAGGCCCCATGCGCCGCAGCGCATCCTTGGTGGTGCGCACAAGGCGCTCTACTTGGCCATTTGTGGCAGGGTGAAAAGGAGCGGAGGTGATGTGCCGAATGGCGTTGATTTCTGTGAATGCCCTGAACTCAGAGGACGTGAAACAACTTGCGTTGTCGCTTACGAGGGTGTCGGGTAAACCGAACGTGGAAAAAACCCTCCGCAAGTGCTTTATGGTCGTGGCCGTGGACGTGCTTGTAACCGGGATGATCTCCAACCACTTGGAGAAAGCATCCACCACAAGGAGGAACAGCGTCCCACGGAATGGGCCAGCAAAGTCTACATGAACCCGGGACCACGGCCCCTTCGCCGCGTCCCACTCCCTGTGCGGCAGGCGTGCTTCTTCTGGTCTGGAGCTTTGGCAAGGCTCACAAGTGCCGACCATGTGCTCGATGTCGGCGTCTAGCTGGGGCCACCAGAAATAGCTCCGTGCCAGGGCTTTGGAGCGCACAATTCCAGGGTGACTGACGTGCAGGAGTTTGAGTACCCGCGGTCGCAAGGACGTCGGGATCACTACTCGCTGGCCCCACAGAAGGCACCCCCTCTTAAGTGACAACTCTAACTTCTTTCAAAAAAATGGGTCGAACTCTGCTGCCGGGGAGGACGCTGGCCACCCTTTCTGCACCCAGGAGCTAACCTTTGCTAAAATGTTGTCCTTGCCGGTCGCCTTGGCGATGTCGGCGGGCAGTATTGGGGGCGAGTCGAGGACCTCTATCATCAGTACCTGGTGGTCTGGCTCCTCCCCGCCCACGTGGCTGTTACCCTGGGGAAGGGGGGACCTCGATAGAGCGTCCGCATGGCTGATCTCCCTCCCGGGCCTGTACACCAACGCGTGCTGATACGCGTTAAGAAAAATGGCCCACCTAAGCATCCTTGGGGACAGGATCTGTGGCGTGGGCTTATCTGCGGTAAAAATGCCTAGCAGGGGCTTGTGGTCGGTCACGATTGTGAATGGGCGGCCATACAGGAAGTCGTGGAACTTTTTTGTTCCCGCAATTATCGCTAATGCTTCCCTGTCTGTCTGGGCGTAGTTTCTCTCCGCTTGGGACAGGGACCTGGAGTAGAACGCTATCGGGGCCTCCCTCCCGTCTTCCAGCACGTGGCACAACACCGCCCCCACCCCCACCGGGGATGCATCACAGATCAGGACCACTGGGCGCTTGGGGTTGAAATGGGTTAGGATGGCATCAGACGCCAGAAGCCGCTTAAGCTCACTAAATGCCCTCTCTTGCTCGTCGCCCCACTTCCATGCCTCGTCCTTTTTAAGCAATCTGTGCAACGGTTCGGCCACGGCTGCTTTCCGGGGAAGGAAGGAGTGGTAAAAGTTCAGCAGCCCTAGGAACGACTGCAACTCGGGCTTGGAGGTGGGGCGAGGGGCTTGCTTGATGGCGGCTACCTTCGACTTAGACGGCCTTATTCCCTCAGGCGTGACACGGAACCCTAGGAATTCGACCTCGGTCGCGAAGAAGACGCATTTGTCTTTTCGCAGTCTCAACCCCGCCTTTTCGAATATCGCCAGGACCTTGCCCAACCTCTTTGCCAATTCGGCCTGACTCCCCCCCGTTATCAATACGTCATCAAAATAAGGCAACACCCCCTCGAGCCCCTTCAGGAGGCGTTCCACGAGTGACTGGAAAATTCCAGGCGCCGAGTTTACGCCGAATTGAAGGCGCGTCACCTGGAACGCCCCCTTATGGGTGACTATGGTTTGTGCAGCCGCGGCAGCTGGGGTCACCGAGAGCTGTTGGTAGGCTTGTGCTAAGTCGAGCTTAGCGAAACACTTTCCCCCATGTAACCTGGCCAGCAAATGGCTGACTACCGGCACCGGATACGCATTAGGGCGAATGGCCTTGTTGATGGTGCACTTGTAATCAGTGCATATGCGCACCTCCCCGTTGGCCTTCAGTGCTGTTACAATTGGGGTCTCCCACTCCGCAGAATCAACAGGAACAAGAATCCCCTGGCCCACCAATTTGTCCAGTTCCGCCTCTATTTTGTCCTTGAGCGCGAATGGCACCCGGCGCGGTTTGAGTCTTATTGGGCGGACCTCAGGGTCTAGGTCGAAGGCTACTGGGGGTCCCTTAAATTTCCCAAGTCCCTTTTTGAAGACTTCGGGGTGCGCGTCGCACACCTCCTGGATCGGGTCAGTCCCAACGGCAATGGCGTGCACCCCCCCCCCAATGAACAAACCCAGGGGCTGGAACCATTGAGTCCCGAGGAGGCTGCAATTCCCCCCTTTGAGAACAACTAGGGGGAGCGTCGCGGCGTGTTTCTTAAATTGGACCTGAAAATTCCCAACCCCCAACACCGGAATGCAATTCCCTTGCACGTCCCGAAGCGTGGACCTCAAAGCTTTGAGTTTGGGCCGCACGTGGGGGGCAATTCTCAGAAACTCCTTCTGGGGAATGATGGAATAAGAGGACCCCGAGTCAATTTCCATCCTAATGGGGGCCCCTTGTACTAGTACCTCAACAAAGTAACGGGGGTGTCCCGCGGACACGCTGAACACCGGTGCCTCGTCCTCGCTGTCGTCGGCGATGCGGCCCACGCCGTCTCGCTTCCTCATGGCCTGGGTGCCGTCCTTGGGCCTCGTCGCGCGGTCTCTCGAGCTCCTCCGGGCCTCGCGCCGTTTCCTGCAGACCTTGGCGATGTGCCCGCGGCGGCCGCAGTTGTGACACTCGGCCTTCCTGAAGGGACATCTGGCGCGGTCGTGGTTCGCTCCGCAGCCGTCGCAACGCCGTCGCTGCTCTCCACGGACGACTTCGAAACTCGCCGGGCCGCGTGCACCGAAACGTGCACCGAAGTTTCTGCCTTGCCCGTCTTTGGCCGCCAGTCCTGGAGCTCCTGGACCCCGGCCTTCGTCGCTTCCGCGGCTTGTGCCTCCTTCAGGACCTCCTGCAATGTGGAGGGTGGCTCGCGGTTCATCAATGTGCGCTGAGTTTCGGCATCGCTCAGGCCACACAGCACGCAGTCTCTTGGTGTGATTTCTGCGTTTTCCCATTTGCATGGGCCAGCCGCCAGTCGCAGGGCCGCTGCGAAGTCGGCGACCGTCTCCCTGGGCGCTTGGACTCGCCTCCAAAATGCACTCCGAGCGGGGAACATCGCCGTCGAGGGCCGGAAGTACTCGCGCAGCATGTGCATGAGTTCTTTCACCTTGAATTCACTCGCCCTCCTCGGCGCGATCAGGTCCACCAAGACCCTCTTGGTGTCTGGCCCCAGCATCCTGGTGAAGATGGCCCTTTTCTTTGCCTCATCCGTGACTTCGGATTCCACCAGGGCTCCCTGGAAGTCCATCTCGAAGATGTCCCAGTCTGCCGGTCTCCTGATTTCAAAACCGGCGCATGTCTTGGTCCCGTGGGCAGCCATGATCCCACCTTCGTCGCCAATTTAGTGTATGGGACCAGAGACAATGAAACAGCCGAAAGGTTGGCTTAACACAGGTTTATTGCATGATGATCCGGGGGAACATGAGGTAATGGCGGATGGGTAGCTCAATATATACGGTGGCTATACATTTTGAATGTGGCTCCTCGACAGTCTATTGGTTACTGTCCGCGTGACGTCATGGACGGTCACGCCCTTCTTGTCCAGGTGTAGGTGATGGCGGGAATCTTCCCGTGCTGTTGTTTGCTGGTGAGTCCGGGCCAAGAGGGCTTGAACGCTCGCTATTGCCACCAGGTGGTCATTAGCTCGCGTCCTATTGTAAGGGCTACAATTAAGCAGCTGTTGGTTATATTGTTACGCAAGCATGGTTACATTGGATACACGTGAATGGATACATTGTAAAAGGTACAGTACAGAACACAACATTTGTTTCCACTAGATTAGATAGGTAATGAATGATTTTTCATGCAGCTGCTGCTTTATTGTACTGCAATGCTAGAAGAACAAACCCTTACATTTCCCACCTCAATGGATTGAGGCTTTTATCTACTTATCATTATACAAGTTGATTATACCATATTTAACCTATCAACTAACCAACAAAATGAGATAGGTCCTGAGATTTTTTTCCCTCTTGCTTGGTGTCTATCTGTGAAATGTAGTGAACACAAGAGGGAATCCTTCACACTGATGTCATCAAAATTCAGGCTGGCTTTCTTTTTTCTGCTGTTAATGCAGACAGGATATTGCAAGGCAATGTTGAACCATTCCCTGACATTTTGAAGAGCAGTATAATCACAAACCATATATATATATATATATATATATATATATATATATATATATATATATATATATATATATATATATATATATATATATATATATATATATATATATATATATATATATATATATATTAGTGTTGAGTTGCCTGACTTTTAATAGCAGAAAATACAGTACACTCAAATTTAGATGAAATCATAGGGAAGTTAGACTACAGTACTATTGTTGCGTCCGCCCTTATAAAGAATAGTCCAGCAAACGATGAACAGAACAATGAACAACAGTTTATTGTAAAGTCTTGCAGGCCACAATTACAAGGATATCTGGACAACAGATAGCTACACACGTCCCATGTAATCAGTCTCTCTGGAATCTACTGTTGTGGTACTAACTAAGCTACACCTGTGGGTGCGCGTATAGAGAAGACCCAAGGCTAGCCTGGCTAGGTCTAACCTGCAGCAGTAATGGGAAGTATAGATCCGGCCCGGCCACACCCTTGTTTACCCATGGTGCTTATATAATGTCTCAGCGGCGGTTACTCTATGCTACAATGTAGTGACCCGCCGGACAACCTTAATTAACCAATCATAAGGTGATACATGAGTTTTAACCAATCAGGAACAGGATCCAAAGTTGCACCCAATCATAGAACTCTAATTAACATAAGGAGCACGGCAAGAAAGGAAGAATACGCGCCAAACCTTGCTCTTAATTCTGATGGTGGGAAATCGCCATATTGTCTTGCAAAGCATTGTTGGAGCAACTTGCAACTTAACTTGAATACACAACAACTATATATACCTGGAACAAGTTTCACTGAATTCAGTGGGGCTTCCTTTTTGGTAGGCTTGTATAAGATTGCATTGTAAGTGTTTTTAGCATTGTCAATCCAAAATGAGAATGCTTCTAGCTATTGTGGCTACAAGTGAACTTGCCTACCAGCATTCTAAGATGTTCAATGACATTTAGGTCTTCTCTGCACTATAGAAATAAATCAGGAGCTGGTTTGGGTTGGTTTTTAAAAAAAGTTAATGTAACATCACATAGTCTTTGTGTCAGTACTTGTGTCTTAAGAAAAGAAACACTCAGGGCTTTGAAATATGCAGACACGTACACAATTGGGATTCTTTCCCTCCTAACCTTGGCTCTCTTTTCCCAATCGTAGCATCTTTTCTTTCAATAAAGAGAGATGTCCCTAAAAAAAAACCTCATTCCAATTTCCTGTTTAGTTAGTTACTGACCCAGTGATAATATGAAAAGCTGTTTTAGTACTAACCTTAACTTAAAAAAAAACATTTTAAAAAGCAGAAGATG
Source organism: Bradypodion ventrale (assembly GCA_035047345.1). NCBI lineage: Eukaryota > Metazoa > Chordata > Lepidosauria > Squamata > Chamaeleonidae > Bradypodion > Bradypodion ventrale. The sequence goes on from JAWDJE010000001.1 coordinate 100,131,210, forward strand.
TGGGGAGAAAGAAATAAGGCATGGGTGTGCTCTCCCAGTGTGCTCTGTCTCCTGAACATCATGCTCCAACTGCCTACCTTGTCAAAATACCATCTACAGACATGCCCCCAAACTTTACAATAAGGATAACTGACTGCATGGGAGAAAAGCCCAATTGAATCATTCTGTCACAAAAAATAAAGAAACACCCCTCCCCCCCCATGGGAGCAGAAAAAAGCCATTTTGGGAGGAATAAATACTGGATGGATTTGATTTGGCCTTTGCATCATGTGGTCAGTAAAAATGAAATCTATTTCACCCAATTTATAAGTGGAACAAATCACATAGTTTTTGATGGTGTTGTTGGGCACTCTGTGTTTTTATTTTTTGAGCGATGCTGATGTTTCACTCTATCACCTTGCCCAGAAATAAGCTGTATTCACCTCAGTCACTTTCATTAGTTTCCCAAAGTAGTGACAAGACTTTTGGGCAATGGCTATATGGAATACTTCACCTATGGCAGGGATGGCCAACCTTTTTATGTCGTGGGCTTGACCATGCCCCCGGAAAGCAATGTGGGCCAGACCATGCCCCCTGAGGTAGAAGCGGGTGCATTTACGGCTGATGTAAATGCACCCACTTCCACCTTTACACCAGCCATGGGCATGTTTGCGCATGAGTGGGTGCATTTTATGAATGATGTAAATGTGCCCGCTTCCTCTTCCAGGTGCGGTGGAGGCAGCGATTGGCTGGATGGGATGGCATTGGGGCCAGATCTGGCCCACAGGCCGTAGATTGGGAACCCCTGACCTAAGGCATAAGTACCCAAACGTTATGAAACTCCTGTACTGTATCTTATAAACAGATCAGTTTCAAATTAAAAAGCAGCTTATAGTAGGGATATTTTCATTTTGCAAAATAACTACCAAAGTGGCTAAAATCGCATGGGCGGAGGGGGGGAATGTGGATGTAGGAAGGTTTTTTAAAACAGAAATTATTATTATTATTTTTGAAATAGTTGCCCAGCCTTTCCCAAAATCAGCACAGAGCAAAGCTACACATTCCCGAACAGGCAAGGCAAGCTGTAAAAAGCCATTTTAGGCTGTGTTTAGTAACTTTTAAAAGCTTGTGCATGCTCCTCAGCTCAGAACGTGGTGACATCATGCTTTGAATTTAAATGACTAAAACAGTTTGTGTATGGAATGATAAATTAACAGGGAAGGGAAGGAAGTCTTTTGTTTAAGATCATCGGCTCTCAGGTTCCCTCTGAAGAGTCATAAGTGTGCTTATTAAAAAGCTGAGGGCTGAGTGACTGCTGCAGACTATGATGGGATTCAGAAACTAGAAGCTAAATTTAGAATGGTGAAAATAATCCTTGACTTTCAAAACAAACAAATTTAGGAAGGGGTGGTTGTGGAATGACAATACAATTAGCATTTAAAGCAGGGCTGCCCAAACTACAACCCACAAGCCGTATCCAGCCCCCCACACCAATTCATCCAGCCCATGCTACCCTTGCCGCTCTTGGAAGTGGAGATAAAACACACCCGAAGGGGCCAGCTATGGCCCATGGGCTGTAGTTTGGGCACCCCTCGTTTAAGCAGAGAAAATGGCAGCCTAAAAATCTATCTCATTCTGTTGCGAAACAGATTGCAAGGCACATTTTACTTCCACTTCCGATGGGAGGAATCACGTGACCAGCTCACTGAACCATGTGGCCGGCCCATGGCTCAAAAAGTTTGGGCCCCCGTGATTTAAAGGGATTGGAGACACAACTCAAAAAGAACTGCAGAGGAAAATGAGCAAGACACTTTATTGCTGCTAGGCCAGCCTAATGTCTTCCAGATGTGCTGGTCTTGAGTTGTAGCCCAGTATATCTGGAGGGCACTGGGCTGGGGAGGGCTACCTTGAAGAACGTGACCCAACCTGCTCTCGGTGAGTCACCTAAACTCAGTCTCCAGATTTGCCAAGAGAAGGACTGTATTGTTTTGCTTCCTTCTACTGCCTGACTCAAAGTTACAAAGGATGTGTGTGCTGTGCTCAGTGCTGGAGCTAGAGCCAAAGGACCAAAAGAAATAGTCTTCTGTAATTTTGGGTGGCAGAAGCCATGCTCTTCTGTTGCTCTAGCAACAGGAACAATCTGTAACCTTTTTTAAACTGTCAGGCATGGCTTAATCTCACTACCAACATCCAGTCTGATTAGCAGTTAAATCCACTTCTTTGTGCAGCCTTTTACTTGAAATTGTCATCAGCATAATAAGGCATGCCATTCCTACTTCTAGATTTGAATGAACTGACAAGACTAGCTGAGAGTTGCCTTTTCTGTGTTTAACCACAGTCTGTTCTTATCTGCAGCAGATGACAGTAGACACCTGGACAAGAAGGCTAGTGAGGGAAGAGACTCCCTCTCCCTCACGATTCACTTTGGTTTCTTGGGTGGGTGGGTGGGGGATGGGACTTGAGAAATATTTTTATATATCATTCAGATTTAATTTAATTTAATTTAATTTAATAGATTTAAGTGCATTTTCAATTTGATCCAAGGAAGCTCACATTAAAATACAGGAGTTAGTCTTTAAGGTGCCACAATGTTTTTTTTCTTGTTGTTTTGTTTACTCTCTGATAGGCTTGCACACACTAACACAGCGACCACTTCAAAAATTTTAACTGAGAAAACTATCAGACATTTGCTTCCTAACTTAGGGTGGGTTTTTAGAATCCTTTAGCCCACCTTTCTAGATGTGTTACATTTTGTCTCCTATTTTCTCCATTATTGTAGGTCCATGGTAGGAATTCATCTGGAGGGCTCAGGATGCGTGAGGTCACTCCTTTATTACTCTATTTTTATAGGGAACAGTTATGGTTCAATTGCATAAGTTACTCAGTCAATGGCCAGAGGTCACTTAGAATCCCCTTTGTAGATTTCACGGACTGGGAGAGAATAAACCAGAAGGCAAAGGACTCTTACTGCCTTTTTATGCTTGTTCTGTGTGCTTCAGCTGGGAAGAAGAAGGGAATATGTAAGAGTGGGACTATGTGGCCATCATTTATAAATGTTCTCAAGATAAAAAGAAAGTGATTGATTTGACACAGGTTGCAAATTGTGAATCCATGGGGAATTTCCCACCTTGTGATGACTTAAGATCCCCGGTTTGATATTGAGTTCTGTTTTGGTGGAGATAAACTCAAAAAAAGGAGTAGGTGGGTGCAGGACCCTCAAGAGAAAGTACTTTTTCACCCAGAGGATCACTGGTCTATGGAACTCCCTGCCAGAAGAAGTGGTGACAACTGTCAGTCTTGACAGCTTTAAGAAAGGATTAGACAAGTTCATGGAGGACAAGGGTATCAATGGCTATAATTATGGATACGTGGGTTGGAGAGATAGGCAGGATATCTCTCCATGCCATTTCCAGGGAATAGTTCGGTTTCACTTACCAGTGATAACTTTCGTTCTTCGAGTATATAGTTTGTGAATACACACTCATGGGTTATGCGCTTGCGCAGAACGGAGATCGGAGGCTTGAAAAGCTATTGGTCTAAAGTTTTGGCGGTAAGACCGCCCACCGTACCGCCCACCCTGAGGCGCCCGCGCGCCATTTTACCTCAGTTCCATACTTAAGCTAAGCACAGGATAAACCAATCGATCTCATCCGTGCAGCTCAAGAGGGGAGGCAGGGTGGGTAGTGTGTATTCACAAACTATATACTCGAAGAACGAAAGTTATCACTGGTAAGTGAAACCGAACTTTCTCCTTCGTATAGTTTGTGAATCCCCACTCATGGGAGATTAGCAAGCTCACACTTACTTGGTCGGTGGGCAGTCGGATGAGATGATCCCACGATGAGATGAAGATGCAGTAGGTTGACCCGTCAGGGGCGTTGAGTCCGGAGCCCTCTGGTGAGGACGACACGGCCAAGCCTGGCGTCCGCAGTGGCTCTGGTGTCCACCCTGTAGTGCTGGACAAATGTGGAAGGTCTGGACCATGTGGCAGCCTTACATATGTCCTCAAGCGATGTGCCCTCCAGAAAAGCGGTGGATGTGGCAACCGCTCTGGTGGAATGCGCCCTGACATGCGGTGGAGGTGGCAGTGAAGCTGACTCATAGGCCAGGTAGATGGTGGAGGTGATCCATTTGGAGAACCTTTGAGCAGAGATGGGTTCACCCTTGGACTTCCCCCCATAAGCCACAAAGAGGCGTTGCGACTTCCTGAACTCCCTTGTCCTGCTGGTGTAAAACAATAAAGCTCGTTTCACATCCAGCGTGTGCCAAGTCCTTTCTTGGGGGTTAGAGGGGTTCTGGAAAAAGGTTGGCAAGGAGATAGTCTGTGCCATGTGAAAAGCGGAGACTACCTTGGGCAGGAAGGTGATGTCCGCTTGTAGGACGACGCGGTCATTGAAGAATTGGAGGAATGGTGCATCTGCTCGCAGGGCAACCAGTTCTCCAGCTCGTCGTGCAGACGTGATAGCCACCAGAAATGCCGTCTTCCATGTGAGGAGGCGAATGTCGCTGGTGGCCATGGGCTCGAAAGGGGTCCTGGTGAGCGCATTGAGCACGGTAGGCAGTGACCATTGAGCCGTAGGAGTCCTGACCGGAGGGAAGGCGTTCCGTAGTCCCTTGAGGAAACGCTTCACCGTTTGGTCGCGAAAGGCACTAGAAGCGGGCGAACCAGCCGGAGAGTGAGCCACCACCGCTGCGAGGTGGACTCGGATGGAGGTGATGCTGAGGCCAGACTCCGCCAGATGGAGTAGGTAAGTTAAGACACCCTGCAGTCCCACCTGGGGGGGGGACATTTGCTGGGAGGCCAGGAAAGTACAAAAACGCCTGTACTTTGAAGCATAAGACTTCCTTGTGGAGGGGCGCCGTGCTAGTTCCAGGATCCTGGATAGTCTGGGGTTATCCTCCACGCGGTGAGGTGGAGGCTGGGCAGGTCCGAATGGTGCAGCTGGCCGTGCTCCATTTGGAGAAGCGTCGGTGACTCCGGCAGAGTGCGATACTGTGACGACATGCGCAACAGCAGCGGAAACCAGGGTTGGCGCGGCCATGCCGGTGCCACCAGAATTGCATTGGTTTTGTGTTGGTACATCCTGGTGAGTACCTTCTGGACCAGAGGAAATGGAGGAAAGGCATAGAGATAGTCCTGATCCCACCGTCTCATGAAGGCATCGCCCTCGGAGTCCGGTCCGATGCCTGCTCTGGAGCAGTACCTGTCGAGTTTCCTGTTGGATTCCGACGCAAAGAGGTCGATGCTCGGCGTTCCCCAGGCCTCGCACAGCGACTGGAACACCCCGTTGTCCAGCTCCCATTCGTGGGTCGTCGAGGTGAGCCGGCTCAGGTGATCTGCCAAGACGTTCAGTGTGCCCTGAATGTGTACTCCGATCGGGAAGATGTGTCTCTCCAGGCACCATTCCCAGAGCTGTACAGCTAGGTAAAGGAGGGTGGTGGACCGGGTCCCTCCTTGTTTGTTCAGGTAAGCCACCGCTGTGGTATTGTCCGAGGCCACTTGGACCGCCTTGCCGGTGAGAAGGGTTTCGAAGGACCGTAGAGCCTTACAGACGGCCAACAGTTCCAAGTAGTTGATGTGGTGCACCATCTCGTGGGGTGACCAAGTGTCGTTGACCGTGAGAGTCCCGCAGGCAGCCCCCCAACCGAGGTTGCTTGCGTCGGTCAGTATTTGTATGGTTGGTTGTGGGGGGTAAAAGTTCTTCCCCGCGGCCACGTTGAGTGTAGTCGTCCACCACAGCAGTTGGTCCTTCAGTTCCGGAGACGGAGTCAACCGTTTGGACTGGCTCTCCCGGAGTGCGTCGAATTCGTGAAGAAGCCACGACTGCAGGGACCGGAATTTCAACTTGGCGTGGGGAATCACTGCCGTTGTTGAGGCCATCAGGCCTAGAAGTCTCTGAGCCTTCTTCGCCCGGACGTACGGTTTGGTGCGAAGGTCGCTCACCCCTTGTGCAATGTCCTGCAAGCGCTTCTGGGGTGCGAAGGCTCTGGTGGCAAGCGAGTCGAGTACCGCTCCAATGTACTCGACGCGTTGAGAAGGAGCCAACTTCGATTTGGTGAAGTTGATCCTGAGGCCGAGACTCTCCATGAGGTGGACCGTGTATTGTGTGTCCTGAACGGCTGACGATTTGGTGGGGGAGACAATCAACCAGTCGTCGATGTAAGGGAAAACCCTGATGCCCCGCTGGCGGAGGAACGCGGCCACTGGAGCCATGCATTTGGTGAAGACTCGTGGTGCCGTGGCCAGACCGAACGGTAGACACCGGTACTGGTACACAGAGTTTCCGATGCGGAAACGGAGGAACCGTCTGTGCTCCTCGAGGATGGAGACATGGAAGTAGGCATCCTTGAGGTCTATGACTGTGAACCAGTCCCCTTTGTTGATGAGGGGAAGGACGGTTTGCAGGGTCACCATCCGGAACTTCCTGGTGTGGATGCATTTGTTCAGGCGGCGCAGGTCCAGGATCGGGCGGAGGCCTCCGTCCTTCTTCTGGACCACGAAGTACCTCGAGTAGAAGCCGTTGTCCCAGTCGGACGGTGTTACCCGCTCGATGGCTCCCTTGGAGAGAAGGGTTGATATTTCTTCCTCCAAATGGTGGGACGAGGTGGTGAGACGATGTCTTCCTACCCGAGGTACCCGCATGAACTCGATGGCGTAGCCAGAGGACAAGATCTTTAAGACCCACTGGTTGTCCGTGATGCCCGACCATACCTGAAGGAAGTTCCGAAGGGGGAGGTACGGGATGTGGAGCGAGAGAGACTCGGCCGTCGCAGCTTCAAACGCGAGACTTGGACTTCGCGCTCGAACGCTTGTCCTGTCCGTAGGGTCGGTAGCGGGGTTTGTGTTGACGCCGCTGTTTGTAGGAGCTGGATCTAGGCTGCTCCGGCGGCCCCTGCTGCTGCGGGTTGCCCTGGAATCGCCGCGTGAAAGGCTGGAACCTCGGCCTGGCGGGCGGAGCCGGCGTGGTGAGCCCCAGGAACTTGGCCGTGGAGTTTGTCTGGCGCATCTCATTCAGGACCTTATCGGTATCCTGCCCGAAGAGGCCCTGCCCGTCGAAGGGAAACTCCTCGATGAGCTTTTTCATAGCGTCATCGAGGGAGGTGTCCCTGAGCCAAGCATGGCGACGGAGAAAGATTGCGGAGGCCATGTCTTTCGCCGCATAATCATTGATGTGCCTGGCAGTGCGCATCAGTTGCTCGGCGACGAAATCCCCTTCGGTGGCCAGCGTGTCGATCCGCTTCTGGGCGTCGGCGGGCAGTTTCGCCGTCTCAATCTTCACCTGCTCCCAGAGGTGAGATTGATACAGGCCCATGGCGGCCGAGTAGTTGGCGGCACGGAAGAATAGGGAGCCGGTGGCGTAGAATTTACGGCCCACCGCGTCCAGTTTCTTTCCTTCCGGCGTCGAGGGAACCGGGAACCCGCTGGTGGCCGTCCTATGCTGGAAGGCCTTGACCACCAGGGAATTCGGCAGGGGGTGCGCCTGCAGGAACTCGGCGTCCTCGTCTAGGACTCGGTACATGCTGTCGAGCCTGGACAAAACGGAGTGTGCCGCCAAAGGTTTTCTCCATGTTGCCCTCGCCGAAGTCATCATGGAGGGGAGCATGGTTATATGGACCGGCCGTACAGCTCGCCTGTCCAGCTTCGCGGTCATCTGATCCTCACCCTCCAGCGGCGGTTGATCCACTTTGAGGTTGAGTGCGGTGCCCAGCCTTGTGAGCATGGCGGTCAGCGAACGTTGGTCCTCACCACGCGGTGGGCCCACCGCGCCGATGTTCTGCTCCGGCGTGCGCTCGGCGTCGACGTCTCCCTCGTCCTCCTCCTCCGACGAGCTGGATTCATCGGAGGACGAGGGAGGAACTCTTTCATCTACGTCGGGACCACGCCAGTACGGCCTGGGCGGGCCGGCGGGATGGGAGTCCACCGCATCAACGTCCGGACCACGCCATGACGGTTTGGGTGGGCCGGCGGAGCGGACACTCGACCCGCGGGAGGTCGGTGGGGCCACAGCAGGGCCGTCATGCCCGGGGCTTGCGGTGGTCGGGACCGGAGCCGCAGAGGCCGCAGGTATGGAGGTCTGGAGCTTGTTCGCAAACGACGCCATGAACTCAAACATCTCACGGAAGAGCGCCATCTGAGGTGCGTCTGGGGTCGCTGTGGTAGCCGACGGAACGGTGGCCAACGAAACGGTGGCAGGCTGAGGTGGCGGCGAAATAGTCGCCGGAACGGTGGCGATCGCGTCGTCTGTCGGCGTCCTGGGCCTTGGGGAGACGGAGGCCTGCCTCGTGGGCGAACGGTTTCTTCCCCGAGGGGGAGAGGGGAGCACCTGAAGTGGGCGAGCTGGAGCCCCAGCCCCGCGTCCTTTTTCAGGCGACCCGGAAGACGACCATCCTCCCCAGATGGAAGACCCTGGAGAAGGGCATCGAGCAGTCGAGAACGGCGGTGAAGGCCCGGGAGAGGCGTGCGTGCGTGGGGTGGGAGGAAGCGACCGTCTCTTCTCCGACCCATGCTTGCGCTTCTTCTCCCCGTTCTTGTCTTTCTTCTTCTTCTTCCTAATCGGAAGCGTGGAAGAAGAAGCGGGAGGCGGCTGGGAGGTCCCGGCGGAGGTAGAGGCGGCCGCGGTGGGAGCCAAAGCGAGCTCCATCAGGTGAGCCTTGAGCCGGTTGCTTCGGTTCTGCACCGCAAGGCGCGTAAACTTCTTGCAGTGAGGGCAAGACTGGCTCTGATGCGACTCTCCCAAACAAAAGAGGCACAGGCTGTGACCGTCGGAAGCCGGGAACTTCTTATGGCAAGCCGTGCACTGTTTAAAGGCTGCAGCCATCAACCGAGGAAAAAATTCTTCCAGTGGAAGTCCAAGCGGGTAACCCGAAGGGCGGACCAGCCGCCACCCCCTTGAGGGGGGAGACGGTGATCGGAGCGAAAAACGGGCTACTGAGTCCACTCGAAGGAAGAAACAGCACCGGGGTGGCAATCCTGCCCAAAGGACAAGATTGCCGGCAAAAATTGTAGAATTCGCTAAAGCTTTCCCTCAGAAGGGCGAGAAAAAATTGAGAAGCTCTCGACGATAGTCCTGCTGCTACAGCGGAAAGAAGAGAACTGAGGTAAAATGGCGTGCGGGCGCCTCAGGGTGGGCGGTACGGTGGGCGGTCTTACCGCCAAAACTTTAGACCAATAGCTTTTCAAGCCTCCGATCTCCGTTCTGCGCAAGCGCATAACCCATGAGTGGGGATTCACAAACTATACGAAGGAGAACCTAAGCAGGTGAAGGCATCTGCTTGGGAATAATACCCTGAAGCAAATGGTGAGCCACTGTGTGAGACAGAATGCTGGACTGGATGGGCTGTGGCCTGTTCCAGCAAGGCTGTTCTTATGTTCTTATGTAAGCTATAGATAACAACACAGATGCAAATTGTGTGGGTCAATGTGGCATTTCCCACCTAGTTGTATCTCAAGACCTCCCCCCGCAAGTGATTTATTTATTTATTTGTTCAGATTTATATTGCCACCCACCTGCTGTAGAGACTCAAGGTGGCTTACAATCAAAACAACAACAGTACAGTAACAATCATAAAAAATAAAAAAAATAAAAATATAGAAGTGGAAAAATTAAATTAAAATTAAATTAAATATAACCCCACAAAACAACCAAAACAATCTCCCCTCTGGCCATTTGCAAAACTAAAAAACAAAAAGAAAACTACACACACACACACACACACACACACACGCATGTGCACGTACACACACACACAGATATATAAATGGCTAAAATTGCAACCATTGACTGATATTCTTAGTATGTAGCATTAAAAACACAGTCAAACTCCTCTTTGTATCTGATGGGGGGAATTTTTCCCTAGTCAACTGGAAAGTGCTGTTTTCTCCCCTCCTCGCACCAGTGTTTGGATTGACACAGAAAGAGCCTCCTCGACAATTGTGGTATTTTTTTAAAACCACAGTTGGGCATACCTTGGGCAACGACCACCTGTACCAGCTAATCTTTCTCATACTTTGCAGCTGATGGGGGGAGGTCTATCAGCTGCAAAGTGGCATTTGTCCTGCTGAGTCTAATCACAAACACATTCTATTTTATCTTGACCACAGGATGTCTATAAACTGGGGATGGGAATACAGCAAAGTGAGGCTGTTTAGTTTAACTCCTGACAGGGTCTCAAAAAGGGGGCAGCTTGGGAGCCAATTGGGGCAGATGGGCCTGGTTTACAGTATAGATGCGATCAGAATAACCCACCCCAAACAGCAGGCTATTTGTCCGTGGAGACACCCACTTAGTCGCAGTGACACACAGGGCTGCTTTTTCTGCTCTGGGCCAGAATGAGTGAACTGCCTTGTGGCAAAAGCCTGGGAGATCACAGCAGTGTGTTGGCAGTTTGCCTGTCAGCCGTATGAGAAGAGTTCCATCAGCTTTCAAGACATTTTAAGGAGTAGGAGGAGAGACCGACTTGTTAGGCGATCCTGAAAGAATGGAAGGCTGTGATACAGCAGGAAATTCTCAGGCAAGAATCTAGTTCAGGGGTGGCCAAACTATTCATCTGTCCTGTGCCACCCTTGCCACTCCTGGAAGTGGAAATAAAATGCACCTGTGCAAAATGCTGCCGTAAATGTACCCGCAACTGTTGTAAATGCATTTACAACAGCCATAGGTGTATTTACGGCAGCATTTTGCACAGGCACGGGTGGATTTTGCTTCTGCTTCTGGTGGGATGAATCATGTGACTTGCCCGCTGAACCACGTGACCAGCCCGTGGCTCAAAACGTTTGAATGACCTGAGAACACTACACTACTCTGGTCAAGCTAGGCATGTGCTCCAGAAGCTTTGGCCTTGATGTTTGACAGAGAGAACATCTTTGTCCACCAAACCATTTCCAGTGTTTCTGACTCTGAGGGAACCTTAAGGGGTAGCCGTGTCGAAGACAGAGAGTGAGATGGCCCCTAGAGCATATGCATGTTGTCTTTGGTATGTGTGCTGTGGGATGTTTGAATCACAGCCAAAATAGTTCACTGAAACCAGATGGGGCTTGGCAGCACACGTTGTTTAGAATTAGACGTGGGCCGTTTCACTCTACTGCGAGTGAGCAACGGCACAGGGGAATGTCACTAGGATCTTCTTAATGTTTCCTTTCTCACTTCAATTGCTGCTCAATTTCTCCTTGCAAGTCTTCAAGCCCCAAGATGCTACAAGCACATCATGTATCCTGAGACAGAGGGCAAATCTAAGTTCTCCTGCACTTCACCTTAAGTGAAGGCTTTTTCTCCTCAAATATTAATTTGAGATTCCTTTAGACTTTGTTTGCTTCACTGAGATTAAACAAAACAGGACAGCAAAAAATGTTGTGGCACCTTAAAGATTAACTCCTGTATTTAAATGTGAGCTTTCGTGGACCAAGTCCACTTCACCAGACATCATTGTGGACTAGGTCTATGAAAGCTCACATTTAAATATAGGAGTTAGTCTTTAAGGTGCCACAACATTGTCTTTTTTGATGTTCTGTTTTGTTTAATCTCAGATATGCTTGCACAGACTAACACAGCTACCACTTCAAACATCCTCGCTTCTGGTCAGAACATATTTAATGACTTCAGGAAAGTCATTTCATCATCCTCTCAGGTCTAGTCAGAAGCCTTCAGTAAAGAACTAGGTAATAATAATTTCGTGTCAGAGATTACTCTGGGTTGAAAGTTTTTTTTGCTGGAGAAACTCTGCTCAGGGGACGCCTGAATGAGGCTCCTTTCATGTCCTTGTGCAGCTCTCAGGTATCAAAACCCGATCTTCCAGTCTCAAAACTCATCATCTTAACTATTAAGACACTGGGGGAGCTGCTAGTAAAAGAACTAAGTAAATTGATGTTTATTTAAATATACACATTCTCTAAAAGCTAGGTTCAATCTTTCTCTTGAGTGACTCTGTCTAAATCCAAATATAAACCCCATAGGAGGATTTGAGAGGCCAGGAATTCAGAGGTTGAAAAACACAATGAAGGGTGGATTGAAAATGTACTTAGTGTCAGTCTTCCTTCAGACAGATCAAACTAAACAAGAGCATAATGTGCCACACTCTCTATGGCCTGGTGGGACTTTAAGGCAACTCACTGAGAACTCAGAGTTCAAAAAAAGAGTATTGGTTCTTATTAAGAAGCACCAGCTTAATGATATGAAACATGCTTTCATGGTAGGTGGCATCTCTGCTATGGAATGATTTAGATCTTAGATCCTTCAGACTTTTAAGAAGGCACTAAAATGTCACTTTTCAAATAAGTCTTTAGAAGTATTCTTCCCAGGGATAGGGCTGTTTAATAGCCAAATCTGGCCACCAAAGCCTATTGTCATATAGGTTGTCCCCAATGTCTGCAGGTTCACTATCCACGGGTCTAAAATATTCAATAAAAATCTCTAAAATAATTACACACACACACACACACACACACACACACACACACACACACACACACACACACACACACACACACACACACACACTGTTTATATATATATATGGCCAGACATCCCGCTATGGTAATGGAGTAGACTGTGAAGCCCGTCAATGGAGGAAATGCCACTGGAAATCATCATATTGAATCCAAAGATAAAATGAGCGGAGGAGAAACCAATTCATTATTCTGATTCCCAACGGTCATGGAGGTGGAAGAGGCAATGTGAGATGGACTGGCTGTGAAAGTGCACCTTGTTAATATCCTCAAGGCTGCAACAGTCCATTGCAGTTAAATCCTGCATGTCTCATTTCATACATGCTATAGGAGATGGCTCTGTCATCCCAGTGGGATCCACTTTAAACAAATACACACCAGTGGCATTTTTCTTGTTTTTCATTCTACTTTTACATCCATCAACTGTGAAAATGATTTCCAGAAAAATATATATACATATGTATGCATTTCTATGGAGTATTAGCAGAGTTGGGCACTGGATGCCACTGTCTGTAATGTGAAATATAGGATTCACTTTTATATGTGGTTTCAGGTATCCACAGTAGATCTTGGAACAATTATTATTATTATTATTATTATTATTATTATTATTATTATTATTATTATTATTATTATTATTATTATTATTATTATTATTATTATTATTATTATCTTTCATTTATATCCCACCCATCTGGGGTTACCCCTACTTTGGGCGGCTAACAACAACACATTAAAAACACACAATAAAATCACATAATAAATCACATAATAAAATACAAATATCAAACCTAATTAAAAGCTGGGGACCGAATAAAAGCCTAACACTAGTCTGGTGAGTGCCCCTACTCAAATGCCTCCCTGAACAGAAGCACTTTAAGTTGTTTTCTGAATGTCAGCAAATAAGTGATCTGGCGCAATTCCATCGGAAAGGAGTACTATAGGGATGGTGCTTCTGCCGAAAAGGCTCTTCTCCTGGTTGTCACCTTCCTTGTCAATTTCGGTGTTGGCACCAAGAGCAAGTCCATGAATAAAGGGGGTGACCTGTATATTTTTTTCTATAGTTATTTTATCTTATTTATTTTTATCTGTGGGGTTATGGCGGAAGGTTTGGTTTACTTGGTTAGTCTGTTCGATTATTGTATTCTTCATTATTGTTCTATATATACCACCCAGAATAGTGTTTGTTAATAAGTCAGGGAAAGCTTTAATTCTTATCCTGGTTCACGTCCACTACTTAATCATTGTGCTTAATCTTTCTTATAAAACCAGTTTTCGATAACCCTGAATCACTGAATAATTCTATAGAGTTGTTCTTATATGCCTTCAAGTAAGCAAAAACTTCTAGGGACTCTAACATAGTTCAAGGTAAGTGAAGTATTAAAGAGTGGCTTTACTAGTCCCATCCCCATTGAGTTTCCATGGTCGAGTGGAAATTCAAACCCAGGCTTCCTGAGACCTAGCCCATCACTATTCACTCTGTCTCACACATGAGGTATCATCATTCTATGCAGTGATGGGCTCCCAAAATTTTTACTACCACACTGTGGGTGTGGTCTACTTTGTGGATGTGGCCTACTCTGTGGGCATGGGCATGTGACTGGTTGGGTGATCTAGTCATGCCTGCCCAGTGGTGGGATTCAAAATTATTTACTACCTACTCTGTGGGAGTGGTATGGTGGGTGTGGCCAGGGGGAAAGCCTTGCATTGCACCCGAATTAGGACTACTTTATTTCAAAACTTGGATAGGCGGGGCCAGATAGAATTTCTGCTACTGGTTCTGGCGAACTGGTGTGAACCTGCTGATGCCCACCACTGATTCGACGTAGTGTTACTGTAAACTAGGTTGTACTGGGTTCAATGATAGTTGCTTTGTAGTGAACATTTTTATGATTACACAGGCCTTGGAAAGTACCCCTCCCTTTTTTTGCACTACTTCAATTAGCAAATAATATCTCTGGTATTATGGCTAATGGTAGAGCTGCATAGTATTGTCATTTATCTTTTCTGTTGTATGCATACTGTGACAAAAGTATGTAGAAATCCTTATCACTGCCTTTCTGCCACCTCCATTGAGAAGGCTGGGATTGCATAGCTGCTGTTAACAGAATCGTTTCTTTCAAGGCTTTTGCGCCAACAGATTCCCAAGGAAGTGAAAGAGTCCTCTGGGTCATCTGAGCATCATGTGGAATGCCAAAAGGATCCAAGGAGGCCGAGCCTAGAGAAAGGGCATGGTTGATTGTGGTGAGATGGATTTCATGAGAATACGCCCAGGAATTAAATTTTGTGAGTTTAGCAGAAAAAGAGGAAAAGAGAACCGAAAGTCATGGGCCAGTTTCCTGTTACAGAACCATGAAGTGGAAGGGCAATTGCATAGGGTTTCCCCTGTTCCTATAAGGTCCCTACCTGGTTCCAACCAGCGTGCAAATGCTACATGGTAAGGAAACTGCCAAAATGGGTTGAGGAATGTTTGAGCAATTACTGTACTGCTCCATGTTTCTACTGTAGGATACTAGCTTTGAAGAACTTGTACACTCTTGTCAAGCCCTGGCCCATAGTGAAGGTAAGGGTAAAAGTCGCCCTTGCTCGAAAGCTAGTCATATCCGCCTCTAGGGTTCAGTAGTTGTCTCTGTTTATAGTCAAAGAGCCAGTGCCGTCTGAGTCTGCAGATGTTTCCATGGACATGTGGCAGGCATGATTAAACGCCAGAGTGCACGGAATGCTGTTTGCCTTCTCACTGAAGTGGTACCTATTTATCTACTTGCAATTTCTTGCTTTCAAACTGCTAGGTTGGTAGGATCTGGGACAGAGATGGGAGCTCACTCCATCATGCAGCACTCAGGTCTCGAATTGGAATAAGGACACGAATTGGAATAAAAAATGGAATCATAGAAGCATGAAATCAATGTCAATTAAAGAAAAAAGAACATAATTGTAAAGTATTATGGAGATAGTTCGGTTTCACTTACCAGTGATAACTTTCGTTCTTCGAGTATATAGTTTGTGAATACACACTCATGGGTTATGCGCCTGCGCAGAACAGCCGATCGGAGGCTTGAAAAGCTATTGGTCAAAAGTTTTGGCGGTAAGACCGCCCACCGTACCGCCCACCCTGAGGCGCCCGCGCACCATTTTACCTCAGTTCCATACTTAAGCTAAGCACAGGATAAACCAACTGATCTCATCCGTGCAGCTCAAGAGGGGAGGCAGGGTGGGTAGTGTGTATTCACAAACTATATACTCGAAGAACGAAAGTTATCACTGGTAAGTGAAACCGAACTTTCTCCTTCGTATAGTTTGTGAATCCACACTCATGGGAGATTAGCAAGCTCACACTTACTTGGTCGGTGGGCAGTCGGATGAGATGATCCCACGATGAGCTGAAGATCCCCTAGGTGGACCCGTCAGGGGGGTTGAGTCCGGAGCCCTCTGGTGAGGACGACACGGCCAAGCCTGGCGTCCGCAGTGGCTCTGGTGTCCACCCTGTAATGCTGGACAAATGTGGAAGGTCTGGACCAGGTGGCAGCCTTACATATGTCCTCAAGCGGTGTGCCCTCCAGAAAGGCAGTGGATGTGGCAACCGCCCTGGTGGAATGCGCCCTGACATGCGGTGGAGGTGGCAGTGAGGCTGACTCGTAGGCCAGGTAGATGGTAGAGGTGATCCATTTGGAGAACCTTTGAGCAGAGATGGGTTCACCCTTGGACTTTCCCCCATAGGCCACAAAGAGGCGTTGCGACTTCCTGAACTCTCTAGTCCTGCTGGTGTAAAACAATAAAGCTCGTTTCACATCCAGCGTGTGCCAAGTCCTTTCTTGGGCGTTAGTGGGGTTCTGAAAGAAGGTTGGCAAGGAGATAGTTTGTGCCATGTGAAACTTGGAGACCACCTTGGGCAGGAAGGTGATGTCCGCTTGGAGGACGACGCGGTCGTTGAAGAACTGGAGAAAAGGTGCGTCTGCTCGCAGGGCAACCAGCTCACCAGCTCGTCGTGCAGACGTGATAGCCACTAGGAATGCCGCCTTCCATGTGAGGAGGCGAACATCGGCGGTAGCCATGGGCTCGAATGGGGTCCTGGTGAGCGCGTTGAGCACGGTAGACAATGACCATTGAGCCGTAGGAGTTCTGACCGGGGGGAAAGCGTTCCGTAGTCCCTTGAGGAAGCGCTTCACCGTTTGGTCACGGAAAGCCCCAGCAGCGGGCGAACCAGCCGGGGAGTGTGCCACCACTGCTGCGAGGTGCACTCGGATGGAGGTGATGCTAAGGCCAGACTCCGCCAAATGGAGGAGGTATGTTAAAACGTCCTGCAGTCCCGCCTGCGGGGGGGGGCATGTGCTGGGAAGCCAGGAAAGCACAAAAGCGCCTGTATTTGGACGCGTAGGACCTCCTTGTGGATGGGCGCCGCGCTAGCTCGAGGATCCTGGACAGTCTGGGGTTATCCTCCACGCGGTGAGGTGGAGGCTGGGCAGGTCCGAATGGTGCAGCTGGCCGTGCTCCATTTGGAGAAGCGTCGGTGACTCCGGCAGTGTGCGATACTGTGACGACATGCGCAACAGTAGCGGAAACCAGGGTTGGCGCGGCCATGCCGGCGCCACCAGAATTGCATTGGTTCTGTGTTGGTACATCCTGGTGAGTACTTTCTGGACCAGAGGAAACGGAGGGAAGGCATAGAGATAGTCCTGATCCCACCGTTTCATGAAGGCATCGCCTTCGGAGTTCAGTCCGATGCCTGCTCTGGAGCAGTACCTGCTGAGTTTCCTGTTGGACTCCGATGCAAAGAGGTCGATGCTCGGCGTCCCCCATGCCTCGCAAAGCGACCGGAACACCCCGTCGTCCAGCTCCCATTCGTGGGTCGTCGAGGTGAGACGGCTCAGGTGGTCTGCCAAAACATTCAGTGTGCCCTGAATGTGCACTCCAATTGGGAAAATGTGCCTCTCCAGGCACCATTCCCATAACTGCACTGCGAGGTACAGGAGGGTGGTGGACCGTGTTCCTCCCTGCTTGTTGAGGTACGCCACCGCCGTGGTATTGTCCGAGGCCACTTGAACCGCCTTGCCGGTGAGCAGCGTCTCGAAGGAACGCAGGGCCTTCCAGATGGCCAGCAGTTCCAAGTAATTTATGTGGTGCACCGTTTCGTGTGGTGTCCAGGTGTCGTTGACCGTGAGAGTCCCGCAAGCAGCGCCCCAGCCGAGGTTGCTCGCGTCGGTCAGTATCTGCAACGAGGGTTGCGGGGGGTAGAAGCTCTTTCCCATGGCCACGTTGAGTGGTGTAGACCACCACAGCAGTTGGTCCCTCAGTTCTGGAGATGGGGTCAACCGTTTGGACTGGCTCTCCCGAAGTGCGTCGAACTCGTGAAGGAGCCACGATTGCAGGGACCTGAATTTCAACTTGGCATGGGGAATCACTGCCGTCGTTGAGGCCATAAGGCCTAGAAGTCTCTGAGCCTTCTTCGCCCGGATGCACGGTTTGGTGCGTAGTTCGCTCACCCCCTGCGCAATGTCCTGTAAGCGTTTCTGGGGGGCGTAGGCTCTCGTAGCAAGCGAGTCGAGTACCGCTCCAATGTACTCGACGCGTTGAGTGGGAGTCAACTTCGATTTGGTGAAGTTGATCCTGAGGCCGAGACTCTCCATGAGGTGGACCGTGTATTGTGTGTCCCGAATGGCTGACGATTTGGTGGGGGAGACGATCAACCAATCGTCGATGTACGGGAAGACCCTGATGCTCCGTTGACGGAGGAATGCAGCCACCAGAGCCATGCATTTGGTGAAGACCCGCGGTGCCGTGGCCAGAGCGAACGGTAAGCACCGGTACTGGTACACGGAATTGTCGATACGGAAGCGGAGAAATCGTCTGTGTTCCTCGAGGATGGAGACGTGGAAGTAGGCATCCTTGAGGTCTATGACTGTGAACCAGTCCCCTTTGTTGATGAGGGGGAGGACGGTCTGCAAGGTCACCATCCGGAACTTCCTGGTGTGGATGCATTTGTTCAGGCGGCGCAGATCCAGGATAGGGCGAAGGCCTCCGTCCTTCTTCTGGACCACGAAGTACCTCGAGTAGAAGCCGTTGTCCCAGTCGGACGGTGTTACCCGCTCGATGGCTCCCTTGGAGAGAAGGGTTGATATTTCTTCCTCCAAATGGTGGGACGAGGTGGTGAGACGATGTCTTCCTACCCGAAGTACCCGCACGAACTCGATGGCGTAGCCAGAGGACAAGATCTTTAAGACCCACTGGTCGTCCGTGATGCCCGACCATACCTGGAGGAAGTTCCGGAGGGGGAGGTACGGGATGTGGAGCGAGAGAGACTCGGCCGTCGCAGCTTCAAATGCGGGGCTTGGGCCTCGCGCCCGAACGTTTGTCCTGTCCATAGGGTCGGTAACGGGGTTTGTGCTGCCGCCGTTGTTTGTAGGAGCTGGATCTAGGCTGCTCCGTCGGTCCCTGCTGCTGCGGATTGCCCTGGAACCGCCGTGTGAAGGGCTGGAACCTCGGCCTGGCGGAAGTAGCCGGCGTGGTGAGCCCCAGGAACTTCGCCGTGGAATTGGTCTGGCGCATCTCATTCAGGACTTTGTCGGTGTCCTGACCGAAGAGGCCCTGCCCGTCGAAGGGAAACTCCTCGATGAGCTTTTTCATAGCGTCATCGAGGGAGGTGTCCCTGAGCCAAGCATGGCGACGGAGGTAGATTGCGGAGGCCATGTCTTTTGCCGCATAATCGTTGATATGCCGGGCAGTGCGCATCAGTTGCTCGGCGACGAAGTCCCCCTCGGTGGCCAGTGCGTCAATCCGCTTTTGGGCATCCGCGGGCAGTTTCGCCGTCTCAACCTTCACCTGCTCCCAGAGGTGAGATTGATACAGGCCCATGGCGGCCGAGTAGTTGGCGGCACGGAAGAATAGGGAGCCGGTGGCGTAGAACTTACGCCCCACCGCGTCCAGTTTCTTTCCCTCCGGCGTCGATGGGACCGGAAACCCGCTGGTGGCCGTCCTATGCTGGAAGGCCTTGACCACCAGGGAATTCGGCAGGGGGTGAGCCTGCAAGAACTCGACGTTCTCGTCCAGGACCCGGTACATGCTGTCGAGCCTGGACGAAACGGAGTGGGCCGCCAAAGGTTTCTTCCACGTCGCCCTCGCCGAAGTCATCATGGAGGGGAGCATGGTTATGTGGACTGGCCGCACAGCACGTCTGTCGAGCTTCGCGGTCATCTGATCCTCACCCTCCAACGGCGGTTGATCGACCTTGAGGTTGAGTGCGGTGCCCAGCCTTGTGAGCATGGCGGTCAGTGAGCGTTGGTCCTCACCACGCGGTGGGTCCACTGAGCCGATAGCCTGCTCCGGCGTGCGCTCGGCGTCGACGTCTCCCTCGTCCTCCTCCGACGACGAGCTGGACTCATCGGAAGACGAGGGAGGCAGTCTTTCATCCACGTCGGGACCGCGCCAGTACGGCCTGGGCGGGCCGGCGGGATGGGATTCCACCGCCTCGACGTCCGGACCACACCATGACGGGTTGGGTGGGCCGGCGGAGCGGGCACTCGACCCACGAGAGGTCGGTGGGGCCACGGCAGGGCCGGGATGCCCGGGGCTTGCGGTGGTCGGAACCGGAGCCGCAGAGGCCGCAGGCATGGGGGCTTGGAGCTTGGCCGCAAATGACGCCATGACCTGGAACATCTCTCGGACGAGGGCCATCTGAGATCCGTCCGAGTCCGCTGGAGGCAGAGCCCCGGTAGCCGGCGGGTTGGTGGTCCACGAAACGGTGGGTGTCGAAACGGTGGCCGGCGTCGGTGTCGGCGAAACGGTCGTCGGAACGGTGACGACCGCGTCGTCCGTCGGCGTTCTGGGCCTTGGAGAGACGGAGGCCTGCCTCGGCGAGCGGTTTCTTCCCCGAGGAGGAGAGGGGAGCACCTGAAGTGGGCGAGCTGGAGCCCCAGCCCTGCGTCCTTTATCAGGTGACCCGGAAGACGACCGTCCTCCCCAGATGGAGGATCCCGGAGAAGGACATCGGGCAGTCGAGAACGGCGGCGAAGGCCCGGGAGAGGCGGGTGTGCGCGGGGTGGGAGGAAGCGACCGTATCTTCTCCGACCCATGCTTGCGCTTCTTCTCGCCGTTCCTGTCCTTCTTTTTCTTCTTCCTAATCGGAAGCACGGAGGAAGAGGCCGGCGGCGGCTGGGCGGCAGCGGCGGAGGTGGAAGCGGGAGCGGCGGGAGCCAGAGCGAGCTCCATCATATGCGCCTTGAGGCGATTGCTTCGGTTCTGCACCGCGAGGCGCGTAAACTTTTTGCAATGCGGGCAAGACTGGCTCTGGTGCGACTCTCCCAAGCAGAACAGGCACAGGCTGTGTCCGTCGGAAGCTGGGAACTTCTTAAGGCAAGCCCTGCACTGTTTAAACGCTGCAGCCATGAACCGCGGAAAAATTCTTCCAGTGGAAGTTTCTGGAGGCGAGTACCCCGAAGGGCGGACCAGCCGCCACCCCCTTGAGGGGGGAGACGGTGATCGATGAGAAGAAAAATTGGCTACTGAATCCACTCGAAAGAAGAGACAGAGCCGGGGTGGCGATCCTGCCGGAGGACAGAATCACCGAGAAAAATTGTTGAAATTTGCCAAAAAGACTTTCCCTCAGAAGGGCGAAAAAATTGAGGAAGCTCTCAACGATCGTCCTGCTGCTACGGCGGAAAGAAGAGAACTGAGGTAAAATGGCGCACGGGCGCCTCAGGGTGGGCGGTACGGTGGGCGGTCTTACCGCCAAAACTTTTGACCAATAGCTTTTCAAGCCTCCGATCGGCTGTTCTGCGCAGGCGCATAACCCATGAGTGTGGATTCACAAACTATACGAAGGAGAAGGTACTATACCCCGGTGAAACTCCATCGAATTAATAACAATACACCCAATTTATGTTGGCGGTGCAACAAAGTGAAGGGAACATATATCCACATATGGTGGGCTTGTGACCATTTACAACAATTTTGGAAAGTAATGGAAGATGAATTGAATAAAATTTTAGGTACAACAATTGTACTAAACCCCAAACTTGCAATATTAGAGGAAGTAGATGATTTAATTTTAGAAGATGCCAAAAAAAATTATTGCTAACTTTGTTATTGGTTGCAAGGCAACTAATTGCCAAAGAGTGGAAAAGGGGGAAAAGCATTAACAGGTCAAGATGGTATGCAGAAGTATGGCAGTTGGCCCTCAATGAAAAATTAACGATGCAATTACACCAAAGAAGAGGATTAAAAGTGAAAACCCCATTTTGGGATATATGGAAATTTTTTGTTGACTATGCTTTAACCGACAAAAAAAGGGGATAAACCAGGCCCTGATACGCTTCTTTTCTGGAAAAAAATAAAGTAGTAAAATGGTCTTGAATCCTTTGCTCAATAAACCAACGGAACATGGGTGATATATTTGTTCTACTCTTAACTGGATATTTGTATTTTCTCTCTATTTATTTTTGTAACTTATTTTATAACCAAACATACGATAGGATAAATAGCAATTAAGTTATTATTCATGTATGTAATATTTGTATTAGTTATATTTCTTCTGTGACTTTTTAAAATTTAACTCTGTTATTTTTGGTTAAAATAATAACCAAAAAAAAAAAAGGAAAAAAAGGAAGAGCCTCCTCAAAGATTATGGTATTTTTAAACCACAACCGGGGACCTTCATTTGGCAGTTTCACATCTGACCTACACACGGAAGAAGAAGAAGCCCTGTCAGGGCTTCCGCCAAAAATCTTTCCTGCCGAAAAAATGCTTTCCACAGTAAAAAGAAGACAGAGATGGACTGTCACTCCAGGAAGTCTCTCTCCACCCCCCTACAAACAATGGTTGGCATCCTGTGTCTCTCCCAGATGATTCTGAGGATAGAAAATTGGTTCCTGTCATACTAAAGCATTGATGAAGAAGGTACCGTGGGTATTACTTCTTGAATCTGGATGCCATCTCATCAATCTTGGGCAGAGTGATGGTGACCACACAGATCAGATCAGGCCTCTCTTAGGTTTTCTTGCCCGTGTAGTTTGGGTAATGTTTTAACTAACATTTATTTTCCTGAGTTACTAGTAAGATGGTTTCATGAGCAAACATTGTCTTGTCTCTGATACACAACTAGTTTTAATGTTAGGCAAATTTTCTGGATTGTGATTTTGATGAACCGCTCGATGCATAGCAGCAAAGCATCAGCCAGCTGCCATAGGTAACTAGGAAGCAGCAGTCTGGAGTCTTACTGTACCGTAATTACCGTATGGGTTGGCAACACTGCTTACTGAACAAATGCTGGTGAAGAACTTAAAATGATATTCTGGAAGGAGTTTTATTGTTTCCAAGTGGACATCCTTTCTTTTTTTTTTTGAAAGCAGCTGGAGGTTAGTATCCTGTGGAGCACATGCCTTAGAAAAACATCAATAACCTATATTGTAGAGAAGATGAAAGCACCTGGCTTATTAAAACTGCTCTCTGACTTTACTGAATGAAGATCAAATTGTTACACTTAACCCTCTCAAAAGAGTAGAGCTGCATTTATATTTGTAATGTAATGCCCAAATATTCTGGCTCTTAATGAAAATAATGTAAATGTATACTCTGACAAATTCTTGAGCAAGAAGATACTTTGGAAGAGACAACAGTTTTTGACTGAGAAATTGTTGTGTCCTCTTTTTTGTGCTACAGAATGGTCACCAGACAGTTATCTGTAAGGAAATTACTTATTTCTGCCATATGTGTGCGAGTCTTTGCCAGCAACTTGGGCTGGCTCTTCGGATGCACACATGTGTGCAAAACAGAGAAAATCAGAGTGTTTCTCAGATTTTTGTCAGGCTCCCAATGTATTTGCAGGCTGCACCCATTTCAGAAGACATCATTCTTTCCAGTTAAAGGAATATTGGAAAGCAGTTGTTGTCATGTTGCTTTTGTTTTTAATTTGTGTTTTGTAACTCAAAAGTATCTTGGAAACAGCCTGGGCCTATATCATAATTTATAATTCAGGAATAGCTCCGTTTCTTATTTCTAGTTAGTGAAACAGTGCCCTCCTGTGGGAACAAACTGTAGAAAATCTAATTTAAAAACACACATACCAATGCAAACATTGGCAGGTTCCAGTATGGTGGTGATAGCCTTTAAAGTCCTACATTCTCTCTTATCAGTCTCTCTAAGGTTTGTGGGAGAAGCTTCTTCAATGTCCTAAGTTTGGGCAAAGCTTGGCTGAAAGAGAGCCAGTGGCTTCCAAGGGATTGCTTCCAAACTGCGAACTTCCTCGTCTCAGGAAACCTGGGCAGTTTCTTCTTGACATCTTCACCTAGTCAGGGAATACTTCCTTATTTTCCCTGGCACTTTCCCCTCCCTGATGCCTACTGTAAAGTGACAGTTGTATCTGTACAGTGTTTGTCAACATTATCTATACCTATAAAATGGTGCGTTAACCGTTGGAATGTGACAAAGGATGTTGCACCAGGCCCCACTAGCCCGTAATGGGCCTCCGTTCACTTGCCCGAACCTGGTTCGCAGGTAACTGTCGGGTTGAAATTTTCGGCCGGGGGGCAGGAGCCCCCCGGATGCAAACAAAAGAAGGGAACTTCAATTCCCAATGTTCCTTGTGCCGCGCCGCGCCAGAGCCAATCAGGCTGAGCGGCGCAGTAAAAGGAACGTTCGGAAACGCGCCGCGGCCAATAAAAAAAAAGCCACAGGAAAAAACCGCTGCAGTAAGCAAACACGCGCAGGCAAAACTACAAGCCCCAGCATCCTGCGCGCCATTAGCACGCAGAACGCTGACGCAGCCGGCGCGCAAAAAATAAAAGTAAAAAAAAACGCCTGTCGCCAATGCCCTTCTTCCCCACAGGCCAGCCAGCATGGCCCGCAGGGAAAAAAAGAAACCTCCCCACCGCCGCTGCCCTTCCTTTCGATGGGCCAGCTGGCGCATGAAAAATAAAAGTAAAAAAAACACCCACCGCCGCTGCCCTTCTTCCCCACGGGCCAGCCAGCATGGCCTGTGGGGAAAAAAAGAAACCCCCCTGCCGCCGCTGCCCTTCCTTTCGATGGGCCAGCTGGCGCACGAAAAATAAAAGTAAAAAAAAACCCGCAGCCACTGCCCTTCTTCCTCACGGGCCAGCCAGCATGGCCAGCGGGGAAAAGAAGAACACCCCCCCGCTGCCGCTGCCCTTCTTCCCCACGGGCCAGCCAGCATGGCTTGCGGGAAAGGCCCCCCCGCCGCTGCTGCCCTTCCTTCCCATGGGCCAGCCAGCATGGCCCGCGGGAAAGAAAGCCACCCCCCTGAAAAAGTAAACACAAAAACACAAACCAAAAACAATCAAAAACATTCAAAAATCCAAAAAGGAAACACAAAAACAGACAAAAACAAACAAGAAAAAATACACAGACCCCCCCCCAAAAAAAACCAACCCCCCCAAAAACAACAACAACCCAGAGAGCTTACCATAAGACGTCTTCTATCCATGAGGACCGGAACTCGAATGAGAAAACAAAGAAAATACTTACCGGAAGTGACACCCAGAGGACAGAAGAGAAAAATTGTAGAGAGGAAGAAAAGCTCACCACCCCCACCCAGAGGCCACAAGAGAAAAAACATTCAAAAATATTGCAACTAATAAGATTAATTCCAAAATTAATCAAATAAGTTATAAAAACATTCAAAAATAATCACACTAATATTTAAAAAACCAAACAGAAATCACTTTTCACTCAAAAAAAACCAAAACAAAAAATAAAAAATGCGTAAAAATAAAGATTTAAAAAACCAAAATTAAATTGTAAACTAAATAAAATTAATTTACATTAAATAAATAAAATTAAAATTAAATTTGCATAAACATAAAACAAAAACCTTCAAAAACCAATTTAAAGAGCCCGGCACTGAGGAAGCCGGCACGCAAACAAACAAACAAACAAACACTGGGAGCGCAAGTCCGCCGCAGGCGGATGCAGCGCCTCGAAGCCACAAACTCACAAAACCTTACCACACCATTTAAAACAGCCCAGCACCATTAGTTCAAGAAAAAAACAACCCGGAACCCTTTACTATCCAACACAATTTTATAAAAGCCCGGCACCACCGGGCAAAATATGCTAGTTGTGTTACAGAATAGTGTTGGTATATGCCTGGGTAAAGGAGGAGGCGAGTGAATCGTAATCTGTCACTATCACAAGACTGTAAGGAAGGAGGCATAGGCTCGATGTGTCAAAGCTTTACAGGTGAAACTCGGAAAATTAGAATATCGTGCAAATGTTCATTCATTTCACTTAAAAGGTAAAACAAATATATGAGATAGACTCACTACATGCAAAGCGAGAGATGTCATGCCTTAATTCGTTATAATTGTGATGATCATGGCGTACATGAGATTATGTGATGATTATGGGGTACATGAGATTGGGGGGTTGGGGTTTTCCTAAAGTGTAAGCCATAAGCATCAATATTATAACAAAGTAAGGCTTGAACTATCTCACTTTGCATGTAATGAGTCTATCTCATATATTTGTTTCACCTTTTAAGTTGCATTACTGAACTGAATGAACATTTGCACGATATTCTAATTTTCTGAGTTTCACCTGTACACTGACGAAATTTGGCTCATCTGACTTGACAATTTAGAAGTGTAGGAGGCATAGGTTGGACAAAGACTGGCACTGATTTTGGTTAGCCTGGGTAATGTCATGTTTTGTGTGACAGTAGGATCTTTACTCTCGAGTAGGCCATATTGTGCTTCTGAGTTGCAGCTCCCTGGCTGAACAACCCAGGCATCAGATGTGTTCGAGCAAAAAAATCACTCCAAGTCTCTTCAGGCAATTTATAAGTGCATTAAAAGTATAGCAAGATACAGGATACAGTCCATCAAAAGCACAGGAACCAAACTGGTTCTATAATGGATAGCCCAGCCACACACACCCCTTTCTTCCAAGCTTCTACATTTTGGCTGCTTGCAAAAGCACAGCATTCCAGAGAGAGTCTGAGTGTGTGTGTCTGTGTCACGGTCTTAGAGATATGTCTCCTCCCCCCAGGGTCCACCTTTGGCCTACCCCTCAGGGATTCCAACCAATGATCTTACAGCAAGACATGTCAATCACACAATAAGTTTCATCAGTTCTCCAAAACCATGAGGCAACCATGAGGCTCACATTGTTTACATATTTCCACTCCCCACCCCCCACCCCGGACTTGAAATTGCCATTTTGAAGTGGCAACAGAAATCAGGGAAAAGCACAGTACCACCCCCCACCCCGTCACATTTTGATGCATCTGAGGTTTGATGAGTGGACACAAATGATGTTTTTTGCCACTTTGTTACTGGCCCTGTTTTCCTCACCGACAGGCTTTGCCAGACTTTGTCTCTTGTTCTTCCATTTCTACTGTATCTTGGGAAAATGTTAGGGAATGATGCAAACACAGGTAGGTTGCACCCCAGCCTATGGCTGGTGGTTTGTTGTGGTACACTGTGCTCCACAACAGCCTGAGTGTCATGGAAAAATTGCTTCTGATTGAAAGCTGTTTTCCCAAAGTGGTTGGCATGAGGGGGTCGTGGAACAGAAATGACAGACCTGGTTGATGACCAGCATTTCCCATGGAACACTAGTGGACTTCAGTTCCCAGAAGCCTCAGTCAGTACATTGGCTGATCAGTGCTTTGAGAAATTGACTTAGGCTTTTGGGAATTGAAGTCCAAAAACCAAAGGTTGGGAAACACTATTGCTGTGATGGTGAGCCTTGGCACTCCAGATGTGCCAAGCACCCTGTGAATCCACACGAATGGGTTTACTGCGATTCATCCGGCCCACGCTGCCAAGGTTCGCCATCACGGCACTAGAGTGTGGTACTAGCACCACCAAAGCCTATCTATTTACACACTGTTTATATTAAAAAAAAACCACATTGAAATTTGGCAAAACCAAGCACATTTATTGACATTTAAAATGTACAGTATAGGGTACACTATGCAGTGCATGCATTTCAGAACTGTAATTGTTTCATATGCTTATGCTTTTAGGGTGCAGAGCCCCATCTTTTTAAACTGCCATATGGAACTATAACAAAACTGATATCATTAATATCATGCTAATTTTATGGCCAAATGTTTTCCACATGCCTTTTTCTTTAAATATTTGTAAGTTTTCTTGAGCCCTAATCTGTCATGGACTGGCAGGATAGCAATGATATTTTAAATAACAGTAATAGAAAATATAGGATAATTTTCCTAATACCTAGAAGAAACTCATTATTGATGGATAAGCTAATAAAAGAGAGAAACTTGCCAGGACTTATTTATTTATTTATTACTCACATTTCTACAGCCGCCCCCTCACCAAGGTGACTCCGGGCGGCTTACACATTAAAAATAATAATAAATCTTTACAAAAACATTTTAAAAGCATTAAAAATTAGATTTGTTAAAAAATATTTTTTTTAAAAAAATGCCCTCCAATGCCGCATCAAAAGCTGACAGCCTGGGCAATAGTTAAACAAGCCAGCCTAGGCTGGCTATCTCCACAGAATATTAGTTTATATAGTATTACCAATACCTCACAATGAGTTCACAGAGTGTGTATGCACATATGAAAAAATGTAAAAAAAGGATGTTGTTGGTGAGTGCAAAATTCTAAAATGATAGATATAGATGTCCCATCAAGCTGTTTTTTCAGCTGTTGTCAGGAGGACCTTATGTTGGCATGAGGAAATGCTGTTGAAGTGACCCGATATTGGGCAGATGTCATCTAGCCCTTTTTAATTCCATTTTGCTTTTAGTTGTGTTAATTTTAGCTTTGTATGTTATTATATGCTGGACTGGTGGTGCCTCTGATACGAATAAAGCAAGCAAGCTGTTGTCAGGATTATTTCTGCCAGCTGAATCTTTCTTTTTCTGTTGGAGGCTGAGCAGCAATACTGTAACGTGCTGTTTCCCTATTGTGTAACTCCTCTGTATTTCCAAGATGCGTGAAAATATAGAGCTGCAAAGATAGAACCAGTGATGAACATAAAAAAAGACTTTGAAGAAAATGAGAAACAACATAATAGTTAACATGTTAAAAAAATTACCGGAGAAAACCAATCAACACAAGAGGAATTAAAAACGTGTGAAAGACATTTGGGACCTTTCCATATACAGCTGGTACCTCCCTTCCACAGCCCCTTCACAAGTAGTGTTGAGGTTTTACTTTTCATTTAGTAACATAGTATGTCTGGCTGGACATCCCACTACGGTAATGGAGAAGACCGTACAGCCAGACTCAATGATGAGTGTCAGGTGGCGGTTAACTAACCTGACTCCCTAAAGGGGCCAACGGTTACGGGCGGATGAGCCCCTTTAGATGGGGTGATGGTCCTCCCTCAGTGGAGGAAATGCTACTGGAAACCATTATATTGGCCCCAATGGCAAAATGAGTGGAGGAGGAACTCTGATTCCCAACGGTCATGGAGCGGAAGAGGCCATGCCAGATGGATTGGCATGTCAATATCCTCAAGGCTGTGGCAGTCCTTTGGAGTCCTGGTGTTGAATCTTCCATGTCTCATTTCGTATGTGCTGCAGGGGAGGCTCCATGATCATAGTGTGTGGGTCACTTCATGGCAAGCTGGGATCCACCTTAAACAAATTCATGCCAATGACATTTTTCCTGCTTCAGGGAAAAAATGCATTCTTGGATACGAGTTGCAGTTGACGAGAAGTAGTAGGAGTAACATAGGCCAGTAACATATTCAGAGGAGAAGGACCACAGTGTAAGCTGTGAGGGGGCGGCATACAAATTTAAATAAATAAATAAATAAATAAATAATAAAGCTTTCACTCATTCTGGTAGACAATTATTGCATGACGGATTACAAAATGGGTGTGTGTCAAGATCTGCGACTTCTGCAGGCATGCTGCCTTGTGCCAACCAATGCACAAGAGTGTCCTTGTCATCTCCCGTTGACAGAATTGGGATGGGATGGGGGAAATCACCACAGGCCCAAAGCTAGCATAATTTTGAGAAAGCATGCTGTGGAAAAAAAGAAGCATTGTATCTTGCCCCAATATTGTCCCTTCAGTGCACTTCCCTAACAGCAGTGAAATATTTGTTATCTGGTACAGTTTTGCTGGTGGAACTTTCCAATAGCTATCCAGAAACCTCTCCAAAATGATATGTCACCATTCCAATGGACGTCTTATCTATAGCAATGTCCTACAACTAGATCAGCGGTTCCCAACCTAAGGCTGGTGGGCCGGATGTGGTCCACAGCGCCATTTCATGTGGACTCCACCCCTCCAAGAGCATTTGAGAAACAGAATGGCCACCCTTTTTAAGCTGTTGGGACAAAATGGCCACCCCCATCATGCAGGCAGGGCAAAAAGGTTGGGAACCCCTGAACTAGATCGTCAGTGGGACTGTATAAGTTTATAAGTACCTGCTGTAGATCATTTCAGTGGTCTCCAAAGCTATGGAAGGTGCATTTAGTATCTGAAAAATACCCACAGCTTGTGTTCATTCTAGTTAGCTTATATGTAATGTTGGATCTCCTAATTCTGACAAAATACTATCTCAGTTTTGAAGCTGTTTTCCTATTCAGTTAAGCCTTAGTTACCTTTTATAAAATTAAAGACGTAACATTACAGATACATATGAACTTGAAGGAATTTTATTTTTCTTTGAACAATAGGACATAATTATAGAGAAGTTTTCATACACAGAAGATTCATTTTCTTGCCCCACTTTGCTAAATAGAACAAAGTACACTAATCTTCACACATTCTTAAGTTTTTGTCCCCCCCCCCCCATGTTTCCTCTTTCTTTATTATACACAGCTTTCTCGGGTTGAAGCTAACTGCAAAGACATATTGGTACTGGTATATTACAGCTACTTACATTATTTAAGAACAGCAAATGGAGAAAAATAAGTTATTTAAATATTGATTCATATACAGAAAGTGCAACATTGGTTAGTTGTTATAGAACTTGCTTACATTTTTTTTTTGTTTTCCAAAAAAGAGGTCTCAGTTATGGGTAAAAGTTAATTTGTAGTCAATGTATTTAGCTTACAATAGTACAATACAGAGGTACAGCTGTGACTTGGTTAATTGACCTTTATTGCTTACTCTCAGAAATGTATGAATAGTCTTAACAAGGATCTAAGCTGATTTTTCCTCTTCCTAGTCTTGTCGCTGGAACCCTGAGCCCATTTATGAGTAAAACAATGTTCATGACAGCCCCAGGTAAAACTGTACATCATGAACGTGGAACTTGCTCTGTTTGAAAAGAGAAAATGTGATCTGAATCCATATGAAGAGTCTGGCTTTATATTGTTATTTTCTAACCAATCCCTCACTTGGAAAGTTCTATATGAGGACCATTATTGTGAGCACTAAGCTCTTTATGTTACTGGTACTTCCTTTGCAGGACACGGTACCAAACTTTTTAAGGCTTTTTCAGGATATATGGTCATCAGCTAGGTCCGTGCCACACTGAAGTTACATATATTTACATACAAAAATGTAACTCAAAATACTGATCTGATTATTACAACAAATCAAAAGATTGATATATGTGTTTGCATGAATAGATGGAAAGCTGTCCCTGAATTCATGCATAGATAGGCATAGAACTCAAATATCCTTTGGCTTGAGGTCAAGAAATCACTATTGTCTCTTTTGTAAGGTAAGTTGTGAATATTAAAGTATGCCACACTGGCCTTGAGGGTAAGCGTGTTCTTCTTTTAATGCCAGAACCATAAAAGCAACCTTTATATCCTAACATACTTTCCCCCCCTTAAAAGTTAAACCCCAGGTAACTTTCATTCATTTACAGTCCAGGATCCACTGGATTGCATGGTGCTCATTTGAAAGTAACACACTGTCAGGTCACAATCCTGTTCATTTTCACTGCACACGAAAAGTCAATTACACGCATGTTTATTCTATTCCCAGCACATGCACAAGGAAGTATCCACTACCTCCCTGTGCAAGCAGAAGCCCTGTTGCTCTAAGTTGGGGTACCCAAAAGTTTTGGGCCGCAGGCTGGTCACGTGGTTCAGGGAGCCGGTCACTATGGCCCAAGGGGCGGATCCGGCCCCCCGGGCCATTGTTTGGACACCCCTGCTCCAAGTAGTCTGAACTTAACTGCAAGATAGAGCTTGTGTCAAGTGCTAAGCCCATGAGATAATGCTCTGCATTTCCTCGTCAGGACTCTACCGTAAGTTACAAATAGATGGAAATCCTGCAAGTCACCCAGCAAATCTGTAGCTGTATAAATTGGCTATGGATATACTTTTCATACATAAACCACTCCATTAATTTCAGCAAAAGTAATGTGCAAAGAGGAAACATGTACGATGAGTTGACTTCTTGATATAGCAAATGGAATTCCTTCCAGATGCAGCGATGGTGTCTGCACAGTAGAGTATCCAGACCAGATTGATGGAGTTGGGTGGGACTGGATAGATTTCCTAAAGCAAACCCTCTGTAGCACTTGATGTCATAAAATGTTAGTGAGGAAAATGACTTTTAAACGATTGCTTATTCTGCACTTAGGGTGTTGCAGATGCAAAGCACTCTTTTGGAGGGATAATTTTGGGGCAATAGCAGTAAAACAAAAGAAAAAGCCAATGTTAATTTAAATTAAAAACTTATTTTCATTTGCCTTACATCATGCAAGCTCTACTTTGTCCAAATGAAGAGCCATACTAGAGGTACAGACAAAACCAACATATATTTTGTTCTGAAGCATATAATGAGTTCTTGACTATTTAGTTAAGTGTTCTGCTTAAATAGAAAACAGGTGTGTGTGTGTATCATCTTGTTTGAAATGTACATATCATGTGGAAGCTAGTGTGGATGGTTTGTGTAAAAGTTTGCTTCCAAGCCAGGCCCAGAGATTTCAGCAAAAGCATCTCTGAATGGAGGATATCCATTGTGCCTATTCCCACTGACAATAATTCAATCGAGGTTATCTTTGCTAGTTTTCAGTCTCCAATGTTATTGGATAAAGGAGAATTAGCAAAGATAACATCCTTTCCTGTTCAACTGGAAGAAACATTCTACTGTATCAAAAGCCTGCTACTGACAGAGGAGAATGTTTCTGCTGGTTCTAGCTTTTTGGCAGCAGGACTAGAGTGAACAATTGCTTGGGGAAAATCAAACTTTGTTAGCACTTTAACCATTGATCTTTATCTTGAGAGTTTATTCTTGTTACCTAAATGGAATATATTTCATTTCAAAAGGGTTTCCTCTCTTAGAATAAGAGAGACATGCTTCATAATTATTTTTCAGGTTTTACCATACTGTATATCTGTTTCCCACAAAGGAAAGAAAATCCAGAGCAGCTTCTTGGGCATAATATTAGACTAGATCAGTGATGGTGAACCTTGGCATGCCAGGTGTTCTTGAACTTCAATTCCCAAAAGCCCTGAACAGCAGGAGTGCTGACTTAAGCTTCTGAGAATTGAAGTCCAAGAACACCTGGCGTGCCAATGTTCTCCATCACTGGACTAGATCATAGCCTGTATTTTTGTTTTTGGTTTTAATGAATTATTGCAAGTATAATAATATGATATGAAGCCTATAATGCTTGGTCAAAAGATTTTGGGGAAGGTGGTTTTAGCTTTGTGCCTGAGACAAAACATTTTCAATGGATGCATTTTTAGAACCCGCGTAAATGGTTGGCTTAAAGTTGCATACAACTTTGCAAGATTTGCTTAAAGTTGCATACCAATTTCAAATAGGTTTCTGTGTTTCCAGCCCATGCTAAACTCATTATATCTTCTAGTCTACTGGTCTGTAAACTCCTCTATTATCCTAATCAATGTAAACGAGAACAAAAGGATAATCTATTAGGACTCAAGCTGAACTTATTTGGTATACAAAAGGTCATGTACAAAAATAAATTTTATCCATATTCGGAAAAGCAAGGAGATTGTAATGCACTATATGTTAATAATCTTAAAAAACGAGAACATGGTATCATGAAGAAGGAACAGATAGCTCTATCAGCCCACAAAAAACTTGTATTCTCAAGAAGCTGTTTAACCATCCAGTAATGGAGGTGCTGTATTTATTTTAGCCAGAATGGCAGCTTCTCCTCTGCGGTAGAATGGAATGCAATTCTTGTTCTGGTACTGTATGTGAGACAGTTTTCTTATTTAGTTTATTTACTTCTTGTTAATAAATCTTTCTTTCTTTTCACTTCCCTTTTCAAGAAACACGTATTTCTGATCGATATGGTCAGGTTACCAAGTCAAAGCTGCATCAGAGGTATTGACAATATAATACAATACATAAAATTGTGATTAACATGGAAAGCATTTTTTATAATTTTTATATAATTTTATATATTTATAATATATGTACATAAACAATGCAAAATATCTTTTAGATTTTTAGTATTACCAGCAAACATTAACTGTTAGCCTGAGAACTGAAATTGGTAATTTCAAAAAGGAGAAAGAAAAAAAAAACCACAACAGATGTTACAATGAAACAATCTACAGAAATTGCTTTCGAGTCAAAAGCCTGTCTGTTGCCAAACCCGCCAAAAGGTTTGGAAAACAAACATGCTGATCAAGTGAACTGCTCAAAACAGTTTGAAGGCAAATAAAAAATGCTGAGTACTTAAAAAATTGCAGGTATCAAAACTATTTCAATCTTGTAGAAAGAAAGGGTTTTCTAAAGCAGTCTGATAGTAAATGTTGAACTAAATCCAGTCCAGAACATGGAACCTGAAGACCTCTGGACATACCTGGACTTCATCTCTGATCTCTGCTGAACATTAGGTAGGCTGTCTATTGGGAGATGATCTTCAGCCACACCTTAAGAGCCACAGGCTCTCCATCCCCGACACAGAGACTCAACAACCTGAAGAAAACTACACTAAAGGCTACCAAAAGCAACGCAAAGGGCCTTTTTTTAAATAAAAAGGATATCACCAGAATGAAAAGGCAGAGCTGGAGGGGGGGGGGGAGAAGGGGGGAATGTGTTGTCCTCTTGTATGTATGATTAGTCAATCAGATGTACTTTTGACAGACCAGCAGAACAGATCCAAAGCACCTGAAGACCTAATAAAACTACATGTGCTTATCCCACCTAGTTCCTAGGGCTTAAAGTTTGTGTAGTCTACAAAAACTAAACAATATTCCAGCAGACTGAAGGATCCCTTTAAAAAAAGAAACTATAATGCACACAGACAATCTCAGTACCCCAAGCGGCCTTGAGGTTTGTAAAATAACTAAAATAATTTCTTGTGCTTTTTTTTTTGGGGGGGGGGGGGCAACCAGTTGATGCCGCTTGTCTCCGATCACTAAAAGCTGTATCTGTCCTCCTGTATCAATTATGGGCCAAACCCAAATCTCCAACCCTTAAAATGCTTCTCAAGGACCTGTGTTGCTTTATTCCATAGTTCCCTGGATCTATTAAACACTGAGTGAGACACACAGAGAAATGGGAGGTCCTCTAACAGGCCAGTGTTACATTCCAGAGCATGTTAGATTGGCTCTGGATCGAGGATTTTGAGGAGTCTTGCTGCTGCCAACAGCTTGTTTATATGCCTCTCCTCTGTGATGCCAGCCTCGTGAAGCGAAGTTTGCGACAGAGAAGGCACTTTGCTTAGGTCTTCGACTCCTGCGGCCACGAGGGAACTTGAGTACATCGGAAGGCCAATCGAAACCAGCCAGTCGGATATGGAAGCGATGTGTCCAGGGACAATGGGTTTTCGGCAGATTTCGGTGAGGCCTCCACTTGGAATCTGAAGCGGGAGAGAACACAATGTAATCCAATGGTTTGACTTCTTTATTTTGATAAAATAGTTTTCTCCAGCATTGCTGCTGCTACTGATGGAAACCATTGTGTTTCAAAATACAGTAGAACCCTGCATAACGAAAAAACTCAGTTCCATGGAGCTCTTCGCTATGTGTTTTTTTTTGTTATGCAGTTCCCTATGGGAGATACCCCGCATAACAAAAAAAAGTTCGTTAACCGGGGTTCCCATTGAGCGGGTATACCCTAGTTACCCAAACCCCCGCATAATGAACAATTTTTTTTGTTATGCTGGGTATCGCCCTTGCATAACAAACACTTCGTTATGCAAATTTTTTGCTATGCTATTCGTTCGTTATGCGAGGTACCACTGTAGTTGAATTTTTTTGGAATAGTAGCCATGTTAGTCTGTGTTGCAAGCATATCAGAGAATAAACAGAACAAAAATGCTGTAGCACTTTGAAGATTGTTAGATTTTGATGTTAGCTTTCGTGGATCAGACAAGGTCTGACAAAGTGGACTTGGTCCATGAAAGCTAATATCAAAATATAAGTTAGTCTTCAAAGTGCGACAGTGTTTTTCTTTTGTTTATTCTCTGATAGTGTTTCAACAGCAATAGAAGGAGAATAAACATCTTCCTGCATATTTCAGAGCATTTCCCCCAACCTCCTACTGAAAGTAGTAACATCCAAAAGGGCTCCACTATATTATGATTGTAGTTTTCAACCCATACTTTCTCTTGAAACTAAAATGAGCCATTTATCACAAACTTACTGCCATGCGGTGCTGCTTCCTCAACTGTTTTACTCGTATTTGGTCCAGGTTTGTAGCAACATCCTTTTCAGGTTGGTCTAAATCTTCTGAGTATCTTTGCACCAAAAGTTCAGGAATGCCACAGCGGCCATGCTGCAGATTCCAATTATTCAGGAGAGCAATTAAAAAGAAAACAAGATTTTAGTTAACCAAAATGTTTCTTCAAGTATTAACTCCATACGGTTGTTCTTTTGCCTTAAGAAAACAAAACTGGTGTGTAATCTGTTCAGTTCCACAGAAAATCCACATCTGGGAACATCAATATGAGTGCACCAAAAGGGTGGGGTATAAATTCAAAAACAAAGAAACAATCAATATATTTTTCAATACTGAAAAGTTTGTAGGTACTGAATCTGTTTCTCTGAAAAAAATGTCCTTAATGTTTGTTCAATTCAAATCACGTACAAATGGGCATCTCAGGCCTCATTTCCATTTGACAGAAGCCAATTTTTACATGGTCCCAAGGAACAAACCAGACAGCATTAATACCAATGTTCAGTATTAATCTATTATATGAATCTGTGGAGCTGATAGCCCACAGTACTGGTATAAATATTGCAAACAATATTGCATCGCCTTAAGGATGTCTGTACCATCGGCTAGAGGGGCTTGGCGCTCTATCACAAGGAAGAGGGCCTTCTCCGTGTCCGCACCAGCCTTCTGGAACCTCCTGCCAACAGAGTTATGGCTCCAGACAGAATTGCTGCCTTTCAGAAAAGAACTCAAAACCTGGCTGGCGGGCCAAGTATGGGGTGCAGGTGGAAGGGTTACCTCCGTGGGGTGGTTGGTATAGTGGAACTCCTTCCCCTTTCAGTCCCTGCACCCTTTTTAGGAGGTGGGTAGTTTTTAAATAGTTTTAACTATGCTATTTTATCCATGATTGTGAACCGCCCTGAGTTGGCCTAGGCCGAGTGGGCGGTATAGAAATTGAATAAATATATAAATAATAATAATTAATAAATAAACATACCATGGGAGCAACTTAAAATAGTCTACACGGCAAATTTCACATCAAAATCCATTTAATTGGTCACCACATGGACTGTGAAACCAATACAGAAAATCAAAGTGAAAAATTTGCAGAAGAATGGCAAGAATTGCATTCCAATTTTCACTATAAATGGGGCACTTACAAGGAACAATTATAGCTGTTTTGGCACATTAGTGCCATTTTCTGAATGTCACTTTATACAAAATTCTAATTCCATAGAACACTCACCCCAAAAAGGAAGGAACACAAGTACACAAAATGTATCCAGTTAATGGTATGATAGATTTAGTTTTCCCACATCATACCTTATCAGAATATGGGTCCTCAGTGAGATCAATATCTTCTGACAGCAGCTTGTTTTCTACCATTGTTTCCAAATCCAGTCCTCTATTGCTGGAGGTCTTTCTTATGGAAGGACCCAGTTTTAACATATGTTGCTGAACACTAGCCGTCTCTGGTAAATCTGAAAACCAAGGAGGGATTATACTGGAAGGGCTTTTGAGCTCCCGTTCAGGGGCAGCCCCGCACACAATCAATATGTGAGAGTCAGAGAAGCCAGACTGGGTAGTCTTCTTTGCTGGCAAAGAGGGCACATCTGGACAAGAAAAGGCTGAAGGAAGACGACAGTGTCCATTAGAAAACCGTTCTCTGCTTTTCTTGGCTGGAACTGGTGGCGGTTGTGAAGAGAGCTTTGGCTGGGTTCTTGCCTCACTTGTATTTTTCTGATCAGCTTCTACATTCTCCTTGGGGACTGGACAGCGATCAGCCATTCCAAGATCATGACTTTTTGTACAGTTCTCAAAAGGAGTCCAACTTACACTGTGTGAAAGTGTGGACGACTGAACATCACAGTTCTGAGGCAGAAACAGGGGAAATGTTCCTCTAGAAGGAATGGTTAAAGGCAAGTGCAATGCCTTTCCTTTTCCATTAAGAGAATCAATGTCCTCTTTGCGCTCCTTGGTCATTGACGGTTCTGTTATCCGCAGACCATCTCCAGAGCCAGTTGGATTTGGTGTTAAACCCTGCGCATCCTGAGGTAAAGCACCTACTGGCTCCCCACAGTTAATGCCAGTTTCTCCATGAAGGTCACCTAGAGAGTGAGATCTGGTCCAGACAGGCACACTGGGGGCTTCCTCTAGAATCTCACAGCTTTGACAGATACCGGCAGGTAAACTTCTGCGGTTCTTCTTAAGGCTTGCAGCTGTTGGAGCTTTGAGGCAGTTTTTTGCAACACAATGCATACAGCTGAATGGTGCCTTCTCTCCTTGTTGAAGGGCATCTGCTGATTTAGTTAGGGGGAGATTTGGATAATTTGTAAGAAGACTTTTGTGGAAATTCTTAAAATTGTATTCACTGTTCAGTTCTGAAGGCAGGACACAAGACTTTCGGTTCTTAGCTGAAACCAAACAAAATAAATATTGGTTTCTGTACAAGTAATGTACAACATACAGTATAACACCATGCATGTAATATAAATATGTAATCTCAAAATGGAAATTGATTACAACTCTAATCTATTCAGACATCATACCTAAATCTGTGTGGGTCCACAAAGGTACTGGGGACAAGGTATATGTAAACTCCATCTCCTGCAAGCCTATTCTACCCAGAAGTCAAAAAAGCCTTTGCAAAGAAGCCTTAAAGTCGTGGTGGCGAACCTTGGAATTCCAGTTGTACTTGAACTTCAATTCCCAGAAGCCCTGATCAGCAGGAGTGCTGACTTGGGCTTCTGGGAATTGAAGTCCAAGAACACCTGGAGTGCCAAGGTTTGCCATCACTGCCTTAATTTATTTATTTATTGTATTTCTGCACCACCCATTTGGGTGGTATCCCACTCTTGGCGGTGTACAAACATAACATATAACAAAAGAACACACAGCAAATCAAAACAAACAACCGATAAATACGTTACAAACTAAAGTAAAGTAACTGGCATCTGAGGGCATAGGAGTATACTTTAAGTGTGCGCCTTCATCCCCATCACATATTTAGTCCTATACAGATTCCGACATAATGCTTCAATAATGATAACATGGTTGATGTATGCGTATGAATGATTTTCAGCACTGTTTCTGCACTACAAGTCTGACTGAACTTAATTGGGCTTCTGAGAAACTACAAGTAGGTGTAAGATTGCACTGTAAAAAGAAAAAGAGAGAAAAGCATATGTAAATTAAGATTAGATCTCAGATAGAGGCTGTCAGAGCATACTGATGAGCACTTTGGAGGCTTTCTAAAGATGAATCCAGATTGTTTTGTTGAAATTGTCTTGTCAGGAGGGCTTCTGACCAAACAGAGGAATCCAGCCTTGAAGTAGAAAGAAACCCACTCTAACCTACTGTTGTGTCCAAATGTTTTCCACGCTATTTACTTAAGTTTACATTCATCCTTAAGTCTTTGCGATATTCACGCCCTTTTTGCAAGGCGCCTGATTCATATGTTTGCAATGATCCTAATTGGGTTTGCACAGGTTTCCCACGTTAAGTCCGGGCAAATGTATCACTATAACTGCCACCTGTCTGTGTATATATATAGCTGCCTCATCCTGTTTTCCCCGGTTCTCACGAGTTCGGTAATGGGTCCTCACAGGTTCTGACTACATGCTGTACGTTATGTTTGAGTCTGTTAACAACCCGAACTGAGCTTAATAAATATTCTGTTGGTTAACCCCCGATCTGCTGTAGCTTCCATCTATAGCACAGACTCAACGCCTACTGACT
This sequence comes from Bradypodion ventrale, assembly GCA_035047345.1. Classification (NCBI taxonomy): domain Eukaryota; kingdom Metazoa; phylum Chordata; class Lepidosauria; order Squamata; family Chamaeleonidae; genus Bradypodion; species Bradypodion ventrale. The sequence continues at coordinate 100,170,854 of JAWDJE010000001.1, forward strand.
AGTGTCGTGTTCAATATTCACATGTACACAGAACTACAACTCTGAAAGCTGTGTAGCAATCTGAAAAGGTGCAAGGACAGCAGCTTCAGCTTAGAGTCCCATGCCCACAAATACTGAACGTGACGTAGGCAATGTTGTTTTTTTCCTTTGGTGTGTTACTCATTTTTATGCATGTGTGTGCTCCTCTTTCCAGGATTGCAGGTTGGGATTTTCTGAGTTGACATATTGCACTCATAAACCAATCTGCATTGAGAACTGCTATGAATATTAGAAGGGCACAGGGAGAGAGGAAACAATGATCCAGAATAAATAATGTCAGTTTCTGAACCTCAGTAGTATTTTTTCTGTATGCAAAAAGCAAACATTAATATAATACCATATTTTCAAGTTTCATCCAGAAAACAACTCACTCCGTAACAGGCTGGTAGAACTTCCCCACTGCTACATGTCCCCCCCCCCCCCCACATATGTTACAAGACAGTTTCTTTCAAAGCTGTCTTGGTTTGTTAGGGTATTCACAGGGAAAAACTATGTTTGTTCAGCTCTATGAGTAGCACTCTGCACTAAATATGGCAGTATAGAAATTCAAAAACAAATAAACAAACAAACTCTTCTACAGTACTTTTAATTAAAACACCGTAACATAGTTTGCAAATTCTCTAATTAAAACTATGCACAAACCAAGACAAAAGGGAGCATGGGATATTAGACACCTGAAAAGAAGCTAGGTGACATCTCACCTGATCTCAGAACGAAGCCCTTTTATTGCTCTTTAGCATAAACATGCAATAGTGTGAAAGAGAATGCTGAAAATCCATATCTCCAAGACAGTGCCCTGGAAAAGCTGAAGAGTATGCGTGCAAGTTGCCTAGATTTCAAACCCTGAAACCAGTAGTAATGCACAACTTGAGTATCAAATCAGTGGGCCTTACACAGGGTACACAGAAGGAACCTCCTTGAAGATTGCGTTATTTTTGAACCACAATTAGGCATATCCTGGTAACTGCAACCTTGTGTTGCTGGCTAATCTTTCTCACACTAGGTCAGGCAAAAGGAACTGCAGAATGAACTCACCAAAAGTTGCCTTCATTTTGGCAGTTTCATGTCTGGCTTAGACACAGAAGAAGAAGAAGAAGAAGAAGAAGAAGAAGAAGAAGAAGAAGAAGAAGAAGAAGAAGAAGATAGGTGTTGACTCATCAAGTCCTTAGATTAAGTGAGCTTACTTTAGTTGTAATTTACTACTAGAATTCAGCCAATATACAGTATTCCAAACACTTACAGAATTAAATTAAAACTCCACATAAATTAATGCAACTTACTCTAGGTGTAAAGACCCACATCCTAAAAATTAAACAGCAAATAGGTTGTCAGATTCCTGTAGCACACAGGTGGGCAAAGTTTGGCTCATGAGCTGAATGGAACTTCATCCAAACTCTTATGGTACTGGTACTTCCTGTTCAATTTTTGGCTTCAGGTGGGGGGGTCATTTCTGGGTCTGCTCTGGCTTGGGTATGGGTTGGTTGAATTTGGCTCCAAAGTCCTTAGATCCTGGCCCCCTCTGCAATAAAACTAACTGTTGTGAGTCTGGCCCCCGGCTCAGCTCCGGCCCACCTTGGGTATGAGGACTCTGAGGATGAGAGGGAGGAGCTGGCAGGACCCCCCTCCCCAGGAGTGCCCCCCCGACATTGCCTCAGCCTCCGTTGGAACTCCAGCAGCAGTCTGATGGTGAGAATGCTCCTTGACAGCAGCCGCAGTTCACAGACAGTTCTGGTGATGAGGCGTGGCAAGGCAAAGCATCTCCAGCAGAGGCAGAGAGAGAGGAGGGCCAGGAGGTAATTAGGAAGCATCGGGCCACACCCCATGGGGGGATATAAGGAGCCAGAACGCTGGGTGTGGCTCCATGACGGACAAAGTTTGAGCTTCCCTGTCCCTGCTCTTGTTTGCTTGTCTCCTCGGCTTACTGAAACTCTGGACTGGATTTTTGGATGGAACTTGGACTTCTCTTGGATATACTGTGCTGTGAGTATTTCCCCAGAGGGGAAAGTAAGAGGGAGGGGGAGACAGAACACTAACATTCTGAACTAGGGGAAGTGATAAACTTTCTTCTAGTTAACATGTAAAAAAGTTGCTTTCCAAATGCAGTATCCAGGCTTCTGTGTTTAAGAATATACTTACCAATTTCTAAAAAGTTTCATGGTTTATGTATTGCAAATTTTAATTTAGTATATCAAATGGAAGTAGCTAGAATTTACATAATCTCATCCTTAAAGATAAAATCTTTTGAATAAATTAAGTCTGGCATCCTGCCAACCTTTGATATAAAGGCACATTGCCTTTCTATCTTTTAAAGTGGAAGATATTTTTTTTTGAAAGCAACACTATATCTCCAAGCAAAGCTTTATCCCAAAAAATGCTGAACACCAGTGTTATGTAAGACATATTTGGTTGCTGGTATTCAATGCACATTGTGTTTGTGTTGAAACAAACACACATTAACTGCAGAATAGAAGGTCCGTTGTCATCTCCCCACCCCTGAAGTTCAAGAAGACAGGAAAAAATATTTAATTTAAATCAAAGTCTATATCCATTGAGCTTTTCCTGGCTATTAGAAAACTTTAGAACTGCAGGTGAATGGAAAAAAATATGTTACTTTCTCTTCTTCAATAGTACACAATAGTTTCCCCTGATTGTACATATTGAGAGGCCTCTACGCTTATGCAAATAGGCTTGTAAGAGACAGGCTCAATTTATAAATAGGAATAACAGAATTTTTGTGAATGTAATCTGAAATTGGAATAATGAAGCAAACAAATAATTATTATTCTACTTTGATGGCACTGAAGTGCAAAACTGTTTGGAACTTTGACTCCCAAAAAGCACTGCAATTGCTTTGCTGCTATTTTCTAGAGAAGAGAAGGGGAAAGGCTTTGATGCATGCATGAAGGGTGTATTCACAGTACCCTTTCTCTCCCAAGAAGCACATAGAATCCCAAATGCATTGGGTCTCCATTACAGTTCAAAAGTGGGTTGAATAGTTGTAAGATTCCAACCTTTGTGACACCTGCCCACAAAGAACTTCTTGGCATGAGTATCATGGAAGAGAAAAGCTGCATCACAGTTGGAGAAAATGAGATTTCAACATCAATCAGACATCCTGGAATAGGTTGTGGTTATTGTGAATGCCGCATGGATTCAGAAATGCATCTTCTTTGCTTGATACGTCAAGTTGTTCATAGTACATTTGAAACAGGCACTGATTTAAAAAGTCGTACTGAGAGTCTCCAAAACACAGAAGCAAAGATGTTGAAGTCAAAGTGGCTTTCAGAGGCTCGTTAACAAGATGTGCATTACGCTGCTGGTTGTGTGCCTGGTGTATGAGTGACAAATCACTAATCAAACTAAGCTACTGGCATAATTTGTCTTCTGTGCATGGAAACACACACAGGCAAACAAACAAAGAGAGAGGATTTGGCCAATAAAAGGCTATTCTGTCTTTTCCTCCTTCATGAATTTTCTAACTTCTGGTATAAAAGAGATGCACAGATCAATAGGACAATATGGGAGGTTTATGATTAGAAGAGGTCAACTGGACCCTCCACCTGCAATCCCATATCGTGCTTACAGCTAGGCTAGGATGTAGGAAAGGGAGACAACTGTTGAATTCATAGTAGGCGAAGGCTATAACCAAAGACTGTAAGAGTTGGGTTTCACCTGATTGCACAGCTAACCTAGCACTCTGACTGTTGTCTTTCACTGAAAGAGAAACTTTTGATACCTTATCATGCCATCAGAAAAACTTTGTTACCAATCTTTAATACAGATCACAATTAGGGCACTGAATGTTCTGTTGGCCTCAGCAGGTCTTGCCAGGACTAATGGCAGAGGTGAGAGAGGAGAATATGTTTTTAAAAATCTTTCTCCCTCAGCCTGGTCTTGCTGCTCAAACACTTACGCTTGATACATTTATTAAACTCATGCAATTAACATCAAAGTTGTGCTGGCCCTGAGAGAGGACTATAAAAAAGAAGAAAACAGTATAAAGACATACAAAAAATATACTGAAACATGCCCATTTTCAAACAAAAACATTGCAATGTTTAGTGTGCTACTATTATATCCTGATCTGAACTGATCCCAGATAATACTATATGCAATTATTTTTTAGGAATTTGCTCTAAATTCAGCTAAGTCAAAAACATACTCCTCCTTAGTATACCACTCACACTGTATGTTCAAAGACAGCCACATACCATGCTCTATTCTTTGCAGTTCTGCTGTGATCAGCAGAACACTACACAGCCAGCGGTTCTCACTTTTTTAGCTGTCAATGTCTGAATCTGGTAGACATGCTGTGACCCACACAAAAGCCTCTTGTAGAAGCTGAGCAACACAGTTGTTACATCTTCAGTAAACAAGCAATTCTCAAAGTACTAGCCTTTGTTAAGGCTCTAAATACATTCCCCTATAACATTCATTTGCAACACTCCCTTATAACTCTTTCTCTACCATAGGAGCAAAACTCATCAAATATTGTTTGTGGAATGGAAAAGAGTGTAGTGTTTTATCTGAATAAGCCATGTGATCTCAGAACGAAGCCCTTTTATTGCCCTCTAGCATAAACATGTGATAGTGCGAAAGAGAATGCTGAAAATCCATATCTCCAAGACAGTGCCCTGGAAAAGCTGAAGAGTATGTGTGCAAGTTGCCTAGAAGCTTTGCGCTGGCAGTAACACCACCCCAACATAATATGAAGAAGGTAGAAAATTTGACCCAGAACTGTTGGCTCTGTAAAGTTATGATTCCATAATTAGCAACCATTCAAATAATTTATTTGAATAGTTCTCCCTGAACCAGATGTTTCTTGCTTTGGGATATGGAGATAGATCAAGCATTACCACTTTCTAGGTTTTCACTGCTTTCATAGCAGCCGGAATCCCGAGGAGAGGATCCAGTTCGGTTCTGCCCATCTACAAGGAGCTTTTCCTGAGAACCTGACTGGTCACTGTTGCCTAGAAAAGAGGAGAGATGTAAGAAGGCAGCATGTACAGAAAGAATAAAGTCAACCGCTCCTTGCAAAAATGCTAAAAGGCTTTCTTAGGTAAATTGTCAGAAATTTTTATCATTGTTCTGCAGATATTGTGGAAGGAAGAAGATGGCTAGAATCTAGTATTGTGAATATTACAAAGAGGAAGACGTCAGCTAGACTCTAGGTAAAGTAAGGTAAAGTTCTTCCTTGCTGGAAAGCTGGTTGTATTTGACTATAGGGTTTGGTGCTCATCTTGATTTACAGCCAAAGAGCCAGCGATATCTGCATTTGCATGGTCATGGTTAGACAGTGGAGCACACAGCGTACCAAAGCGGTACCTATTTATCTATTTGCAATTTCTTGCTTTCAAGCCACTAGGTTGGCAGGAACTGGGACAGAGACGGGAGCTCACTCTGTCGTGCAGTACTCGGGGCTCAAACTGCCAATCTTCCCGTTGTCAAATTCAGTGTCTTGACTACAAAGCCACATTAAGCACAATATTTATAGTATTTTACAGTGCTAAGCATCTCAACAGTTATATTACTACCCACAGCCACAATTGGATGGATATGGAAAGCTACACTTGCATAAAAATCTAAAACCTGGGAGAAATATTTAAATCAGTGGTTCCTTACGTGGGGCCCACGCCCCACAGGGAGATTTCAATTCCCTGAAGCCTATGTCAGTACATTGGGGAATTGACTTAAGCTTCTGGGAATTGAATTCCAAAATGAAAGGTTGGGAAAAACTGCTTTAAACTGTGTTCTGAATAATTCTGTATGCGTTGTATCCTGACATAAAGTATCAAAAGATAAAAAGAAACTCAAAAACGCATTCCTTCCTCTATGCAAATGTTGCTTATGGTATTGCTGGCTGCCAGGAGATAAGCCAAAAGAAAGAAGGGGATGTGTTTTCTGAGCATAACTGTCAAGTATCCCGTATTGGCAGGGGTTTCCTGTTGTTCAGTGATCGTTCCTCCCCTTTCCTGCTGCCGTCCCAGATTTGAACGGTGGGGAAAGGGATTACTGTGCATGTGCACCCACTGTGCACATGCGCAAACGGGTTACTGTGCATGCACACACACTATGCATATGTGCAAATGGGCTACTGCGCATGCACACCCACTGTGTGCATGCACAAATTGGCTACTGCGCATGCATGCACAGTAATTTCCCGTATTTTGCGGAGCCGCACTTGATGGGTATGTTTCTGAGGGCTGATAGAATGAACCCACAATTCTTCTCCCACATGGTATTCTGCTGGAGGTGCTTTTGAGGTGATCTTCACAATTCCCATAATATTAAGAAATGTTAAGGTTTTTCACTCACTGTCATATTCCTGTAGTAGTTCTACGGCAGTCAAGAGGACAGCCCTGTGCTGTGGGTCACGAATGTTGAGCTCATCCAAGTCTTCTTCTTCTAGGAGTTTGAAGGTATCTAAGTCTTCATAACCATTGAACAGAAAGGTGGGCATGTGCTCCTGTGATAAAGAGTTTGTGCAGAAAGAAGGGGTGGTGGTTTACATAACATTTTCATGTTTCCTTCATTTTTCCTCATTTGCTTGACCTTTCTTTCTATCTGGTGTATGTAAAATAGCCTGCTTAACTCTCCATCCAATAGCATGAGGACTGCTGTGAGTAGCCAATCAGGATGTCTGAAGGAGGGCATTTTGAAGCAGCAAAGAGGCCTGGATTGGATGTAACGGGGGTGTGGTGGGGTGTTTTCCTTGTTTTATTCTCTCATTCATTATAGGCATGCAAGCTATTCCGCCACATCCTATCTTGTGTTGTCTTTTTGCTACCTGGCGGCTGCTCCGCTATAGTCAGAAAAGAGGAGGAAAACATCAAGTGCATAAGAGGATTCTTGTTTTGATTCTGGGGAGCTTTGGTGTGTGTGTGTGTGTACACACACATGCACACATGCGCGCATGCATGCACGCACACACACTGCTTACCTTGTGTAATTTTTTTAAAAGATGTGTCACTTGGTTAATATATGGTATATTTGTTTTGTTAAAACAAATATTTTGCAATGCATATACAGTGGTACCTCGGATAAAGTCTGATTCGGATAAAGTCGCGGTTTTCATGCACATATGATGGATCGCATAAAGTCCAAAACTGCTAAAAAATGGATGTTATCCGAGGTATTTGGTATAGGAACCTCAGATAAAGTTCATTTTTGGACGTTATCTGATGCATCGCCCATTTGATTTGGATAAAGTCCAAAATCGGATAAAGTCCAAACTTGTGGAATAGAGTTTGGACTTTATCCGAGGTTCTACTGGACCTAAGATCCACTCCATTAAATAATAAACAAATTGTCATGTATGAATAAGCAAATGTACTCCCATGAAATACTTCCTGTGTAGCTATGAACATTGTAGTAGGATTTTTTTTTAAAAAAAGAGATCATTTACTCATGATATAGCCTCAGAAGTATAGTAAAAGGCAATGAAGAAAATACATTATGAGATAAGACAACACTACAAATAATAAAAATCATAAACATATAAAAGTTCCAGATAGTACAAACCATAAAAATAAAAACACATTTCATCATGTGTTTCCAGCAGCGCTGGGAGGGGGAGGCAGCCAGCACACCACATCGCCCTGCCCATGTCGCTGGCGAAAGCACGCCTAGACAGTGAGGGGCTGACCCGGGTGAAGCAAGGTAGGTTTTCTTTTCTTTTTTTCCTTGGGTATGGGGTTTGAGGCCACACCCACATGCCCACAGCCACACCCACACCCACGGAGCCGGTAGTAGACAAATATGCAGTGCAACATTGATGAGAAGGTAACTAAGACCAAGAATATATTACAGCATTTTCAGGAAATATTCAATTTCTTTCTTAAGCAAATCTTCAAACTAGGAAAATTCCATGATGTCATTCTGTTTCCCTTTCATCTAAGTTTATGCGTCTCTGTTTCTTACATTTTATTTTAGATGGAGGAAATCTGAGGTACAGTATACATTTTAAAACAGAATGTAAATAATGCAAACGTTAGTTGCCTGTTATAAAGATATAGCACTGAAGTATTCATAAGTGAAGTGTAAACAAATGTAAGAAAATGGAAGCCAACCTTTAAGTTGATACGGTCAAGGAGATCTTCAACAGATTTTGGCTGAGGTGGCCTTCCTTTCCGTCGTCTCCTTGTAGGCCTTTTCGGCTTCTCTTCCTCTTCATTTAACACATCAACATAGATGAACTTGAAAGTGCCCACTTTGTTGTTCAGAAGGCCCATCCAGGTGCCCATGGGTGGCTTGCTAATTATATCAATAATATCACCCTTCTGCAGATGACAGAAGCAAAGATATGCCTAGCTGAGAACCTCACAAATAACTGTAAATGTCTAATAACAGATGGGCAATCCTGGTCCTCCAGATATTTTTGAACTACGGTTTTTGTAAGTCTTCACCATTGCTATGTTGTCTAGGATTCATAGGATTTACCTGTGGAGATCTATAGTTCTCTATCTTCTGTACTAAAATGGAGGCTGACTGTGTCATAATGTGAAATAAATCGGCATGAATACAGACTTGGTGATTGACCAATACAAGGCAGCAAGAAGACCTTACTAACAAAAAGTTTGAGGTCAGTTGGTTTCTTTGTATAAAACTTGAAGCAATTTAGACTCCAATACTGGAAATATGTCTGTAACATTTTAAACTAAAGTGCGCATAAAGCCTTTAAAAAACTGAATTGTGTGAAAACACTTCAAAAACCTATACAGAAGATCTTGGGAATTATATGAAAAACTAGCAGATTTTGCCTGGCGGTGCCGGGCATTTTAAAAATGTGTTGGATAGTTAAGGGTTTTGTTTGTTTTCCTGAACAAATGGTGCTGGGCTGTGTTTAATGGTTTTTAAAGGTTTTGTGATTTTGTGACTTTGAGGCGCTGCGTCCGCCTGTGGCGGACTTGCGCTCTCAGTATGTGTTTTTATTTTTATTTTTTGTGCGCCGGATTCCTCAGTGCCGGGCTCTTTAAATTTGGTTTTGGAGAGTGAAGGGTTTCATTTGTTTTCTTGAACAAATGGTGCTGGGCTGTGTTTAATGGTTTTGAAAGGTTTTGTGATTTTGTGGCTTCGTGGCGTTGCATCCGCCTGTGGTGGACTTGCGCTCCCAGTGTTTTCTTTTCATTATTATTTTGATTTTATTTTTATTTATGCAAATTTTATTTTGATTTATTTAATTTAAATTTTTTTAATTGTAAATTTAATTTTGTTGTTTTATTTTTTGGTTTGGTGTTTTGGTTTTTTGGAGTGAAAAGTGATTTATGTTTTTTTTGTATTTTTTGAGATTAGTGTGTATATTTTTGAATGTTGTGCTAACTTATTTTTTGCATTTTTGCATTTTGAATTTTTCTTTGCAGTGGCAATGTTTTTGGATGTCTTTTTTCTTTTGGCCTCTGGGTGGGGGTGGTGAGCTTTGCTTCCTCTCTAACATTCGCCTCTTCTGTCCTCTGGGTGTCGCTTCCGGTAAGTGTTACTTCCTTTTTGTAGCTCATTCGTGTTCCTGTCGCCATGAAGTCAAGACGTCTTCATGGTAAGCTCTCTGATTTATTTATTTATTTGGGTTTTTTTTTGAGTTTTTGTTGGGGGGGGGCTGTTGTTTTTTGTTGTGTGTTTTTTGTGGATGTGTTTGTGTTTATTTTTTAAAGGTTAGATTTTTGTTTTTGACTGCTTTTGATTGTTTTTGGTTTGTTTTTGGTGCGTCCGTTTTTTGGGGGGGGTGTGCCTTTCATTCTCACTGGCCATGCTTGGTGGCCCGTGGGAAGGAAGGGCACTGGCGGCGGGGGTGCCTTTCATTCCCACGGGCCATGCTTGGTGGCCCGTGGGTAGGAAGGGCACTGGCGGCGGGGGTGCCTTTCGTTCCCACGGGCCATGCTGGGTGGCCCGTGGGTAGGAAGGGCACTTGCGCCGGGGGTGCCTTTTGTTCCCATGGGCCATGCTAAGTGGCCTGTGGGTAGGAAGGGCACTGGCGGCGGGGGTGCCTTTCGTTCCCACGGGCCATGCTGGGTGGCCCGTGGGTAGGAAGGGCACTTGCGGCGGGGGTGCCTTTTGTTCCCATGGCCCATGCTGGGTGGCCCGTGGGTAGGAAGGGCACTGGCGGTGGGGGTGCCTTTCGTTCCCACGGGCCATGCTGGGTGGCCCATGGGTAGGAAGGGCACTGGCGGTGGGGGTGCCTTTCGTTCCCACGGGCCATGCTTGGTGGCCCGTGGGTAGGAAGGGCACTGGTGGCGGGGGTGCCTTTTTTCCCATGGGCCATGCTGGATGGCCCTTGGGAAAGGAGCACAGTTGCGGGGAGGGTGCCTTTCGTTCCTACGGGCCATGCTGGATGGCCCATGGGAAGGAAGCGGAGCGGCGGCGTTTTTTATTTTCTATTTTTAGCGTGCTGGCTGCCTCAGCATTCTGCACGCTAATGACGCGCAGGACGCTGGGGCTTGTAGTTTTGCCTGCGCGTGTTTGGGTACAGCAGCGTTTTTTTTTCTTTGTCTTCCTTTTGATTGGCTGCGTCCGGTTTTCAAACATTCCTTTTGCCCGCGCCGCATAGCCTGATTGGCTTTGGTGCGGCGCGGAGCAAGGAACGTTGGGGCTTGAAGTTTTTTTTTGTTCGCGACTGGGGGGCCGCTGCCCCCGGGTCGAAAATTTCAATCCGACAGTTACCTGCGAACCCAGTTCGGGCGAGGGCAGGAAGGCTCGGACGGGGTTCGTGGGGACCGGTGCAACATCCTTTGTCACATTCCAACGGTTAACATATCATTTTATAGGTATAGACTATTTTGGACTAGAAATCCTTCAAGATGCCTGGTGCTCTAAATGCCCTAAATCTCTGAAAATCTTTTTGCTGATCTGTCAAGTCTATAAGCACAGCAGAAATGAATCTGCAACATATATTTCCAGCTCTGTGATAATTAATTTATTTTCAGTTGGCCACTCTTTGTCTCTAGTGAATCATTCGGATATTTAAAGAAACATTTCTACTCTATTAGTGAGATGGAAAATGACATCTGAATGAAGTGGCTAAAACGTAACTATTCAGAAACAGTTTCTGTTTGTATGTGCACAGACACACACCGCAAAGTCCAAATAAACTCTAAATCAAACTGCAGGCTTGTGTCATGTCATATGTATTCCCAACCCATAAACCAAAGCTAGGCTCCTACTGGGTTGTTGAAATGGGTATTTGCACAGCAAACTCTACTGTGAACACTCAATTACCACCTTGCTTAGCAGCCAGCTCTACTGAAGCATTGTTTCCTAGATGGATTTAAGGTCACAGGAAAGAGCTGTCAAAAACTATTTGGTTATTTTAAAATACCACATTACCCAAACAATGCTAGAATATCAAAACTAGGAAGACAGAATAGCTTACTCTAGGTCTGAATAATATAGAGGCAATGACCACTGCATTCCCACCACTCAAATGTAGGCAGTTGTCTCCAGCAGGCAATCCATGCAAAATCAAGGTGCTATAATTGGTAGCCTTTCCATCAACAGAGATAACTTTCTAACTTCCATGAAGGGAGATGAGGCAATACTGTATTGCTTTTTCATGCATGAGGTTTACTCCAAGATGGGCAACTTTGGGGATATGGCCCACAATTCAAGCCACAGTGCTCACCAAGGGCTTTTCCAGCTCCCCCAAGAGGAAAAAGCCACTTACTATTTCTCATGGGTGACTTTATTATTTATTTATTTAATCGCATTTATACCGACCGCCCCTCGCTGAAGTGACACCGGGCAGCTTACAAATCAACAATAAAATCTCAAAAACATTTAAGAACATTATAAAATAGACTTTTTAAGTTAAAAATTATAAAAAATTCTTTAAAAATTCTTTTAAAAGTATGACATAACAAGCTGCCAGAAACCGTCAGCTCGGGCATACCTAGACGAGCCAACCCATGGTGGCTGTCCTCCCGGCAACCCCCCATACCTGCTGTGCAAGCCAGGTCTTGAGGCTCTTACGGAAGGGGAGAAGCTCTGCCTGGAGGTGAAATTCAGTTGGCAGGAGGTTCCACAGGGCCGGAGCGGACACAGAAAAGGCTCTCCTTCTTGTGCTAGAGAGGCAAGCCTCTCTAGCCGATGGCACTATGAGAGAGCCCCTCCAGTCCGCTCAGGTGGGATGGGCAGATGTCTTTGGGGTGATGCAGTCTCTTAAGTATCCTTATTATTATTAGAGATTGGAGCCTTTACTCCATTTTATAGCTTTCAGGAGTGGAAAATGATTATTTCCAAAACAAAATTGGGGGAGGGGCAATAGGGACTCAGGTAATTGCCCAACTTTGGTCTACAAGCTTTTAGATGCCTGCACTGGGCTAAATTTATGTAGCTAAAGGAGTGATGAAATGGTAAGCTCCCCATTCACGGCACCAACTATTTCTGAATGAAACATGTGAATACACTCAGTTGGTCCATTTGTTATCTCTTCTGCATCTCTTCTATACTGTGACAGATACAAGTGCCACTGTTGTCTGTTTTTGCATGAAATTTAACACCGTCTAAAGTAATTAACTTATATTTCTTATATTCCTCACAAATGTATCATCATTTCTCCTTCACCACAGAGCTACTCAGATGAATTCTCACAAAATTTTGAAGTGATAGTGGTGGCATCATTGCTACAAACACACTCCATAATTACCTGCACATCTATAGTTCCGGCTTCCTATGGACTCCTTTTGTTGGTGCGAAAAGGAAACAATAATGTGCAAATTAGAGGTGTGCAGATTTGCATTCAGCTTTGCTCCCAGAATTTTATAAGCTTTAGTCCTAGAACACAGATCTACACACCTCTAGAAGAAATATATGTGTGTAGTTTCCAACAGCAATGGAAACTCTAGCCACTCATGGATATCCACTCCTGTAGAGAAGCCCTTTATACATATATTTATGATGATGAATAAACTGGCACGGAAGAATATGATTAGTCCTGTTGTGCTTCCTCCAATAGACAAAGATTTCTTTATTTGGGAAGGCGGTTGTAACCACTGAAGAAGAAAATTTTCATGTGTTGCCCTTTCTTTAATGAGGTGTTTTGAATTATTTTAAATTCCATTATGTTTTAGTAACATAATTCTTTTTATTTGTTGTCCCCTGTTATTACCACTCCCACGTTTTCCAATTAATCATCCTTTCAGCCAACTTGAGTCTTATTTGTAGGAGAAAGTTGGGATATAAATTAAAGAAGCAAAATAATAGGTTCATTGGTATCAGAGCGGTATGACTTTCAGCCACAAATTTGCCTCCAGCTCAGCTCAGCTCAGTGGAACATCCCTCCCTTTGCTTTCTTCTTAAACCCTACATGGCAGTGCCTACGCAACTCTTAGTTCTAGGTTGGCAAATAGCTCTGGCAAACCCTTGCCTGGTGCAGTGCACTTTGCTGCTTTCTCTTGAATGTTGTTGCACAGAAGAACCCAGCCCAGTTACCAGGGTCACAGTGAATAGTGCTCACAGGGGATAGTCTTTGTTAGCAAAAACTATCCAAACACTCAAGTGGAGCACCATGGGACAGAGTAGAGAACAACGGACCAGGCAAACTGCTTTAAAAAAACCCCAATAAAAAGTGTAGAAAGCTTGCCCACACAGTTCTTTAGGAAATCTCCCTGAATTCAAATGTGGTATTTAATCCTAAATAAAATACCTTGAGTTTCAAGGAATCCGTATCATAAGGGCTAGGGGTGAAATCGGTATGGACCTTAGCCCGGCCACAGAACGGTCCCCTGTATGGAAGTTCTTCATCATCACCATCTTCAGACTTGACACTCTCTCTGTTGCTAGCTGAAGAGTCTGTAGTGCTTACTGTCTGCCCACCTGTTTGTAAGAGGGGGGGAAAGGGAAGCATTTATAAGATACCCACCTGCAGCCATGCAACTCTAAACATGCCAAAAGCACTTACTTCACATTTATGTCTACCATCATTACAGGTGAGGCACTTCAGCAAACATAACTGATCTTAAGCCCATCCTGTTTATCACAGCTTTTAACAGCCTATTTATGTTTGTCAGCATCCCAGATAGTCTTCCACTTCCATGGGTTCCCACAGGACTTTGCCTACATAGCTTGTGTCAGGCTGTCACAGCACACACAGAAAACAAGGACCAGAAGCTAAGTCACTTTCTCAAAGCATTTCATCCAGACTCGTGGTTCCCAATGTAAGGCACAAGCCCCACAGGGGGACAATTTGATTTTTAAGGGGGTAATTTGAGAATGAGTTATTAACAGTGAATGGACTTTTAGGCTTCCTCCACATGAATAGGAGTTCATTTTTTTGAATAAGAATTATATGTCACAGGGGGAGGGGGCAGCATCATGATTTTAGAGATGCTTAGGTAAGGGCATGGGCAAAAGAAGGCTGGGAACCACCAATCTAGAACCTAGCCTTCAAATAATCTTTAACTTTGCTGGGCTGAAAGGGTGCTTTCTTTCCCCTAAAACAAAGAGATGTAAAAGAAAGGCAATCACAGTAACAGGTAGTTTAATTTAGGAGAGGGAAATCTCGATTTCACGTTACTTGTAAAGACATCGGACAGTTCTATAATTGCATTTTGAACAAAGCGCAACATCTACATGCCTTCTAAAGTATGTCCCTACATAACTTTCTCCTCTGAGACAAAGGCACTTTATAGACCCAGTATTATATCTCAGTAAGCCTTTGCAGTAAATTTAAAAATCTTCATGCTTAAAGTATTTCTAACAGCAACTTCAATTTGGCTTCTCTGGCTGTCACAGGCTGGATACATAAGGGCCACATGATGAGATCTGCTAGTAGCCTTAATATGCAATATCTTGCTGCCAGTGATTTAAAATAGCAGTCTGATTCCTATAATTTTATTTAAAAGAAATGAAAGAATTGAAGTTTACATGCAGAATATCTAATTTGTGTAAGACCTGCCTAAACATTAAATGCTACTAGAAAGTTTTATACTTTTCATTCACTAATTAAAAATGCCCAGTTTCTGAAAGCAATGACTTTCAAGTATTATTAAGGAAAACACTGATTTTCAAAGATTATCAAACACCCCTGAAGCAAACTCTATAAATTTATTTGAACCACGTACTTGAAATTTTTCATCCCCTTCACAGGGTCCTTGCTACCTCAAAGCAGTTTCTTTGAGTCTGAAAAGACTATAGATCCATGATGGAGAACCTTGGCACTCCAGATGTTCTTGGACTTCAATTTCCAGAAGCCCAAGCCCCTGTGAATCCACACTAATGGGTTTGCTGTGATTCTTCCGGCCCACACCGCCCTTGTCACTCCTGGAAGTGGAAGTAAAAGGCGCCCAGGCAAGCGTGTTTTACTTCCACTTCCAGGAGCGACGAGGGCGGTGCAGCGTGGGCCGGATGAATCACAGCAAACCCATTTGTGTGGATCCATGGGGGCTTGGGCTTCTGGGAATTGAAGTCCAAGAACTTAGGAGTGCCAAGGTTCTCCACCACGGATTTATAGATTAAAAAACAAACCAGAAATACTTTCGCATATGGTAGTCTGGAGTTTCTGAGATAAAGGTCCCTAGTATCTGTAATTTCAGCTATGTTTCACATTTGGTTTTGCTTACTTTTCTTAATCGAGTTTCAGTTAAAAAGATACACAATCAGTTCAGATATAACCAGCTTAGCCTAACAGACCTTAATTTATTAAACTGAGAGAAAGCACTGTACTCAA
Organism: Bradypodion ventrale; assembly: GCA_035047345.1. Lineage (NCBI taxonomy): Eukaryota > Metazoa > Chordata > Lepidosauria > Squamata > Chamaeleonidae > Bradypodion > Bradypodion ventrale. The sequence continues at coordinate 100,186,548 of JAWDJE010000001.1, forward strand.
AATCCCTTCTTTTCATCTGCATCATGACAGTCCACTGTGGGGCTACAATAAATCAGATCTTCTAATTACATAAGTACCAAAGCAAGGCACGGGAAGGGAAAGAGTACGTGACTGCCATACTTGTTCTTAGTCTAACAAACAATGCTTTATCAGACTGAAATTGATACTTGTAAATTGGGCGGTGTTAAATATTTTATTTATTTATTTATTTATTTGTCAAATTTATATCCCGCTCCACTCAACCCATGGCCAACTCCGAGCGGCTCACAACATATTAATATACATAATGGTACAAAAACACGATAATCAGTCAATACAATTACAAAAAAGCAATAATCACAATGATACAATATCACATCACCAGTAACAAAACATCAAGACAAAAGGGAAACCTCTATCCAGAGCCCCACATGTCCAGGTACAGCAAGGCCACCACAAAAAATGATAAATATCATGTTTATTACTTACTCATTGAGCTCTGTCCACTTAGGGAGCTTCTCAAGCTTTCTACTGAACCACCAGCCTTCAGTTTGGGTTTATCCAGCGAATCAGTATTTGGTTGTGATGCCAGAGGAGATTCTGGCATTGTATCCAAGCTGGAATCCTGAAAGAAAATTACCATATTACTCTTTTTAAAGTCCTATACTCATACCTGTCAACCGCGGCTCCGGAAAATACGGGACCTGCGCAGAATGGTTCTGCGCAGATCGCCTTCTACGCATGCGTAGAAGGCTTTTACACTTGCATAGAACCCTTCTACGCTTGCGTAGAACCCTTCCACGCATGGGTAGGCTTCTACGATCCCCTTCTGCGCAGATCGCCTTCTACGCATGTGTAGAAGGGTTCTACGCATGCGTAGAAGGCTTTCTGTGCAGAAGGGATGTGCAGTACCTCTCCCCCCACTGCTAATTCCGTGGTTTTGGCAGCTGCGGGCGGAAAATGGTGCAAATTGGCGCCGAAAATCGGGAAATCCCGGCCAATCCGGGAAGGTTGACAGGTATGTCTATACTGTACATGGAAACTTGAACTGCTGTTTCCTACAAGGGTAGAAAACACTGCTACACATCTTGACTGCATTAATCTCCTGAAGGCCTGACTGGGCACAATATGGTAGACTTCCTAACAAAGATCTTCCTAACAAAGATACATGATGAGTGAGAGAAACCTGCAAATAAGATACAATTTCCTGAAGCCATGAGGAAACCTAATAAAGGTCAACAATGAAGCAAGGATAATAACTCTAAACTTTAAAAAGCCAGATTTTTTTCTATCCATGTTGGAAATTGGTATTCCCATTTGTGCTTACTATATATAATATATACACTGACTAGTTGCTTTACGATGTAACAATAAGCCAGGAAACTACAGAAAGGACAGAGCATGGGGACTTCCATGTCCTAAGCTACTCCCACCACCATCCTCAGTTGTATTTCAGAAATATTGCTTTGTGAGCATAAGAAGTAAAATAACAGATCAAGTATTTTGTTGTCACATTTCAGTGTTAGGTATTTCCCTTTGAAGAATGTATTTGATGATCTCTTCAGTCTGTTAACTGAGGAACTCTAGCAATCAGATAATTTATGGCTGCCATGTTTATCTTCCTTAATCTTTGATAGTCAAATCTTTTAGTTTTGTACTTTTAAAAAAGCGCCATTTGTTGCACAACATAATTTAGTGTTCCTCATTGTTCCATGGTGTTTAGTATTCCCAAGCTGGACACAGTGGAAAAGGCTCACCCCAAAATTTTAGGGAGGTGTGTCCCTCCTGCTTCTATCAGTTACTTACTCTCTAAGTAAAGTTGCATGGAGAAGCAGCCTTAAAAATGTGCACTATCTGTATAGTATCACTATGGAGAACAACATCAAGCTTTTGAAATACTGTACTTCTAACAATTTTGTTTATTGAACCTTTTGAGATATCACAAATAGTCGCATCATACAATCGAAATTTTGAAGATCAACACAGCAAAAGGAACAACTCTCACTATGTAATATTCATAACTGACTTTGATTTGGACTGATCTGGACTAATCTGACATGCCTAGTGGGTAAATTTATTGTACAATCCTAGAGGACTGGGTTTGAATTGCAACTCCTTCCCCCACCCACCACATGGAAAGCTACCTGCTTCAGGGAGACCCATTTTGAGGGAGGAGAATATGCAAATCCTGGTTTCCTGCTTCTAAATTGTAAAAAGATGTAAACTGCAGTTTGTTTCTGCTGTTCTCCCATTTTACATCTAAGAATAAGCCTGGCTGGGACTACATACTCCATCCCACATTATCCTGAAAAAGTAGTCATGACGAAAGCTTGCTAAGTTTGGATTTTTAAAGTGACCTGGAAAAGGTAACATCTCCTCCCTGCATTTGTTTGAATTTATGATGGGTCAAATGGCTGAATGTTGTTTATTCTAACAAAAGGACACCATGAATTAAAATACAGTGGACCCTCGATTAACGAGGTGTTCGAATAGTGTCATTTCTGCTTAACGACGTGTCGTCACTTGCCACAGACTATCCGCACAATTACAAAAAAAGTTGTGCGGATTAACGATGTTTTTTAACGTCATTGTGCGGATAACAGCTTTTTGCTGCTAGATGGCGCAGCTGCCATTGAAAACCGCACAACGACATTTCCCCTATAGCGACGCTACTTGGGGAACCAAGTAGCATCGTTATTCGAGGGTCTACTGTACTCATTTAAGTCTTGTAGTCAGATATTCGTATCTGTTTGTGATTTTGCTTTTTGATTGTTTTTCAGAACTGTACTATTTCTGTAAATCTCAGAATCTGTTTTCTCAAGCATAATTTGCTGAAGGTGCAGGAAATGTAAACACATTGTAAATGAAATAGCAGATGAAGTCTTATAAATATCTCAGCTTGGATTTAACAACTAGAATATCCTTTCTCAAATGGAATGTGTGAAAATAAATGAATTTGACAATATAGTTCAGTTATGAAAATTTTAAAGAAAGCAAAAATTCTTTAGGTGAAGTACTGTATAACATGCATATTTTATTCATTCATTCATTTAAACAAGACAGATTTAAAAGGATTCAAACATTAATTTCTGGGAGTCATCCCCAGTTAGAGGAGTATTCGTTTATGCTTGTGTGTGGATATGGGTGTTTGTATATAACTCGGTGATATATGACAATGCATGAAAATAACATGGTATAATGCTTAGGACTCTATGCAGCAAGAAATTAAAAGAAACCTGCTGATATACAAGAATGGTTGGTTATCCCACAGACATGTAATCACAAACCATCCAAAGGAAACCTGTTATTTGCATGCTGCAAAGTCATCAGGAAACATATCCCACAAATCAAGCAGATCTCCAGAAAAAATTGGAGAACTGAAGCCACAGATCACTAATAAGGAAGTGTCTTCCATATTTCTAATGTCTGTCTTTCTTCCACTCCTGTCCTGAATTCTTTTGTTCCTGCCAACGTTGCAGAAACCTTCACACACATCTTACTAAATTCTGGGCCCATGAAATTAAATACTGTACTGTGGGGTTCCTTCTTTGTTCTTCAAATGCTAAGATCAGTTACAAAAGCAAAAGATGGACTATGTATATTAAATTTGTAGTAAGGGGGTAAATATTTTCTTTTGTTGAAACAGCCTACTTTTGGGTGTACTGCAGAAAAAAATGGAATACAGAATACATATCAACCCAAATCATTTAATGAGCATTAATGATTAGAACAGTTGAATTCAACAATCCCAGGGCCTCACTGTCACCACAACTGACTGAAAGACTCAATTGCTACCCCAAAGTCTCTTTATATTACAGGGCAGTACAGTACTCCCAAAATTAGGTAATAGGTCTAGCTTTCCCCAATCTACATCAGCTTTTTAGGTTTGCTCTTAGTACAGATCAAGGACCAGGGTCCAATTAAGTGCTTCTGCTGATGTAACTGTTCTTGCTATAGGATCATGAAGGGTGACTTCCTGCTAACTTCATTTCCCCCCTCCAGCCATTTTTTGCCAACTAAACCACTGCAGGAGGGCCAGGAAACACAGAATATGTATGATATCTAATGTCATGCTGGCAGCTGAACACTATAGCTAGCTTTTGGGCAGCATGCCTCATTTTACAGAAACTCCATTTTACAGTTGTTGTTTTTTTGCTGAAAACGTGTCCCGTTTTACAGAACAAACCCGTTTTACAGAACATGATTTCCCAGAGCGCATTTCGCCTGGTTGACTATAAAAGACCACAGGCAGCCATTCTGGGCCCTGTGGGTGGCAGTAGAGTGTTCTGGAAAGGAGTTAGAGGTGGTTTTTCCATATACATATACTTACACACACACTCTCTCTCTCTCTCTCTATCTATCTATATACACACACACACACACACACACACACACACACACACACACACACACACACACACACACACACACACACATATAAAAATGTTTTGTGGGGGTCGGGAAGTCCCCCATGTATTCTTATGGGAATGCCTTGTTTTACAGAAAAAAATCAAGTTCAGGAAAAAGCTACGGAATGGACTTTCCCCATAAAATGGGTTTTTTACTGTATGTTCAATTATGTCATTGAGATAGACTGTACTTCATATTTTAAATATGTCTTACAATAACAACAACAACTACTACTACTACTACTTTTAAAAACAATGAAGAAAAAAGCTGAATATAGAAAGGAATGGCTAGACAGTCGAGCTGCAAACTGGAAAAACAAGCCAATACATGGTCAATATTTGAAAAATATAGAAGGCAAGGCTGACCCAAAATTGACATGGGGATGGTTATGAGCAGGAGATTTGGAGAAGGAAATGGAAGGATTTATCTTGGCAGCTCAGGAACAGGTTTTGTCAACAAATTTCATGAAGACAAAAAATACAGCACATATCCAACAATAGCAAATGCCGGCTTTGTAATGAAAAGGATGAAACAGGAGATCATCTGATCAGTTGATGCAGAAAAATTTCACAGACTGATTATTTGCACCATCATAACAGGGATGCAAAAATTATCCATTGGAAACTTTGCCAGAAGTTTAGATTTAAATGAAGTAAAAATCACTGGGAAAATCAAATAGAGAAAGTTTTAGAGAATGAGAGAGTCAAGATCTTGTGGGTCTTTAAAATTCAAACAGATAGACATCTGCCTCACAACACGCCTGATATAACCGTTGTGGAAAAGAAGAAGGTCTGGTTTATTGACATTGCTATAGCAGGAGATGCACGAATTGAAAACAAACAACTGGAGAAAATCACAAAATATCATGATTTGCAAATTGAAATCAAGCATCTACGGCAGAATAAATCTGTTGCTGTTCCCATAGTGATCGAAGCCATTGGAGCAGTATCGGAAGGACTCCCTAGATATTTGGAAATTTTGGACTTGCAGTATCTGATTTGAACATCCTAACTCTCCAAAATACAACTCTACCGGGGACTGCATATAGACTCAGATTAACAGCTCTTAGGTCCTTAGTTAGGGCTTGAACTGTTAATTATAGTCCAGTCCTTGACTGTGAACCAAATGGTTGATTTGTAGTATACTACTACTACTACTACTACTACTACTACTACTACTACTACTACTACTAATAATAATAATAATAATAATAATAATAATAATAGATTAAGATTTTTAAATTGTCTCTGTACAAGGTTCAGATTCAGGAATTTATAAAAGACAACATCTGACACACCACCAGTAGAATTATCAACTTGACCTTAATGCAAGTCAAGAGATGGCATTTACTTCAGTTTATTTAAAAAACCTGTATCGGTAATGTTTTTAATTTGCACTGGCCATGGTTTGGTCTTTTCTGATTAAAACCTGTCTCACTGTGGTAGGGAGGGTGTCTTGGGCTTTCAAAAGCTACACCAATGAAGCAAAAACTCAGACAGGTTATTTCAACCTGGTAAGGCTTCAAGCACAAATGTTACAGCAGTAGATTGTGTGCTTCTTGCTCAATGAACAAACCAGCTAAATGCAGAGAGGCTTAAAACCATAAGGCTGGCCACAAACAAACAAAACGATGATGTGGATGAGATGTGATCTACACTGATGGAGTGACTACACATCACAGTGAAATAATGGATCTCCAAGGATTTAAGATCATCATTATCCTCATCTAATTAAAAAAAGATTGATCTGCACTGTCAATGATGATTTACCACTACAGTACTTGGCTATGTTGATAACAGCATACAATTTTAGAATGATAGAAGCTGCTAAAGTTACAATGAAGCTGTTACAGCATTATATTGCAGTTCTGTCTCAATCTGATGCATCTGAAATGAACCATGGGAAATCAATCTGGCAACATGTTGCAAGCAACACACAACATAACAAACAGCCTTGTTTTTCAGACAAGTAGTCTGGTGAATAACAATGTACAGTACAGTAAAACCTCGCATAAAGAGCGCCTCACTTAGAGACTAACTCTCTTAAAGGGCAGAATTTTCTCCGAATGGTCGCCTCGTAGATCTACTAAAAACTCGCTTAACAACTAAATCGGGGTTCGCAATCCTCCCACCAGAAGTCACGATCGGTCACTTACCATGGTGGCAGTGGCGCTTTTTCAAAGTGTTTCACTTAAAGAGCAATCCCGCGGAACACATTATCTATACCTATAAGAAGAGGGTTGTGTGCTACGTGTCCGGCATGCACGTCCATCCTTTACCGAGCCACCCACACTTACCTAATGACCCTGCGACCATCGTGCAAGGGTCCGACCACCAAAAGTGGGGCAACTGCCCCACAAACCATAACAAAAATAAAAACTACAAGGCCCAGCGTCCTCCATGATGTGCCACCCCTCAGCCAATCAGGCTGAAGGGCGTGAGTGTGGAGAACGTTGGGAAGCCGGCACGCATGTTAAAAAAAACCGCTGACGCGCTGGCTAACCAACCACTTCCCCGCAGCCCCGGCACTGAAGGCTGCCACCGGCCTCGTCGTGGCTTTGACGGGGTTGTGGGGAGGAGGACCCTCTTCTCCCCGCGGCCCCGGCAACAAAGGCCAGTGCCAGACTCACCGTGACTTTGGCAGGGTAGCGGGGAAAAGAGGGGGAGACCATCTTCTCCCTGAACGCCTGCCGCTTCCATCAGGGAGATGAAGGCCAAGAACAGCACTCCGTTCTCTGCCTTCGCCTCCTGGAGGGAAGCCATCGCTTTCCATGGGGGGCGGGGGGTGAACGCACTGGTACCTTTGTCCCCCTTTCACCGAAGAAAGCGAACCACTTCCGCGGGAAGCAAAGGCAGTGAACGGCGCTCCGTTTGCTGCCTTCGCCTCCCAGAGGGAAGCCTTCACTTTCCATGGGGGGGCGGGGGCGAAGGCTCTGGTGCCTTCGTCCCCATCCCATTGAGAAAAGTGAACCACTTCCCCGGGAAGTAAAGGCAGCAAAGGGCACTCCGTTTGCTGTCTTCGCCTCCCGGAGGGAATGAGCCCCTTCCACATTCGGCCCTTGCCTGTCAGAGAAGGGGCTTGCTTTCTCCAACAGACAAGGGTCAAATGCGGAGCACCACTCCCCCCCCCTCTCTGTCTCTCTCTCACATACACACCGGGAACCCCTGCCTTGCTGGGCAGTTATTATCTGTGTGTTGGTGGTTGGGGTGTGGTGTTTTTTTGGGGTGTGTGCACCCCCCAAAAAAACCCCACCCCAACTACCCACTCACAGATAATAACTGCCTGGCAGGGCTGGGCAAAAAATGCTAGTGCTCTTTAAGCAAGGCACCACTGTATTTTGCTTTTGCTTCATGACAAACAATTGAAAAACAGTCTCATTTCTGCACAGAGACATAGACACAGACTAAGTTTAGAACATCAGTAGTGACTGAAGGCTCCACACCCATGGCAAACACACAAAGATTTAAAGTCACAGCCCCCTGCCCGTCCGTCTGCAAAGGCTTCTATCTTAAAATAAGTCTCTTGTTACTGAAGATAAAAATAAAGAAAAGTAAAATTCAGGGACTGAAGAGGTGAATTTAGCTTTCGAGTTATAACCCCAAGTGGTCTCGCAGGACATAAAGATAAAGACATACTATGTTTTTCTGCTTATCGAAGAAGATAGCCACCAGGTTCTGAACAACTCGTAACGCTACAGTGCTGCCACCTGGCTATTCAACAGTCCTCTAGAGGGCAGTATTTAACCACAGGAAGCTTTTTACAGCCAATTTCAAAGGCCGTGGTTGCCCGTCAGCAATTCCTTGTTATGTACACAGTTCAAGTGGAAAGACTGATGAAGGATTAATCATAAAAACAAAATGTTTTGGACAGTTTGACAATCTCCCAAACCAAACTGAATGAAATCAGCCAAATGCAACATGTTTTGAAAACTGAGTTCGACCAAAGGAAATTAAACAGATTTAAAATACATCTTTCAGAATGAACTTTAACTTATCACTCGAAGGGGAAAGCAAAACAATGCTCTACAAGGTAATTCTAAAAATGGGGATACCCAAAACAATTTTTTTTGCAACAGTAAAACCAGGCTTTAAATTAGCACCATATTTGCCTCAGTAGAATTAGCCAGTCTGAGATTGGTTCCAAATTTGGAGAAGATTGCTCAAATAATTTTAAAGTTATTATTTTAAAAGTATAGAGATGATTTATCTCAGGGGTTGCCAAACATTTTGTGCCACAGAAAACTCGTAACACTACAGTGCTGCCACCTGGCTATTCAACAGTCCTCTAGAGGGCTGTGGTTCAGCTGGCATTTACAACAACTGTGGGTGCATTTACGGCAGTGTTATGAGCATGTGCTGGTGTGTAATACGCACACGCAGGGACGTTTTACTTCTGCTTCCGGGAGCGGTGAGGATGGTGCATGTTGGATGATTTGGCACCACGGGCCGGGTACAGCCTGTTGGCCATAGTTTGGGAACCGATTTATCTCATCTGTACAGACACCAGCAGCCATTTTTATCAGCAGATAAGAGTCCACTAAAATATATTTCCAAACATCTTGCTAAATCTAAAAATAACAGTAATTACCCCCTTTTGCATTTGCAGCAAAATCCATCCAGTAGTTGCAGAAATATCCAAAAGTTAAAACACTCTTTTAAAACACAAATTCAGTCATTTTATAAATCTGGAGCATGTTGAGTAGAAGGAGGTTTTTTTTTGCTCTTAAAGGGCCAAGTACTTTTAACAGTCTTTAAAATCTCTTCTCTCCCTGCTCTGAACAAGAAGAAATTCAACCAGAGCAGCTCTTACTTTACACAGTGGGAAGTCTGTCTTTTCAATTTGAAAATTCTTTCATTTCTTTTGAGCATTCCCCCCCCCCTTTTTTTTCTTTGCTTCTCATCACCACTTTCTGATAATCACATTGAAAATCATATAATTCTGGACTGTGTAATTATCAATGGCATTTTAACAAGTTAGAATGAATGATTCCAGGTTTCCTCAAATGTGAGTTGATGACAAAGAATGTAGCACATGTGGAAGGGCACATCTGAGCAAAGTCTTCTGGCTTAAACCCTCTTCTACTCACTATCATTCACACTCAGCCATGGCAATTGCTTTATCTTTGGGTGAGAAGTGGTTAGCCAATGGAAAAAAAGTGTCAAATGAGTGTCTATGTAATAAGCATTCACATTGGTTTTGTCAACATTCAGGCTGCCCTTTGCTATGTAAAGTTTGATATCCTTTTTTTCCTGTTGACAATGCTGTCATGATACTATGTGGCAATGTCACGCCATTTCCCTGGTGGTTAGAATTGTGGATAGAAAAACACAATATCCCACATTCATAATCCATTGGCTTTTTCAAGAATTGAATACAGTAGACCCTCGCATAACGATGTTACTTGGTTTCCCAAGTAGCGTTGCTAAGCGATTTTTGTTGTTATGCGGGTTTCTTTGGAGTTTCCTGCATAACAACATTTTGTCCAGATAATGACGGTTATTTTAGCGTTGTTGTACAGACGACACTAAAACATTGTTATGCAGGGAACACGTAGTGCATAACGACGCATTGTTAAGCAAAAATGATGCTATCCAAACGTATTGTTATGTGAGGGTTGACTGTATCAAGTATAGATGGGATCAAGTATGTGTAACACTGCGGTGATGGCTGAGTTACCTTCGCTAGCTCTTTGGGTGCCTTTTGCCTATCTGAGAAATCAGTTATCTTCACTGGAGTTCCTTCAAGTCCAAATTCTGGGAGGCAGTTGGGGAGAGTCAGCCTCAAGCTAGAAGGGTTTGCACACGTAGATGGAAGGAGGCAGCTCTGTGGCTTCTTTCAGGTTTGCTCTTCCCTTGACATGGCCTTTCTTGCTAGGAGAAAGAGGGAGTGAGCTGCTCAGCTTCTGGCAACTGCTAGCAGGATGGGGAGAGGGTCCAGCAATTTTCCATGGCCTCTACTGCTGCACAAAACACAGCCCAGTCTTCCGCTCTCCCATATGGCCCATCAGAGGCATGTATTGAAGTGCCTGTGCACTCTATTTCACACCTGTCCCCCATTTCCAAATGCAAATTGCCTGCTCCCCTCTGATGACAGATATGGAGAAAGAGCAGCAAACACAACCTAACCTGGACAGCATGGTAAACCAGAGTCAAGAAGAAGATGGCAACCTGTGTAAAAACTGTTCTCACAAATGCAAGGACTTTTGTCAAAAGAGGTAGAATAATCTTGCAGTTCACCAAGGGAGGAAAGAAAACATTTTTTTTTTTGTTATTCAAAACAGCTATTTATTCTAGAATGTAAAGAAGTGAGCTGTTTAATTTGATGCAAACAAGCAAATAGACAAACTTGCATACCTGCTCTGCCACAGAACTGCTGTATTTTTTAGACATCCTTTTCCTCATGGTTTCTTTTACAGATTTCACCTTTTTCCCAAGAGATATGCGAGAGGTAGAAGGGGATTTGATCACTTCTTTGTACACAAAATCACCATCTTTGCTCTGTAAAATGAAAAAAAAAAGAAGTTCAACAAAGAGAATCCTTCACCATGCTCACCCATCTCCAGTAAATCCCAGAGCAGTGTATTTATAGAAGCCAGGAACCAGGGGGCTGTAGTTCAAATTTCAAAGATTTTGCAAGAATTCCACAGTTTTGCTGATTTTGCTTTTTCCGACAACATTTGCTTCCACTAAAGCATTTCTGTAATGTTTCCTATGCAATCATGAATATTCTCTGGAAAAAATAGATTTTGCAAGAATTCCACAAAGTTTTGCTGATTTTTGCTTTTTTCCTACAACATTTGCTTCCACCAAAGCATTTCTGTAATGTTTCCTATGCAATCATGAATATTCTCTGGAAAAAATAGTATAATTAGTTCTTAACTGTACCATAAACAATGGCGGCATTTATGAAGAAGCAATTTTTATGAAGTCATAGATTGGAGGCCCGTAGGGCTCCTTGTGCCTATTTCTGTAGTCTGTGGATGTTCTCTTTTGAAAGAAAGAAAAAGAATATAGCTATGGCAGACATTAAGCATATATACTTGACCAACTACCACTGTTGTAATGTTCATTTCTGTTCTACAGTCAAACTAGCCATGATATTCAGGTGTACATAATCTGCCTGCATTTTTGTTTTGTTTTACAAAATGTAATTGCAGAGGCTGCATAATAAAGTATAAGATTAGAATGGATTCTAGACTTTTTACATATTAAATATTTCCCCAAACTGTTTTTTACTTCACAAAGAAAATATACAGGAGTACCAGAAAGAGAAAAGGGGTACTCAATTCTTACTTAAGCATATTATTCACTATTTAAAATACTGAATCAGTATTAAATATTATTAAGTATTAAAAGTATTCAACTCATACAGTAATATTATTTTTTAAATAGAAGAAGGTAGAGAGGTCAATAAATGTAGGAGAAAGTGGATGGGTGGATGGTGGTACTTGAACCCTGACTGATCACTGGAACACAATGACATAAAAGTATCCTTGATGGATCAGACTGGCATTGCACTGCCACAGGTTATCTAAGTATCTTTGGGACTTCAAAAGCAGTTTATGAAGCAAATTAGCCTATTACAAACTAGCCTGTGCCATAGAGTGTAATATGTGTAACAACAGCCACACTAGCCTGTGCCATAGAGTGTAACATGTGTAACAACAGCCACACCCTTCTTGAATTCTCCTGATCCTCTTTAAAAGCCACCCAAACTAGTAATTGATGCTCTTACGGTGAGTTCCCCAAGTCAATGTAGTTTGTTTGTCCAGAACCTACTGCAGATCAAATTTATAGGATGAGCTTTAGTTTTAGGGAATAGGGAGACAGGTTTTTTTTCTGTTCAGATGGACAATGGGAAGAATGAAGGTTTTTGAATGTTTTAAGCGGGGAGGGAAAAGAAGCCAGTCTCCTCCATGAATTTGCTCAAACTGTTTGGATGTATATTTTCCAGAAGTCCAGCCTTCTGCAGCTGTACTTCACCATACCACCACCAACCCCCTTCCTCAGGAGAGACCATCCATCTGTCGATCTGGGATGTTTACAGAACCACTTCACTCATACGCCCTTATATACACACACTACAACATGACAGTTCAGGAACTTTTAAGTATTTGGATTCACAAACAGAACCCAGGAATTTTATACAAATGCACTCTTGCCAGCATCTCTAAAATCCTGATCCCGCTCCCTGTGACATGTAATTCTTATTATTCAAAAAGTGAACTCTCATTCATGTGGAGGAAAGGCCATTCACTGTTGATAACTCTTTCTCAAATTGCCCCCCCCTTAAAAATCAAATTGTCCACCTGTGGGACATGTGTCCCACCACTGGGAACCACAGGCTAAGCAGTTGCTTAGGTAACCCCCCACCCCTGTATAAACTAAGTAAAGGTAAAGGTCGCTCTTGCTCCAAAGCCAGTCATATCTGACTCTAGGGTTCAGTGCTCATCTGTTTACAGCCAAAGAGCCAGCACTATCTGCATTTGCAGACATTTCCGTGGACACATGGCAGGCATGACTAGACATGGAGTGCACAGAACACTGTTTACCTTCCCAGTGAAGTGGTACCTATTTATCTACTTGCAATTTCTTGCTTTCAAATGGCTAGGTTGACAGGAGCTGGGACAGAGATGGGAACTCATTCCGTCATGCAGTACTTGGGTCTCAAACTGCCGACCTGCCGACTTTCCAGTCATCAAGTTCAGCGACTTAACCACAAAGCCACTGCAGTCCTCTGTGTAAACTAGCATCAAGCAAATTAGAAGTCACACAGAACATGCAGGGGAAAAGAGAGAACATTTCTGGATGAACACAAGGTTGATTGCATTATGTGATCTAATCATAGTAAAGCTGAAGGTCGCCCTTGCTTGAAAGCCAGTTGTATCTAACTCTAGAGTTTGGTGCTCATCTTCATTTATAGTCAAAGAGCCAGCACTGTCTGCATCTGCAGACATTTCCATGATCATGTTGCAGGCCTGAGTAGACCCCAGAGGATATGGAACGCTGTTACCTTCCCACTGAAGCAGTGCCTATTTATCTACTTGCAATTCCTTGCTTTTGAACTGCAAGGTTAGGGTGGATAAACATAAATATAACTTGTGAATGTCTGTTTGCCAGAATTGTTAAACTTCCTGAATGATAAACTTTAGGAAAATAAATGCATCAAAAGATGTACAACGGTTTACTGTAAGGAGAAATCCGCATACAACTCCATTTAAAGAGTTCACCCCCTAAGTGTATAAATGCAGCCACACTTCTGATCCTGTACAAAATCATTTCACTAGGTAATTCAAAATATTTGGTGGCTTAAGAAAAGTTGGTGTTGTCCTGAGTATTGCAGCGAGCCTCTCTGCGATATTACACAGCAACATGGAAAACAGCCCTCCTTCCCACCTCTGCAACTTTTTCTATAAGCTGCACCTTCCACCAGGTTACAACCTCAAGTGCTCAGCATGGCACTTCACTTAGCCTGGGCATTACCATCCTTGAGATATAATAAATATAGTTTTAGATATGCATTGTGTATATCAGTATATACTCAGATGTTAATTTATTCTTTGCAGTATAAATAGGTGGCTGTGGTAAATCAGATGTCATAATTATTATTATTTGATAGAAAATACATAGCAGCTTTGTATAGTATAAAAGCATTTGCCTATATTTACTATGTCGTTCAATAGTTGAAAGTAGTACAACAGTTGGTTTCCTGCAATCAAGAATTGATATTATTATTTTTCTTGGTCTTACAGCTGATATTAGTGATGGTGGTGGCTTACTGGTTAAGATGCCAAACTTGATGACTGGAAGGTCGGCAGTCAGCAGTTTGATTCCCGAGTACTGCATGACGGAGTAAGCTCCCACCTCTGTCCCAGCTCCTGCCAACCTAGTAGTTCGAAATTGCAAGTAGATAGTTTTCTCCACGCAGACAGTGCTGGCTCTTTGGCTATAAACAGAGGTGAGCAATGAATGCTAGAGTTGGATATGACTGGCTATCAAGCAAGGGTGACCTTTACCCTTTACCTTACAGCTGATATTATGGCAGTTGCCTCTATATTTTAATTTTTATTAAAGATAATGATACTGTGCCTTAGAGTGACATTAATAAAGAAACATAGACTTGCAATCTAAGTCTGCTACTCACCATTTGATCCAAGTTGTTTCCAATGTGCAACGAACGATTTGTCAAGTCAAAACCTCCAAAGCTGCAGGTTCTCTGTGAAACAAGGCAAATGCATGTCAAGCACATTACAGCAAAACCAACAAACAGATCTGAACATCTTCCACTTTCACAAAAGAAATGAGAAAAATCATCCAATTGTACAAATAATGGTAAACAGCAAACCATGATGAGAAACTTAAAAGGTTCTGGCACTACATCCATGCATTATAATGGTATTTTGCAGATCCATTAAAAAAATTCTGATCTTCAGAATTTTTAAAATCCACATTGACTAGCTCAAGCTGCTTCCTAAGTGTCTGAAGTAATCTTAACATGAAGATTCATGTTACACTGCCAGTTTAAATCAATTTTTTGTCCCTAATTTTATTTTTTAAATAACAAAAAAACTTTGACCTGAATCCACAGAATACCAGGGAAATGAAAGAACCAGATGAGGACTACAGTCCACACACAGTAATTTCTCTGATGGATCTTCAACCATCATGAAACTGGAAATGGCCTTTGGAACTTGAAGTAGTAATTCTAAAACCTGCTCCAGAGGGCTGGGAAACCCTCTGAAATTGATAGAGGAGGGGAAGGGGGGGGGGGGGAGAAAGAAAGAAAATGACTGTGCAGCAGCTTTTACAGTACCTATCTGGAAGCCCTAAACACAATAGATTGGAGAAGCTTGTCAAGATTTTCTCCAATTTTCACCAAAGCAGCTATTTGCCAAATCTTCTGAGAGAGATACATTAATAAAGATTTGATTCTTGGAAAGCATTAGCTCCACATTTTTCACAAAGTCGTCCATGAAACAAAGCAGCTTTGTTATAGCTACGAAAGAAAGTAGGTTATATTTACAGTGGCACAATTTCGTGAAATGAGTCACTCTCAGAACAGCAGCTCAAGCCAAAAACAGGGATGCTATTTATTTATTTATTTATTTTTCTGATTTATATTGCCGCCCAACTCTGAAGACTCTGGGCGGCTCACAGAAAATAAAACCAATCACATTTTAAAAACCAATAAAAACCCCATTAAAACTGCCAACAAAAATTATAATAGTTGTGCCTGCCAGAATACTTCAGCATTAAGGCACTGCCTTTCTTCTGCCCTGCACAAATCCCTTCCAGTTCCACAAGAAGAATTTTCACTTTCTCTACAAGTCAACCAGCTTGTGCCTCAAACTATTGTCCATATGAAGTTGTCCACCTCCCTCCTATCTTTACAAGCACTATGAAAATCAGAAAATGCAATGTCTTCAAATAACAAAAAAAGAGAATCACATTTTGAAGTGAAATACGCTTCATTGTATATGCAGATACGTACATAAATGTGCTTACTGCTAAAGCCACAGTTTAGCACGTGTGCTTACTGCTAAAGCCACATTTTGGCACGTGTGTTATCTGGCATCGTACATACAAAACTATCGCTAAACAAAGGTAATTTGTTGTTGTTCTTAAATGCCATCAAGTCATCTCTGACTTATGACGACCCTATGAATGAGAGTTCTCCAAAACGTCTTGTCCTCACAAAGTATAATATTTTTAGCATTCAACCTGTACTGCTATATTTGCCTATATAAATATAAATTTCACAACCTCTCAATAATTTTATGTGCAACATGCGTAATAAGGTTTGAGGATGGAAACATTGTAGGCCGTTTAATGGAATGGTCATGCAACTGAAAAACACACTGGTTCATGTCTGGAAGGTCTATGCATGCCTTGGCCACAAAAAGAAATTAGATGGCAAACATACACCAAAATACAAGACAAGCAACCAGTCCTCTTGGACGCAAGGCTGTCACAGCTCCCTGAGGTTGCAGTAAGCAGTCATGAATTATGAGCTCGGAAGAAGAAGGTGCCGAAGTGCAGAAAGCTCACAAGTGCTTCACCAGAGTCTTAGGTTTTTAGGAAAGAAGTACTTCATTTAAAACTTTGTCCATTTTAAAAAAAGAAGAAAAAGAAATTGTTTATCCTATGGAAGAAATTGAACATTCTAGGTAGCACACAAAGAAATTTGGCCCCTGGCTACCAATATCCTAAATAATAAAATCTATGAGTTGGCAAAATAACTTGAAGGTCAGTTTTAAAATGCAGCTTCCCCAGTGGCTTAGTGGTTAAAGCACTGAGCTGGAGACAGGAAGGTCGGGTTTTGATACCCAAGACTTGCACTTGGGGACATGAAAGGAGCCTCATTCAGGCATCCCCTAAAAATCCTTTCAACTCAGAGCAATCTCTGACATGAAAATTAGTTTTTTAAAAATGAACATGATACCTACTCATTACCTATTCACACATACACAGTGTGAAACTTGAGCTGAATTATATTTTTTGGTATCTCATCATCTGAAATATGGCCACCCGAAATAATTATTAAGACAAGCACTCTTAGTAAAGTCCCTTAAATTTCTGGGGAAAGGGCATGATTGCTGGAAGCAGATATTAAAAGCACCCTCACAGGGACTGGAAGTG
Organism: Bradypodion ventrale; assembly: GCA_035047345.1. NCBI lineage: Eukaryota > Metazoa > Chordata > Lepidosauria > Squamata > Chamaeleonidae > Bradypodion > Bradypodion ventrale. Next base: position 100,203,575 of record JAWDJE010000001.1, read on the forward strand.
AAACGCAGCTACAAATTAGCAAGAAAGACTATGTAGTTCTTAGAAATTAACCTACAGAACACATGTTGGGATTCTCACTGTATGATTATGTAAATTGTTTCCGGTTAGGTCTCCTCTAGTCTTGTAAATCTCTTAACAAATGTGTCTCTATTCTCTTCTCCCCACCAACAAAAAACCACAACTTTACAGGTTTAAGTAAAACAGGACAGTGACTTTGTCTGTCTGTAGCATCAAAGGAACAAAAGAAACACTGAACTCCAATTGGAAAGCATGACTATTTTGCCGCAGGAAGCCTGGTTCAAAATGCCATCCAGCCACAGACTTACCAGGCAATCATTGTTCAGTCATAAACTCTCAATCTCAGCCCAATCTAATGTATAAATTGCACTGAAACTGCCTCATTTTACACAGCAGTTGTGGGAATCTCAGATTCCTCCAGATAGACGGCTCCTTAGAGCTATAAATGCCTTCAATGAGACACATGCCTATAAAACCTCATTACCTGGATAATTTCAATTTCTGAGCCCCAAGGAACTGACCAATAGACTGAGGCACATTTGCAGATATAAGAATGGAGATGATCCATCCTTATTTGACTGAGCCTGGGCTGTTGGACATGCTACTCCATCTCTCCACATGATAAGCAACCTGTCAACTACTCTTCAAGTCAGCCTACAGTTATTATCTCAGGAAATGTGTGCTGAGTGCTGTGAGAAACTGACTTGTCTGCATGGGTATGTGCTAATACTAACTCACAGGCCACAACACCTTAGATGAAAGCAGGATGGTACAGTATTGAGATTTATCAGATTGTGTGCGTACAGCCACCCAGTTTAAGTTTAAACCACCTATGATGGATGGAGGACCAACTTACTAAGTGAATCTTCCTTCTTTTTCTCTACTCTCACTGGCACTTGGACCCTACAGAAAGCACCACACGAACAAGGCGGCTTCCCCCCCTGTTTTGAGAAGCACACGGTGCCAGTTTGCAGATAGTAACACAAAGCTATCAACATACATTAAAGAATATTTTCCTTCTTTAGAAGCAAGAAAGTTGTTTTTAGAACTAGGGTAAGAGTTTTGCAGGTAGAAAGGAAAGGCCTGTGAAAGTAATTGAATAGATCCCTTTTATTTACACCCATATGCATTCTGTGCAAGACAGCCTTTTAGAACGTTATTCTTTTGCTGCTGTTTAATGTTTTACTGCTGTCTAAAGTTTTGCTTTTAACAAACTTCAACATCCCTGAATGTTGTTTTTACTATTTCTTTAAAGATAAATTATTATAAACTATTACCCGCACCTCTATTATCCAAATTGCTCTGAGGATCTGAACAATATTTGGCTTGTCAAAAATGTACATAAATAGAAGTGTTATTTCCATTTAAATTATACTGATAAGAGGAAATATAGTGAAATAAGTTTGAACATAATATTTTTAATAAGTATAATGAATTGTATAAAATGTCAAGCGTACAGCTTTTACCTACTATGTACTGTATGTGATATTGAACTACTCTGGACACTAGAGCATTATGTCCAAACACTCAGACTAGAACATACCATTGGCAACTGATTGGAGGGGGTGGAGGGGTGGGGATGGGGAAAGAGAAAGCCAACAATCTGCTAAGCATTTAAAGTGTTGTATTGTAAAAACACAAGCCATGCTGACTGCAACCTCATGGGAGCTGGAAAGCCACTTTCAGTGATAACTTTTGGACTCACAGACTTTTGGTGGATTCTTAAGAGAACCCTTTTAGTACAGCGGTCCACTGTGGCAGCCCACTTCCTCTTCGCCTCCTCTTCCTCGTCCAGGAGGCACCGCCTCAAATCCTGCTCCTCAGATTTGCTTAGTGTCCTGTCAGTCATGGGCCGCACCAGATGTGACAGGTTGAGGTGGCTGTACAGGCTTCTTTCCACCACGTATGTGATGTTGAACTCGCTGACCGAGCTGCGCCCTCGAAGCCTTCTGTTTGGGAAGCCAGAGCTTCCTCCTCCTCCTCCTCCCCCCTTGGCTTTGTGACGAAGAAGTTGTAGGTCACAGATGGAAGGAGATATGCTTTTCCTAGCAGGACGCTGGCAGAGAAAAGCTCTGGAACATGAATAATTAGCATCTGTCTTTTTTAGCCGGATCTGTTTCCTCACACTCTGGATTTCTTCCAAGGATACCAGGACATGGTGCTTGCGCCTGTTGTCATAAAAGCAAACCCTTTCTTTACTTACCCCATGGTTCAGAGAGCTAAGGCTCTTCTTCATTTCTCCATCGGTCAAGGAGCGGCAAACTTTAGGAGTTTTCTCCTCTTCTGCATAGGAGAAAAATGTCCCAAGCTTCTTTGGGGGTTTAATAAGGCCACGACTATCAGATTTACTGAAGGTCTTGAGTAATTTCCTGTTGGTACCACAAGTATCTAGGCTGCTGGATGAAGGAGATGCGATCAGCGAGTCAGAGCTTTCATCCTGCAGTTTCTCAGAAGAGTTATCCAAAGAGAGTTGCTTCTTGTGGACTCCAGAGTAAACTGCCAATCTCTCATCTGGTGCTGGAGGCTTGTCAATTGAATGTTCATCTGTATCTAGAGAGGAACAAACCATCACATTAGTTTCAAAATATATGCTGTGGGAAGGGAGAAAAAGCAAAAAAAAAGAAAAAGAAAAGAAAAAGCAGAGCATGCAGGAAAGACATTTGCACCACTTGCAGTGGAAGTAGTAGTTTTAAGAACCATCTTAGGGATTGAGAGCAACACTCCAGCTGCAGCTGTCCAAGCTGAAACAGGTATTCACTCCACTCGCAGTTTAACAGAAAGTAAGGTTTTTAATTACTGGCAGAAAATCCTTTCAATGGAAGCTGACAAACTGTGAAGGATGTGCCTTGAAGGATATATCCTCATTTTTCATATGGAGTAAACAACTCTTTCAATTTATCACATATGTTGATATCTCCATTCAATATTTACTCTCAGCTAGTGAGAGGGCTAAGGCAACATTAAAGAGTCCTGGGTGTTAATGCTCAAACCGATATTGAGTCACTCAGAAAGATTAGATCCATGAAATGGTTGACCAAAAACAAAAAGTATTTTCAAATCAAGAACTACTTGTCAATGGATCTGACTCAGTATCATAGAACGGCATTTGCTAGAGCAAGATTTGAGCAGTTTAGACTCTATAGTTAACTATGGGCGATTTAACCATGTCCCATACTCTGAGAGAACATGTGTCTGTGGAACATCAGAAACAGAAAATATTGCACATGTTATTTGTCAATTATATGCTACAATAGGAGTCCAGTATTTGCAGACTAGACAGAACAAAATATTGGGACCATAAAAAAAGATGAACTTCCTTCCTTCAGAGCACAAATAAATATGTAAATATTAGCACTGTCAAGTTTATAGTTGGGGCAATTCAAAAGAGAAGATGTTTTATTGATCAGTTAGGGGTTGGATGCAAAGCTATGAATTCTATTAAGTAAATTTTATATCTCATTTTATTGTGGTTGTATCATTCTACTTTTAATCTGTTTTTATTCTGTTTTTGTAATCATATTTAATCTAATGTGTTTTATCACATTTTAACCTTTTATGGTCAGATGACTAATCAGTTAATAAAGAATACTGGATACTGAAAGTAGTATGAAGATTATCTAGTTTTTTGAAGAATGGAGTGATTTTGGTACAACTGAGCAATGACACAGATTTATGGAGAAATAATAATATAATACAGATGTACAATCAACTTTGCAGCCTAAATCCAATTGCTTGTTCAAAGTAGAGTAGCCTCATTAAAACTGCGGAATTGTGGGGAGCCAAACCTATGTAAATTTCATTAATTCAGTATACTAAATGTTCTTGCACATTTGGAGCAGCGGAGGGGTTATGCCAGATTGCTCTTTGTGGATTTCAGCTCGGCATTCAACACCATTCTACCACAGCATTTGATATCTAAATTGAGAGATCTGGGGTTCCTGCCATCACTTTGTGGGTGGATATTGGATTTTCTGTCAGAACGCTCCCAGAGGGTCCGGTTGGGCCCTTATACCTCTAATATGCTCAGTACAAATACAGGAACACCACAGGGATGTGTGCTTAGCCCGCTCCTTTATATTCTCTATACGTTTGACTGTGTCTCTGTCCACCCTAGCAATAGGATTGTCAAATTTGCAAATGACACAACTGTGATCGGGCTCATCTCTGATAAGGAGGGCGAGACGGCCTATAGAGATGAGGTGGAGCAGTTGACAAAGTGGTGTAGAACCAATAATCTGCTCCTCAACATAAAGAAAACAAAGGAGCTTGTGGTGGATTTTAGGAGGCAGAGAACCGATATCCAGCCACTTTGATTGACGGAACCTGTGTGGAGAGGGTAGCAATGTTCAGATTTCTGGGCATTGAGATACAGGAGGATCTGTCCTGGAGTGCCAACACAAGGGGGCTTGCGAAGAAGGTGCAGCAGAGACTGTATTTTTTGAGAACTCTGAAAAACCATCTTCCGCAAAAGCTGCTACTTGCCTTCTATCGCTGCGCTATTGAGAGCGTGCTCACTTATGGCTTATGTGTGTGGTTTGGGAGTAGTACTCATCGGGATAGGATAATGTTGCACAGAATTATTAAAACAGCGGAGAGTGTCATCGGCTGTCCACTCTCCACTTTAGAACAAATTTACACCATCAGGTGCCACAGAAAAGCATTAGATATAGTAGGAGACCCATCACATCCTGTCCATTGCTTCTTTGAGCTTCTGCCATCAGGACAGAGATATAGAACAACGAAGGTAAAAACAAGCCATCTCAAGAACAGTTTCTTCTCCATAGCAATTTTGGCCTTAAATGGAAACTCTGGACTCTGAAGTCATCTTATCTTATTTTAAATTTTATTTTTTTAGATTTTTAATCTTTAGGATTTTAGAATTTTGAAATTTTAAAATTTTAAAATTTTTAAGTTTTTAAGTTTTTAAGTTTTTAAATTTTTAAATTGTACAGTATGGTACTATCTTAATTGGTGTTTCTGTAGCTGTTTTAAATTAAGGGGTATGCCTTATTCGAGTTGATATATAGCAACCGAGAAATTTCGTTGTTCCCGCAAGGGGACAATGACAATAAAGATTGGTTTATCTATCTATCTATCTAAATATAAATGAATGAGTTTTTGAAAACAATACCAACATATGAAAAAATCCTCACAAGTGGCATATGTTTTGCAAAAATGTTAGGTTTTTCTAGGTTAGAAGTGCTATGACAAGAGAATCCACTAAGTCTTAGCAAGTCCATGATTATATGCCATAGTTAAAGAAAAATGACAGGTCACATAATTTGTGTTCTCTATATATACTAGGTTTTTATCTGAATATAGCATAAATCATGTACAAATAGAACTACTGAAGTTTAAATCCAACCTATACTAGCCTATATTTAGAAACCTGAAGTTTTTTATTTCTTTTTCCTCCTGTTAGAGGAAAAGAATAAATTGCATACTACTATAAATGCTTATCTATTTTAAGAGGAGAGAACAATAAATAGCAGGAACAGAATCAAATGAACTACAGAACTGTCAATGCAACTATTAGCCCCAACTAGACTAACAGAATAGAAATCTAATAAGACAATACTCAAAAACATTACATTGATTTAATAGATTTACTCTTCTAACTACAGTAAAATTTACGAATGCCTCGAGTTACAAAAGGTATTTAATTCAGATTTTTAACACTCAAAATGGTGGCACCACCATTTTGTGTGCTAAAAATCCACCCACTCTCCATCCCACCCCCCACAAATCACTTACTGGCAGTGGAGACCTTAGCTGCGACTGAAAAATTTTGTGTGTGTGTGTGTGTGTGTGTGTGTGTGTGGACTTTTCTGGTCACAGCGAAGGCTCTGGGCTAGCAGAAAGTTGCGGCAAGGGAAAGCCCTTTCTGGGGTGGGGAGAGGAAGGGTCCCCCTTGCTAGCCCTGAAAGGGCTTTCCCTTCCTCCATTTGGAAAGTCCTTTCTGGACTAGCATGGGGGACCCTTCCTCTCCCCACCCCAGAAAGGGCTTTCCCTTGCTCCATTTGGAAAGCCCTTTCTGGGGTGGGGAAAGGAAGGGTTCCCTTTGCTAGCCCAGAAAGGGCTTTTCCTTCCTCCATTCGGAAAGTCTTTCTGGACTAGCACGGGGAACCCTTCCTCTCCCCACCCCAGAAAGGGCTTTCCCTTGCTTCATTTGGAATGCCCTTTCTGGGATGGGGAGAGGAAGGCAGCCTCCAATCTGGCTGGCAATGAGCTGCAGGGTGAATTGGAGCCTAGGACTGGGTTCCAACTCACCCTGCACCTCAGTCCCAGCCCTTCGGTCTGGCTGGGAATGAGCTGTGGGGTGAAATGGAGCCCAGGACAAAGAGCAGTTCAGCTACGAAGCCATTCCGCTCTTTGTCCTGGGCTCCAATTCACTCCTCAGCTCCCCCCCATGGGGATGCATCGAGTTAAAAAAAAATTCGACTTACTAAAGAGGCTATGGAACAAAAAATTTTGTAACTCGGGGTTTTACTGTACTAACATTGGATTTAGACCACAACCTGACTTTCTTTATTCCAGGTACAGTGATTTAAGTTAGCAATATACATACAGTACTTATCCCCAGTTCCAACTTGTAGTCCTATTAGAACAGACCTGTTGAATCAACATGATTTACTTAAATTGACCTATCATTCAGCAACTGGCTCAGTACGTCTAATGTAGTTGGGAAAAGTAGATGGATCTATGCATTCTGCTGCCTATCATATTAATATTAAACTTTTTATTGAAATCTTGGAAAGCACACATTATGTTCTGTCACTTATAAAACTTCATTTTGAATTGTGGCTGGAAATGAACCCAGTGAAGTTTAACATAGGTGTCTTATGATCTCAAAACTGCTGTCTATTATTTTCTTGAAGTCTTGGAGGATGAGTGAAGTGTCAATAATTGGAGGAGTGCTAACATTTTCCCTATCTTCAGAAAATACAGAAAGGAGAAATACAGACCAGTCAGCATGACATTAATCCGAGGAAATTTTTTGGAGTAGATTATAAAGCAGTCACTGCAAGTACCTTGAAAACAAAGCAGTAATAACTAGAAGCCATCATGGATATCCCAAGAACAAATATTGCCAGACAAATCTTATTTAATTTTTCAATTGAGTACCTTTCTTGGTGGGAATGCTATAGATGTAATATATCTTGACTTCAGCGAAGCGTTTAACAAAGTGCCACATGACATTCTGATTAGCAAGCTAACCACATGTGGCCTGGATAGCACAAGTGTCAGGTGGATAGACAGTGGTTACAGAATCATACTCAGAAAAGTGCTAATTAATGACTCCTTCTCAAAGGGGTGGGTGGGTTAGTGCTATTTAATATTTTCATTAATGACTTGGATGAGGGAGTGCTGGGAATACTTATGAAATTCACAGATGACATAAAATTGTGTGGAATAGGGAATTGGGTGGAATAGCTAATAGCTTGGAAGATAGGAACAGAATGCAAAAAGATCTTGATAGGCTTAAACACTGGACTGAAAACAACAAAATGATATTTGACAAGAAAAATTGCAAAGTTTCACACTTAAGGAAAAAATCCAAATGCACAGCTACAAGATGGGGGATGCTTAGCTCAGTAATATTATGAGCAAGAAGAATAAGAATCTTGCAATTATTGCAGATCACACACTGAATATAGATCAATAGTGTTATGTGGCTGCAGAAAATGCTATTTTAGTCTGCATTCTCCAAGATCTGTGAGGTACGAGTTCTCTTCTATTGGAAGGTACTAGTCAGACCACATTTCAAGAAGGGTTTAGACAAACTGGAACAAGTTCAGAGAAGGGCAACTAGGATGATCAGGGGACTGTAAACCAAATCTTATGAGGGTTTGAGAAAAGGGGATGAAGAGGGGATATAACAGCACTTTTCAAACATTTGAAGGATAGTAATAAAGAGGAGGGGCAGGATCTGTTCCCGATTATGTCATGGTGCAGGACACATAATAACAGCCTGAAACTACAGGAAACCAAATATATGTTGACTACCAGGGGGGAAAATCTTAAGTGCTACAGCAGTAGAACAATGGAAGAAATTATCTTGGGAGGTGGTGAGCACTCCAATGCTGGAGGTATTCAAGAGAAAATTGGACAACTATCTAGCAGATCTGCTTTGATCTGGACTGGATTCCTACAATGAGCAGCGGGCTGGACTCGATGGCCTTCTAACCCAGTCATTCTATGACAAATGTTAAACCAGTCAATAACTCAGTTTCGAGCCAAGGAAAAGCCCTTAGGTAAATTTACCAAGTGTGCTGCAGTAAACCAAATGAATTTTAATTAAGATAACTATCACTGTAGCCAAGTGACACTTATATTAATAAATACAGTGAGTTCACCAACCTTAGGTATGTATAAAAGAAGTATTGGTCACAGCTGATATCTGTGGTAAAGAATCCAACCTTAACTAAAAACATGGATCTTCAAGTTGTTACAATCTGATTTAAGACAATCTGAAACATTACTCAGAGAGTTGCTTTCTGCTACTTACTCTCAGGCAAGGGAGTAGGTAGAACAGCACACTATTAAGAAGGGTTAGTATTTCACAGGACAAATAATAGTAGTATCTGAATTTGTATCCTTTTTTTTGCCTTTAGGGATAATAGTTTGAAATAGCTTAATTGCCCCTAAACATACAATCAATAGGATATCAGCAATCTTTTTCTCCTTGTCTAAAATTCAGAATGTCTTTGGACAGAACACAAGACAACATGGAACACTTTGAACATGATACTAATCAGATTTAGTTCAGTTTAGATGTAACAACAAACGATGGTAAACTCTTTTCTACCCATCTGTGAAGATGACTTATGTATGGAGGAGGTTAATGAGGCCTTCTGCTGCTCATTCTTCGCTTAACATTAAAGGTAAAGGTAAAGGTTCCCCTTGCTCGAAAGCCAGTTGTATCCGACTCTAGGGTTCAGTGCTCATCTCTGTTTCAAAGCCGAAGAGCCAGCACTGTCTGCTTCTGCAGACGTTTCCGTGGTCATGTGGCAGGCATGACTAGACACCGGAGCGCACAGAACACTGTTATCTTCCCACCAAAGTAGTCTCTATTTATCTACTTGTAATGCCTTGCTTTCGAACTGCTAGGTTGGCAGGAGCTGGAACAAAGACGGGAGCTCATTCGGTCCTGCAGTACTCGGGAATCGAACTGCTGACCTTCCGCCTTCCAGTCAGGATCTCAGCCACTTGAGCCACTGCATTGAGCCACTGCATTAATTTTGTTAATTATCATGCTTTACTGTTAATTTTAAACTGTGCCATAGTATATTATTAGTACAGTATATTATATTATTAGATGTACAGCCAGATTCATTGTATCTACCTAGTCTATATTCAAAGCTCAGTAGATTTGTATTTAGATGTCATTTGGGACATAGGGCATTTTTCTGAATTTGCAAGGGACTGCCAAAGAGTACCCTAGAGTCAGATACGACTGGCTTTCAAGCAAGGGTGACCTTTACCTTTACCTTACCAAAGAAGTTGTAAGTGTTTAAAAACTTTTATAAAGTTTGCTCTTATTTGTCAAAATGGTACTAAGTAACCTATCAAATAGATATAAGTATTTCACCCTTCTTGTACAGTTTTTTATTCTGAAAGATTAAAAAATTAATATCTGCCATGGAAGAAATTGTGGCATTTCCCAACTTCCACCCAGCTGGATCACATGAATCTTCTGACAGACTTATCACTCCCTTGTGAAATAAAAATCTGTAGGACTTGAAGGGAGGGGTTCCAAGTCTGGCAGATGTTTCAGCATCCCACAAGAAAACCACTGGCCTTCGAACCTATTGGATAAGCTCTCTCTTGTATTTCATCTCAACACTCTTCATTCCCCTGAGCAATATAGCTCACATAAGAGTCATATGTCAGAGTTCCAGAACTCATAGAAAAGAAGTATGAAAAGTGGCAGCAATATATGAATTTTACAAAAACATCCTACGGGTTTACTAGAAAGGATTGTGCTGTCTTGTGCTTCTACCATCCCTCTACCTCAAACAAACCACTTTAGCCTAAATCCAGTACAGTATTTCAAAACCAAGAGATCTAATCACTCCACGGACACTTTGACACAGTCAGATTCAGTACAAACTGTAGATACTTTCATTACATATAACAGGAGAGAACTGTAATATAAAAGTACCCTGTTGATAAATGAACTCTCTAGTAGCATGATAGGCCATTTAACCAGCTCAAGAGTCATACTGTCAAACCAAACATACCCCCTTCATTCTTTAAAAAATATAATATTCCATCCAAATAACTTGTGGATGAAGATCTGCTTGTGGGGGGAAAAACTTTCTTTACCCCCTAACTTCTTTGACAGCTCCATGCATGTTCAGAAAATTACTTCAGAGACAAATAATCTTCTACAGGGTGGCCCATAAGTCCCTATCCGTCCATATATATTATATTTTTTCTTTTTTCCAGAGAAATATGGCCGATTTAAACCCATTTACACTTGAAGAGCATATTGTGACAAGTATGTGGGTACATGAGTGCAAGAATACTGGTGACACCCTGGATATAATAAGTGGAAAATTTAGAGAAAGATTCAACAGGGACTTACAGGCCACCCTGTACAATGGCTTACAATACAATGAGAATTGGGTGGTGGTGGTGGTGGTAGAGCTGGGAAGACAGGGGAAATAAGTAGTATCCAATATTCATTCATTCATTACTTTTATTCATATGCTATCTTTCTTCTTTAGACTCCCCAATACTAACACCATTTTAAAAAACACATTACAACAAATAAGTAGTAATATTTAAACCACAACAAAAAAGAAATAATGGAAAAACAATAGAAGTAGCAGAGACAATCACTAAAACAGAGACCAATAAAATATTAACCAAGCAGTAAAATAGTAAGCTCTTTGTACAAGAATCTAATACAATGGTCTATTTGGATTCAAGCAATTAACTTTAATTTAACATATGGCAGCATCACAAATGATTACAACCAAGCACAGTAGTAATCCTCGTTCTAGATTTCTCTCACTTTGCCTTTAACGTCTTCTCATGTAGATTTCAAGAGAAAAACTAGCCCATTCATCAATCCCACCCATTACCAACATAATCAGTGGACACTTTCTCTTTTTACACATATACTAGTATTTACCTTCAGAGCCAGGTTTCTTAACTTCATCCACTCTGACTAGTTTCTTTCTCACTCTGCGAGTGGAGTTGACCAGTTTATGCAGTCTCTTAAACTTCACAGATTCTTCTGATTCATCCTCTGATTGTTCTCTTGACTGGCAGAGAAATAATGGGAAATGTTAACAAAGCAATTGCCTCAGTTACACACACACATACATACACACACTGTCCCAGTCAAGAAAAATAGCTCCAGGCATATTGTGCTCCTGGATAGGGTAAATCTTGTGACTTAAAAACTTTTTCTCTCTCTTCATCTCTTTCACACACACAAGTTTAAAAAAAGAACATAACATACCATTTTAACTTCAAATGTAGTCCAACACAGAGTTTCAGGCATCAGAAATGCATTCCACCCTCTCCCTCCTCTCCATGCATTGAATAATAAGAGCTATTTCCACGCTTTCTCTCGGCGCACATTTCAGGCCAGACTTTTTTAGCCACTCTAGTTAAGCTCCTGTGGTTTGGTCAGGCACTGGTCTAGTCTGGCCTGGTGGAACTTGACGTTGAAAAACCTGGTTATAAACAGCTTGTCCAAACTGAGCGAAACCTCTATCATTGACTCCTTTTTTCCAGCCTTACAAGTAAATCAAAAACAGCAGCAGCAGCAAAAATGATGGGAGGGGAGGGGGAGAAAGTAGGGAAGGCGATCTCCTCTCCTCTGGCTTATTGTAATAGCTACAAAGAACCACAGAACACTCTTCTCCTCTGCTGTCCCAAAGCTTTTCAAGTTGAAGATTCTCAGAACTGGCTGTTAAGATGAACAGAGCATTCCTCCAGAACTGACCAGAGGAAAACTTTGACCTTTACAGGCACTCTGTATAGTCCATATTCCCCAACATCCCATTTTCTCTCACATCTGATGCAGTCTGCTCAGTTCCAGCTGTTTTCCCTCAAGTCTCAAACATTACAAAGACCAAAAAAATCCACCCTTTCCAGCACCAGTGACACCACAAGCTAAAACAATCCATGCCTTGTGAATCTAATCAGAGCTCTTATTTTCAGGATGCACAATATACTACTTCCTCTCTTTTGCCCTGTTTAGAATCTGTATAAGAGAGAGAGAGAGAGAGAGTTAGAAAAAGAGGGGGGAAGGCAGGAACAAAGACTGGGGCTCTCTTTGCTTTTACAGTACAGAACGGCCACTGTACACAACACATTCCGAGAAGTTGGGACGTTCCAGCTGGACATCTCAAAAGACCATATCCCTCACTTTACCTCCACATACAGCCTAGCCGATTCATCACATTTCCAACATCCAGCTCAGAAATCATAAAAGGAACTTCCTGCCGGTGAACTTTGGGTCATCTGAGTTTCCATACTGGAATGACCCATTATCTTCTGGTTATGTGTTAAGCCTTGACTAAATAGGCTTTATTTAACAATGATGCCTACAAAATGCAAAAGCATCAAGTTAGGGATGTAAGCGAAGGCAAGAGATCAGTTGGCACTCTGACACATCCTCTGTCTGGTTTATTTATAGAACAGACTCGAATTTTTTTTTTATTTAAATCCCAAACTTCTAAAATTTCTATTTCCTGCAGAAACACTTAACATTCTGAGAAACAACTGTGAATCTAATCCTTGCTTTTTCCACAAGCTTTAGATGACTGGAGATTGTTTTAAGGTCAGAGTGCAGTTATTAAACTGATTTTTAAGCAAGTTGATAACATGGTGTGAGAAAATTATAATCCAACCAACACTCATAAATTAAACTAAATTATTAAAACTAAATTCCAAGCATTAATTCAAGAAACTGTTGGATTTGAATGCTGGTGTTACAACCATCATACTGGAGTCACTTCATATTGTTCCATTCATTAATCATCTATGGTAGTTCACTGTGCAATATGATGATTTTCTACCAACGATCAATGATAATTTTTTTTTAAAAAAATCCTCATGAAATGAAGAAAACAGTGTGACATGGAATGAAAACTAGAACATAAATGACTTGTGTGTGGTAACTGCTGCTACTTGAAGCATTTTGAAAAGGCTCTCATCCAGGGATATTTCTATAGTTCTCTGTATTTCTGTGTGCCATACTCTCTCTTATTGTTCTCTCCATTTTTCTAGCAAGGTAATTAGTACAGTGGTACCTCGCTTAAAGAGCATAATGCATTCCACGGGATTGCTCTTTAAGTGAGTTTGCTCTTTAAGCGAATCATTATTGTAAGTGACCAATTGAGACTTCTGGCAGGTCAGATTGCGAACCCGGATTTAGTTGTTAAGCGAGTTTTCGGTTGGTTTTAGTTGTTAAGTGAGGCGACCAGTCAGAGAAAATTCTGCTCTTTAAGCGAGTTAGTCTCTAAGTGAGGTGTTCTTTATGTGAGGTTTTACTGTACTTATTTGCTTTTTAAACAAGTCCCTGAGGAACTTTGCACCAAAAGTACATTTCCCCCAGAGATTTCAAATTGAATCTTTATTACAGTCCAAGACCAGCACAGAACAACAAAAGGAACAGAAGTTAAAATGGGGATGCCCCAAAGATTTCTAGACACTTCTGGTTTAGTCAGTTTGCTTTCTACACTTTATTTTATTTTAACAATTTTTGGCAGTCTGTCCAGCACCTAGCTTAATATTAGAAGCAGGTGTTATTGGTGCTAAATTTTTCAACAAGGGTCATCCACTATGTGATAATGAAACAAGTGAACTATACAAGGAATTATTTAGCTAAATCCATGGATATCATAGAGGAGTTGGCTTGCCAAATTCCAACCGATTCAATGGGCCTCCTCTCGCTGTGACTTGTTACTGGCTTTCAGCCATAGTATAATTATTGGACCACAATAATTATAACAAATAATTATGACAATTTTGACAAAAGTCAAAACATGAATGTACAGTACAAGTGCCATCCCTGTAAGTGTATATATGCAGGATAAAGAGAAGGAAGAAAGGGGGGGGGGGGTGAGGGAAAGCATGCTTTCAATAACGGGTCATACAGTATTTGTCTTATGTTAAATGGTTTCCCACAGAGAAGGGTCATTCTTTCGTCAGGAAAAAGGGCATTTTGCAGCATGTTGCACTGTAGGCATCATACTCAGAGGTCAGAGTTCTTACAACGCAACTACTCCAAGTACTTCACCTAGCTACGTACAGCTATTCTGTTCTAATAATTTTCATCATAACTAATGATGAAAAACAGCGATACTGAATACGCATTGCAGCATGCCTCTAAAGCAGTTGTCTGAAGAGACCTCCTTGGCATCCTAAAGAACAAAACACATGGATTTGTCGTCCTGTAAACAGAAACAGCTTAATTCTCCCCAATGTTGCTGCAAGTTCCCACTTCACTATACGAAATCCGATAATGGCTCAAGCCTTAATTATTTTGGCCAATGTTGAATGCAGAAATTCTGCAGTGAATGCTTAAGTGTTTCATTTCTAGTTTCCATGGAAACATTACATCAGATTGTAGACAGCTGGCTCCACAGTTTTAAACCATAACAAATTGGCCAAGCCAGTTCAGAAAATTATACTTGCTTTAAAGAGATAGCGCGGCCCTCGGCTGCCAGAATAATAGTGCAAGACCAACAGAGCCTATTTCCTGGCACATGTGTTAAGGCGGAGCCTTTTTCCTCAGCTTCTTTTGGAACAAGTGCATCTCTGACACATCAGCAATGTTCTAATACAGGAGGGAAGTGGGCCAGCCCGGGTCTTGCAGTTCCAGAACTCCACGGAGGACCACAGGGGAACATGAACAAGGTCAACAGCATCTGCAGTTACTAACAACTGGATACTATAAACCGAAACATGTGTTTTCTCATATGGTCTGAGAACTACAAAGCCAAGCCAGCATTACGGCTTTGGAAGTCTTTGTCTTGTTTCCTGTCTACAAAAGTTAACAGTGATTAAAATTCAGCAAACTGTCCCCATTCTCAGTCTGTCCTTCTGTAAAATGTACATCTGTTAGTTTCCGGACATTGCTGTAGACTCTATATCTTTCAAACTAAACCATCCTGCTTAACCAATGTTACACTTAGGTTATGCATTTGGATGGCTCATGGTGTGTCTCAACCTAGTGAATCATTTTCCTGCCTTCCCAGCTGTAGGGACTTGGCTGTTAGTCATGTCTGTTGAAAGAGTTGGCTCCAAACATTTTGCTGCTTCAGCTGGAGCAGAAAATGGTGCCCAGCGTACTCAAAGAACATGAAGTCAGCCCAGCTGTTGGGGTACATGAGGTAGAAAAACTCACAACCCATTCTCCCTCTATTCCTTATTTTCTTAAAATACATAATAGCTCAAATCCTGTTGCTTAATGGACAAAGTCACACTAGAGTAGACACACTGAATCAGTTAGGAAACTATGAATCAATGCATCTGCAAGGGCCTACTCTAGCTGCTACTTACTATGCTACAATAAACCACTACTAGAGTAGGTCTATCTGAATCAATGGCACCTACAGAGGAGTTGACACATCAAATCCCCACTGTTTTAACAGGCCTACTCTAATGCAACTTACCGCACAAAGCAACAGTATTTTAGCCAATAATAAAAATAAATAAATAATTTGCTATTTTATCATATTAGATAGGAAATAAAACAAAATAAAGACAAAATGTTGTGGCACCTTAAAACTAAGTACTATATTTTAATGTTCGCTTTCATGGATTACCTTTAAAAAACAATTAAAAACGTTCCTGTTCAAGGAGGCCTTTCAGGGCATTGTTCCTTTGTCAATAGATTAGCCAGTTAGGTTCAGTTTCGATGTCCTCTGTTGCCAATTATTTTATTTTAGTTAATGATGTATTTGTTGGTGGTGGGGTTTGATTTGTATTGTTGTCATTTATTTTCTGTTTGTTCACCGCCCAGAGTGGGATAACACCCAGATGGGCGGTATATAAATTTAATAAACAAATTTAATAAATAAATAAATGAAATATAACATTAAAATATAGTAGTTAGTCTTTAAGTTACCAGATTGTTTTTCTCTTTATTTTTGTTTGCTTGTTTTGTGTCCTGTTTGCTTGCTTTGTGTCCTGTTTCATATGCTTGTACAGATTAACATGGCTACCAAACTGAAAACTATCTTATCATGATGCTCAAAACTTGCTGCCCCCATATCACCTAATGGTAAAGCCAAATCATATTCAGAGTATTTGAGTGCACATACTCACAGAGTGCACATACACAGAGAGATTGGTTCCAGAGCCACATACCCCAAAATTTGCTTTACTGTATATCCCCCAGGTGAATAAAAGATTGCTTTCTCTCATTTTCTGTTACTTTCCACTCTCAGTTACCTGAACAAGAATTAGTGGAGAAAGCTGAAAAACTGGAGGGTTTAACCTTATTAAAAGTCTACGCCTGAGAGAATTTTAGGAAGCAATATATAGAAAGAAACCCACAATATTTAATGTTAGTTAATCTTAAGGGGCTTTGGCTGTATAGAGCAGAATATAAATCTTCCAAACAAATCCATCCATCACCTCTCAAAGTCCAGGGAAGCATGGATGAATACTGTCGCCATTATTATTTATCGATTAAATAGACAGCATACGCAAAAATGCTTCACCCATGAATAGAAACAATATTAACGAATTACTTTTTTCAGATGCTCAGACATTGATGGCAAGTACAGCTAAGGAATTACAGGAATACCTTATGCCCATGAACCACAAATGCCAGATAAATAATATGAGAATGAGTAAAGAGAAGACTGAGGTAATGGCAATTGGGAGGAAATAACATTCCTTAAATATCATAATAGAGGGAACATGTATAAAACAAATGGCAGAGTTGAAATATCTAGGAACAACATTCACTGAAGATGGTAAAATAAATGAAGAGATTAGCATACAGTATAGTAAGGCAAACTAAATATTGGGACAGTTAGCTCCGCTCTTACAACACAAGGCGATACCAACCGGCACAAAGAAACATCTTATACAACACATATTCATTTCAATCTTATGCTACCAATGCCTAACATGGACACTTACAACAAAACTTAAATGAATGTTGGCAACCATGGAAACAAGATGTCAGAGGGAGGTTGTTGGAGTGACTAGAAGGGATAAAATCAGGAATGAAATTGTAAGGGAATGAATTGGAATAAAACCAATCTTGAACTACATATAGAAACAACAAATAACATGGTTTGCCCATTTGGAGAGAAAGTCTTGAAATTCCATACCATACAAAGCATGCTGAAAAGTGGAAAAGGACAAAGAGCATGAGGCAGACCCAGAGGAGATGGTGAGAAAACTTCAAAGACATTGAAGATAAGAGGCAATTATCCTCTGAATAATGTGTCTACAAGCTTGAAGACCTAGTAGCTCTAGCAATTACGTCTAACACTGTCTCCTGCAGGGTGCTACCTTAATTCGGCAGCCCCAAATTTAAGGCTTAAATATTTCTCCTTTATTAAATGAGTTAGGTTGACACCCCCCCCCCCCCCCGGTTGTATAAAATGTCTGAATGCAGGAGCTGCACTATGAAACACAAGACAACTTTGTCAACCACTGCTTGGTATGTGAATCAAACCCCAATCAATTGGCTGCTCTCTGTTCATACAATTATCTCATCACCCCTTTCCTCCCAGCTAGCTATATTAGATACAAGAAAGGCAGAAGTCACTGGCTTAAAGCAAATCTATTTGCCAGGAGAAAGAAAGAAAGAAAGAAAAAAAAGGGGGGGGAGAACAATCACTGGCTTCACTACTAGAGTTTTACTGACCCCTCACTGGTCCTCAGTTCCTTAATTATTGTCAGTGGAATTTAAGTAAAGAAAAATGGGGGGCAAAGGAAAACTGTAACCCATAAAATACTATGGGTTGTGCAAGAGAAAGGACAAACCTCTCTTGATTTTAAAACAAAAAATGCTAAAAGCAAGAACATTTATAAGGGTTTTGTTTGTTTGTTTAGAACAGTCCTTCTCAATTTAGGTCCCTTCACTAATCTGTCTGATAGAACTGTGGCTTAAAACATCTGGAGAGGCCTAAGGTTTACACTGTATAATTGATTTATTTATTGCATTTTATGCTGCCCAATTGGGGAATTTCCCAATTTACCTTCCCACCGAAGTGGTTCCTATTTATCTACTTGCAATTTCTTGCTTTCAAACTGATAGGATATAAGGTTGTAAAACATTACAACACAGAGAAAGAAAGAGAGCAGCCCACAGTATATCGCTGTTCCTGGCTGAAAACTGACAGCTCACTTTGTGAAATCTCCTCTGTCAGGGACTGAAAGGTGGATTTCACATACTACCCCCAACCACTTTTTGAGAAAAAGAGAGCCCTTTCTTTAATTCCCTAACAGTGCCAATGAAAAGAAACATTAAGGACAAGCGAAAAGAAATAAAATGAGAAGAAAATCTCAGAACCCAGACTCTAAGTTGGGAAATATTGTTGTTGTTGTTGTTGTTGTTCAGTCGCACAGTCGATTCCGACCCTTTGTGACCCTATGGACCATCGTTCTCCAGGCGCCTCTGTCCTCCACCATCCCCCTCAGTCCTCCCAGTTCTGTGCCCATTGTGTCTGCAATACCATCTATCCATCTCATCCTTGGCCTCCCCCTTCTTCTTTTGCCCTCCACCTTTCCCAACATCACGGCCTTCTCAAGTGAATCCTCCCTTCTCATTTGATGCCCAAAGTACTTTAGCCTCATCTTTACTATTTGACCTTCCAATGAGCAGTCAGTGTTGATTTCTTCTAAGATTGACCTATTTGTTCTCCTCGCTGTCCAAGGTACCCTCAAAACTCTCCTCCAACACCACATTTCAAAGGCATCTATTCTTCTGCGTTCAGCTTTCCTAATTGTCCAGCTCTCACATCCGTACATTACCACTGGGAATACCATTGCTTCGACTATTCTAATTTTTGTTTTCAAGGTGATGTCTCTGCTTTTCACTATGTTCCCCAGGTTTCTCATGGCTTGTCTCCCTAGAATCAGCCGCCTCTTTATTTCATGGCTGCAATCTCCATCTGCAGTGATCTTAGATCCTAAGAAAGTAAAATCTGTCACTGCTTCTACTTCTTCCCCGTCTATTTTCCAGGAACTGATCGGGCCTGTTGCCATTATCTTGGTTTTCTTGATATTGAGTCTCAAGCCAGCTTTTGCACTCTCTTCCTTCAAACCGATCAATAGATTCTTTAGGTCTTCCTCACTTTCTGCCATTAGGGTGGTGTCGTCTGCATATCTCAGATTGTTGATGTTTCTCCCAGCAATTTTGATCCCATATTGTGATTCCTCCATCCCTGTATTGCGCATTATGTGCTCTGTGTATAAGTTGAATAAGCAGGGTGACAGAATGCAGCCTTGTCTTACTCCTTTTCCTATTCCAAACCACTCTGTCATTCCGTGTTCTGTCCTAACTGTTGCTTCTTGGTTCATGTACAGATTTCTCAGGAGGCATATGAGGTGCTCTGGTATTCCCATCTCTTTAATCACTTGCCACATCTTGTTGTGATCCACACAATCAAATGCCTTAGTGTAGTCAATAAAGCAAAAATAAACTTGTTTCTGGTATTCCTTTGTTTTCTCCATGATCCAACGTATGTTGGCAATGTGGTCTCTAGTCCCCCTGCCTCTTCTGAAACCAGCCTGCACCTCTGGTAATTCTCTTTCCACATGCTGCTGAAGTCTATCCTGTATTATCTTGAGCATCACCTTGCTGGCGTGTGGGATGAGCGCAATTGTTCGATAATTTGAACATTCTTTGGCATTGCCCTTTTTTGGGATTGGAACATATACTGATCTTTTCCAGTCCTGTGGCCACTGTTTTGTTTTCCAAATCTGCTGGCATATTGAATGCAGTAATTTCATGCCATCATCTTTTAGAGCTTTGAAAAATTCAACTGGCATACCATCATCTCCACTAGCTTTGTTGTTTGCAGTGCTCTTTAGGGCCTTTCTGACTTCACTCTCCAGGATGTCTGGCTCAGGTTCAATTTCTTCATCATTGTGACTATCAGGAGTGTTGAGTTCCTTTTTGTAGAGTTCCTCTGTGTACTCTTTCCATCTTTTCTTAATCTCTTCTGCATCAGCTAGCTCCTTTCCGTCTTTGTCCCTTATCATGTTCATTTTTGCTTTAAATGTTCCCTTGATTTCCCGGATTTTTTTGAAAAGATCTCTGGTTCTGCCTCTTTTGTTGTTTTCTTCCATTTCTTTGCACTGTTCTTTTAGATAGTTTTCCTTATCTCTCCTTGCTTTTCTTTGAAATTCTGTGTTCAAATGATTGTATTTTTTCCTTTCTCCTTTGACTTTTGCGTTCCTTCTTTCCTCTGCTATTTTAAGAGCCTCATCAGACAACCACTTTGCTTTCTTACTCTTCTTTTCTTTTGGTATGGTTTTCTTTGCTGCTTCCTGCATGATGTCCCTCATCTCTGTCCATAATTCTTCTGGCAATCTATCTATTGAGTCTAAGCCATTGAATCTGTTCATCACCTCCACCGTGTATTCTTTAGGGACAAAGAGAAATATTGCTGTACACTATTTTCTCACTCTTCAACTCCTCTACATCAGATAATACATGGAGCAAAGACAGCCATCTATTTCTCTTAGTATTTTCTCAGCCGCCTTCAATACTGTTGACCACGGTATCTGCCTGGAAAGTGTGTTTAGCATAGGGATCGTAGGTGTAGCATTAAGCTAACACCAGTCATTTTCAATTAATGGACCCAGAGAATACAGCTTGAGAAGGGGGTTTCAAGCTCCTGTGTGTGCCCATCTGGGTTACCAGAGGACTCAGTCATTTCCCCAATGTTGTTTAACATCCATATGAGGCTACTAGGTGAAGTCATCTGGAGATCTGGATGTACAGCTATAAGCCCTACTGAGTACAATGGAACATATAATTAGTTAAATGTATATTGGATTGCAACATTAATGTTTACAAGACATCCACTGAAAAAGCAACAAACACAGCTACAGCACTTGGTTTATGAATAGGAACATTAAACAAGATTCAGTGAGATTCAACAAGGCATTGCAGCACAAAAGTGTCAGGAAGAAAAAGGGTTAAATACTCCCTTGTTCTCTGTCTGCAGCTTCCATAAAAAGTGCATTTCTAATCAAAGTGCTCTCTGGGATTACATGTCTTTCTGTGCAGCAGGAAGTTAAACCCTAAAATAGTTCCTGCAGCAAAACATAAGCATGTCACTGAAAACACACAAATTGGTGCAGATTGTAGCAGTCAACAGTTGTTAAGATTAAGACTTTATAAAAAAAAAACCCAGGAAGGGCTGAGATACTGTAGTTCCGTCCTTCAACGTGGCTTAAAATAAATAATACAAATGCCATTTCTTTGTAGAAAAATATTTTCCATAAAGAAAATGAATGATGAAGTAATCGCAAGAAAACAACAGAAAGCAGAAACTCTATGGCTTCCAGGGAAGCAAATGAGATCTCACTTAAAATCTTCAGCTTTCGTTTGGGATAAAGAGAGGCTTTCTCCGAGCAGAGCAAACAGGCACCAGAGTTTGAAGATAAGAATGATTTGGATTTGGATATGTGTGTCGCTGCACAAACATGTCAAGTTACAGCCCAATTCAGGAAATTCATTACTTTTACAGCATCCCCTGCTGGCTGATTCAAAGTGAGAGCAGCCTTTTCCTCACAGGGAACTTGTTAAACCAGGTCTTTCCACTGAATATCAAGTGAGGCATTAGGAAGCCGTCACATGTGGCGGATGAGGGGAAAAGTAACCTGGCAATGTGTTAAGACGAAATAAAGGAACTGCCAGCAAAGCCTAGCCTTTATCTCCACTGGCCTCGGATTAGGAGGTCAATTAGGCAGGCTCTGCACAGATGTAATTTGAGCTTCCAATTTGTTTTCATAAATCCTCCTGGCAAGTATCACTTCCCCCATTTCCACATGACAAAATGGCGGTGTGTTAACATGCATGGTCTTATCATAAGTAGGAGTAGTCTTTTTAGGGAAAGTCGTTAAAGCAAGTTGGGCCTGACTCTGAGCAATAAACTATCACAAGGGTAGGAAAGTTCTCTGATCGGCTAAAGGGAAGTTTCCGTATATCACACAGATGCATTGTTACAAACACAAACATGGCCAAGCTCTTACCTGTATTTTTGCATTCAATAATGTGTCAAGATGTACAAAAGCTACATTTTGTTCTGGCAGTCAGAGAAGGCATGCATACCACAACCCCCTGTTAACACTGCTATTAATCCTACTCATCCAATGTTACTTTCATTACGTTATATTTACAGATGGCATTTGGCTCATTTGACTGGAAAAAATAACAAATTTAATTTTGCTGTGTTCAAATTATTCTGTAATTTCCAATGTCTGGTCTAGATCAAGAGAGGGGATCCAGCTGCTAGATTCATGGACTAAACTTTTAAAAATCTTTCCTGTCACTTATTCTATGATGCATGTCCATGAAGACTTCAAGTTTGATATTATCCATTCCCCTTCAAAGTTAGTAACATTCTCAAACATCTTTGCTCCTTTTAGACAGTAACGTGGGGTACACAGAAAGAGCCTCCTCGAAGATTGTGTTCTTTTTGAACCACAACCAGGCATACCCTGGGCAACAGCAACCTTGTAGTGCTGGCTAATCTTTCTCACATTAGGTCAGGCGACATACCTGTCAACCGCGGCTCTGGAAAATACGGGACCTGTGCAAATGGTTCTGCGCAGGTCGCCTTCTATGCATGTGTAGAACGGGGCTACGCCGCTTGCGTAGCCTCCTATGCAAGCGGCATAGCCTTCTATGCATGCGTAGAATGGGGCTACGCAAGTGTAAAACCCTTCTACGCATGCGTAGAAGGCAACCTGCGCAGAAGGGCTGCACAGTGGCTCCTTTCCCCCGCTGCCAAATTCCGGGGCTGGAAATGGCGCAAATCGGCGCCTAAAACCGTGAAATCCCAGCCAATCCGGGAAGGTTGACAGGTATGTCAGGCGAAAGGAATGACAGAATGAATTCACCAAAAGATGGCTTCGTTTTGGCAGTTTAAAGTCTGACCTAGACACAGAAGAAGACAGTAACACATACCTTTAAAGCACTCACAGAAGAATCGGGTCTTAATTCTACAAGATAACCTCCTTCAACAACAAAATCCTTTGAAAGGACACAACAACAGTGACCACCCTTTGTAAAAGAACATTTAATGCATTTTAAATGGCAAGATAGGGGGAGAGATAATAAGGGAAAGGATAATGATAGGGAAAAAGAAATATGTACGCCTGATAAAGGAACTTAGTATCACACCGATGAACATGACTAGAATTGTAAGGCCTTTAATAATGCATATTTCCAGTATGAATTGGACCCACAACAATGAGATGATTAAATGTTAATCTGCATGTAGCTGGCATCAGTCCAGTACAGCTGCTGTCTTGGAATATTCAGAAGTGAGAAAAAATGGAATGATCCAAACTGAGCCTAGAATTAACTGCACCGTGGCAACATAGGACAGCCTCTCTACAAACACAGGGGAGATGGCACCCTGTCCGTTGTTAATTGTTCTTGAACTTCAGCTTGGCAAGAGATCGAACATCTCAATTTGCCATTAGAAAAAAGTGTAAATGACAGGAGGTTGAGAGGAAGGAGCAAGATCAATAAAAATTAAATCTTTTCAGCATGACCCTTGTCAATGGTGTTTTCTTGTACACAAAATGTTATGCTCAGCTGAATGCATGCTAATCTCTTTTGTATGTACCTTTTTTAAAACAGGATACTGAGAGATCCAACTTTTCCTGCTTCTAAAGTTACTTAAGCAGCAGCATCTATAGTTTCCCAATTGGGAAGGTTATTTCTGCCGAGTTGAGATATTTAGCACTAACTAGTGTTATAGAATGCTATTTAAATATCTTTGACTGCAGTCTTAAATTTGGTTGAGTTTAAATCCCACTGGATTTAATTCTTTGTAAAGATGCCTAGAATTGTTCTTTGATTCTTATCAGGAGGCATTACAAAACAAATAGGCTTAATGTAAATTACTATAGGCTCCTTCCAAGTGGATTTCTACTTAGCCAATTTCTTTCTCTGCTTCCCCTTTTACTTCATAAATGTACTTTGGAAACTCTCCCAACCCCTCTAGGTAACATTTGGGTGAGATACCAAAATGCAAGAGGGAAAGGGAATCATTATGCCCATGGAGTTTATTTCGGCAGTAGATAGATATATTTGGATACAACCCAATGTCTGAAATCCTCTTGCACAACTCCACCTGCACAACAGAAATAGTGTCATCATCAGGTTTCCTTTGGCAATGTTAGGCTTAATGGGACTTCATTTGTAACATGTACGAGGCATGTGCACTCTGAAAATGTTAACAGAAACCTTCAATAAAAAGCTATTTCCTATTGCTTATGACCTGATTGATCTTGATCGGTTTGAAGGAAGAGAGTGCAAAAGCTGGCTTGAGACTCAATATCAAGAAAACCAAGATAATGGCAACAGGCCCGATCAGTTCCTGGAAAATAGACTGGGAAGAAGTAGAAGCAGTGACAGATTTTACTTTCTTAGGATCTAAGATCACTGCAGATGGAGATTGCAGCCATGAAATAAAGAGGCGGCTGATTCTAGGGAGACAAGCCATGAGAAACCTGGGGAACATAGTGAAAAGCAGAGACATCACCTTGAAAACAAAAATTAGAATAGTCAAAGCAATGGTATTCCCAGTGGTAATGTACGGATGTGAGAGCTGGACAATTAAGAAAGCTGAACGCAGAAGAATAGATGCCTTTGAAATGTGGTGTTGGAGGAGAGTTTTGAGGGTACCTTGGACAGCGAGGAGAACAAATAGGTCAATCTTAGAAGAAATCAACACTGACTGCTCATTGGAAGGTCAAATAGTAAAGATGAGGCTAAAGTACTTTGGGCATCAAATGAGAAGGGAGGATTCACTTGAGAAGGCCATGATGTTGGGAAAGGTGGAGGGCAAAAGAAGAAGGGTAGAGGGCAAAAGAAGATGGATAGATGGTATTGTAGACACAATGGGCACAGAACTGGGAGGACTGAGGGGGATGGTGGAGGACAGAGGCGCCTGGAGAACGATGGTCCATAGGGTCGCAAAGGGTCGGAATCGACTGTGCGACTGAACAACAACAACAACAACAAACAACAATGACCTGATTCCCATTGCATTAATAGAGCTGCACAACAGGATTTCAGCCTATACAGGTGAAACTCGGAAAATTAGAATATCGTGCAAATGTTCATTCAGTTCAGTAATGCAACTTAAAAGGTGAAACAAATATATGAGAGACTCATTACATGCAAAGCGAGATAGTTCAAGCCTTACTTTGTTATAATATTGATGCTTATGGCTTATAGTTTATGAAAACCCCAACCCCCCAATCTCATGTACCCCATAATCATCACATAATCTCATGTGCACTGCACGCCATGATCATCACAATTATAACGAATTAAGGCATGACATCTCTTGCTTTGCATGTAGTGAGTCTATCTCATATACAGTATTTGTTTCCCCTTTTAAGGGAAATAAATGAACATTTGCATGATATTCTAATTTTCCGAGTTTCACCTGTATTTTAAATAACCAATACACAGCAATGTGACATGCTCTCAGATGATTCTGTTAATTTGTATTTAGAGGGGGTGAAGATTAGAAATCTAATTAACAAGAGTGCATATTTTATGTAAGGACAACATTACAGCCAAAAGATTCATGGGAAAAGTAAGCCTTCCGGAAATCTGAAAATGCAAATGGATTTGACAAAGAATCAATAATATCTTAATAGATTTAAAGTAAGCTTAATTGTTCAATGGAGCCTAACCATAGTTACACTAATGGAACTTCTGGGCACATGACATTGTCATGGAAACAGAGACAGAGAAGCTTGTGCTTTGTCACAAGCAAAATCTAACTTTTGGCATAATACCACAAGTGACAAAAATGCTTTTGATCTAAGCATGAAAGCAAACCCACACAACAGATCTCCTATAGCAGGTGTGGCCAACTTTTTGCGCCGCGGGCCTGACAACGCCCCCAGAAGTGGAAGCAGGCGCGTTTACTGCTGAAATAAATGTGTTCACTTCTGCATTTGCATCAGCTGTGGGCAAGTCTTATGGCTGATATAAACATGTCCGCTTCTACTTCCGGGTGTGGGGGAGACAGCAACGGGCCAGTTGGAATGGCATCACAGACCAGGTTTGTCCTGTGGGCCGTAGGTTGGGAACCCCTGTCCTATAGGATGGAAGTCATTTTGTGTAATGTTTTTTTCTTTGCAATCAACACATCCAGTTTCTTTATAAAGACATGGAGTTTGGTGAATTCTCTTAAACTACATTTTGAGATCTGCAACAAAAAACATAAATAATAATGGTTTTTGCTATAAAGGATAATGTGAGTGAAGAACTTGCAGTAGATTGGAAAAGCAGAATCCAACACAGTTTGTAGAAAACTGTGGCAGAAGAATATCTGACAGATTTCACTAAGAACAGTTCATTTGTATTTAATAGTAAGTGTTATAACTGAGATCACATGGAAGAGGTTTTCCAATTTCATTAGAAACAGGTAAAGGACAGGGGCAATCTTGTCTGAAGCAGTATCTCCATGTACCTTCCATGCTTCTTGTTCCACCTTAAATTGCTATATTTAGCCACAACACAGACTAATACCTACATTACAATTGGAAGAAGCATCAAAAGTTGGGTAAGGACTGTCAGGCCATTCAGAAGAATCCATGCTCCCTGATTGTCTATGTTGGGCTTCATATTCCTTAAGCTGAAACAAAAACAAAAGTTAGTAAATAACAATTTTCTTGCTTACTAGAAAAATGTTGTATATTCATATTAAAATCTTTTGCAATACATAACTACTGGAGGAATTTAATTATCTAGCAAAATATAGCCTGCTCATATTATACCTTATTGCTGTGAAAAATATTATTTTCTATCTAGAACAGGTATTCTCAACCTGTGGCCGGTGGGCTGGATGTGGCTCACAGCACCATTTCATGTGCCCCCCGCCTCCACCACACCAGGAAGTGCCATGTGGTGGAGGAAGGGCCATCCGCCCCCTGAAGCTGTCTGTGGGAGTGTGATCCGGACCCCGGCTTAAAAAGGTTGAGAACTCCTGATCTAGAAAGTTCAGCAAGGAACAGGAAAGGTAGAGGAGGTAGGTAGGTAATGGTCACCCTTGCTTGAAAGCCAGTCCTATCCAACTCTAGGGTTCAGTGCTCACCTCTATTTATAGCCAAAGAGCCAGCGCTGTCTGCAACTGCAGACATTTCCGTGACATGTGGCAGGCATGCCTAGACACCGGAGTACACAGAACGCTGTTTACCTTCCCACCAAAGTGGTCCCTATTTATCTACTTGCAATTTCTTGCTTTTGGCAGGAAGAAAAGGTAGGTAAGACAACCAGTAATTGTGGCAACCATTTAACAAGGTTTTAATTATCTCCTAATATAAGATGATATATCATTTGATACCAGCACAGAATATGACCTCACAAAAAAAAGATCAAAGGATAAAGCTAGAGAGACCACATACCCTTGCAAGAGCTTCTTCAATAGTGATCATCTTTTCCTTCACCATCATCATCAGCTGGATCCGCTCCTCATCACTCATTGTGATCTCACTTGCCACATAGCCAACATCCTCCCCTGAAGACAGATAAGAAAGCAGATTCTTCAAAACAGAATAAATATAAGATTGAACATATCAAAATATGTACACTGCACTCATTTCTTTAAAAAATGTTTTCCATACTAACCAAATTATTTAGGCTGCCCTTTAAAATATCTGGGAGACATACCAACATTTTTATTCAAGTTTTGGCCAGTTGTACCTGACTCTAGGGTTCAGTGCTCATCTCTGTTTCAAAGCCGAAGAGCCAGCGTTGTCTGCTTCTGCAGACGTTTCCATGGTCATGTGGCAGGCATGACTAGACACCGGACCGTGCGGAACGCTGTTACCTTCCCACCAAAGTGGTCCCTATTTATCTACTTGCAATTTCTTGCTTTCGAACTGCTAGGTTGACAGGAGCTGGGACAAAGACGGGAGCTCATTCCATCCTGCAGTACTCGGGAATTGAACTGCTGACCTTCTGCCTCCCAGTCAGCGTCTTAGCCACTTGAGCCACTGCAGTCCCTTTTAAGAAACTAGACAATCAAAAATACTTTCTATGCCATGCCTTTTTAAAAAGCTGTATTGATTTCAAGAAGAACATCAAGTCCTAGGAGAGGCATATCTTTTCATTGTTTCTATCCTCAAAGCTGGGGCAGAGATGAAGACTGGAAATGTTCTCCTTACCCTACTGCTATTCTCTTCCTCAAATAGTAATATGATTTGAGAAACTAGACAATCATATTACTATTTGAGGCAGAGAATAGTAGCTCTACAATTCTTTGATTCTATTATTCTGTAAATAGGATGGAGCCTGTCCTGTCTCCTGTACTCAAAATACAGGCTTGCTGAACTTCAATAGTAGCATTTTTAACCATATTTTAATGTGCATTTTGATGCAAGCTTTGCTTCAAATACATTGCAGATAAATAGGGGAAATAATAGAATGCCTTGATAATCCTGCACTCGTGCACTTGATAATCTGAGAACTGCCGGAGTTTGGGAAATATGCATTATCTGGTATCATATTTTTCTGGAATTATCCTGGCAAAGGTAAAGATCTCCTTTGATCAAAAGCCAGTTGGATCCGACTCTAGGGTTCAGTGCTCTTCTCTGTTTCAAATCCTGGTAAATATGCACAACATTCAGTCCAGTCTGTATCAGGAAAGTATCTAAAGAAGGACTGTCCAGACTGAATTGGATATTGTGCTACTTTATGTAATGTATGTTGAGATCAGCCATCTTGTATTTGGTCTTCTTTTCCTGCTGCCTTTAGTCTTTTCAAGGGAATCTTACCTTCTCATAATGTGACCAAAGTATGACAGCCTCAGCTTGTTATAGAGTCAAATAATGTATAAAATGCTATGATTAAAGCTAGGAATATACTTGCAATAAATTTGCCAAGTTAGGTTTAATAAAGTACTGTACAGTGGAAGCACATACAACAATCGCTCCGTATAGCAACGAAATCGCATAACAATTAGGTTTTGGGGGGAAATTATATCCTGCACAACAATTTTTCCTATGGAAAAAATTGTACAACAATTTTTCAACGGGAAAAACCACTTAGCAAAAAAACCAAACAAACAAACAAACAAACAACAAAACAAAACGTTGTACGATGCCTCCCATTGGGAAAATCACATGCATCATATAGCAATTGTTTTGTACATCAATGAGCCCCGTGGAACGGATTAAAATCGTTGTATGAGGTACCACTGTACAAATATATCTTAGTTTTATAACTGCCAAAAAAATCATATGAGTAAAAATCAGGAGACATTCTTGGCAGTAGCATTTTAAAGAAACCCAAAGAATTAACAGACTAAAATCTTAGTCAGAAAGTTAGCAAAGCACAAGTATTTTATTCATTGTGGAACTCTGGACATGCATTAGACCTAAAAAAAAATGCAACTAAAACTGTACTTCTAAATGGATTGAAAACTGATAGATCCTGCTGAATCCAGCAATGGATTAAACAGCTCAACCTAAGTCCTTCATTTTAAACATATTTGAAGTTTATAATCTTCAAAAAAATAAAATAAAACCAAAACCAAAACAGCTAGAGTAGTTGGTGTGCAGCAATGTCTTTATATTCGTTAAGGCAAACAATTGTTTTTTGTGAATGAGGGACAACTACACTAAAAATAACTTCAGTGGAGCAGCTTGGACAGATAAGAAATCATAACTCACATATTTTACATTCTACAGTTTTGGAAATAATATATCAGACAGTAGACATCTGACTTTCTAATATGACAGAACTCAATGAACAAGAGTGCACTATCAGATCACCACCACCCTTGCTAAACCATTTCATTTGCATACATCTTAACCTATAAGAAAGGGATGTCGCCGTGCGTGTGCGGAATGCATGTCCACACCCGTCCAGCCCATCCCTTAATGCGCCATTCACACTTACCTTACTTCCCGGACATCATCGCCACGAGGGTCCGAGGGCAGGGCATTAGCCCCACAAACGCCAACAAAAAACTCCAAGTCCCAGTGTCCTCCGCGACATGCCACAGCCAATCAGGCAGGATGGACCGAGTGCGGCGGAGGCAGGACAACGGCTGCTTCACGCACGCATGCACTACATCTGAGGACCTGACGTGGCTGGGCGAGGTGCCACCGTAGGCGCTGCCTCTGCCCTGCCACCCCTTCTGCCCTCAGCCACGCTGCCTGAAACAGTGGAGAGAGAATGGCAAGAGTGAGAGGCAGGAATCCGTCAGGGGAGGTGCCTCCCCGGACAGATTCCTGCCTCTCTCCCTGCCATTTCCCCCTCCGCTGTTTCAAGGGCTGTCTTCGAAACAGCTGAGGGGAAATGTCAGGGCAAGAGGCAGGAATCCATCAGGGGAGGTGCCTTCCCTGGCGGATTCCTGCCTCTCGCCCTGCTATTTCCCCTCCGCTGTTTTGAAGACAGCCCTCAAAACAGCAAAGAGGGAAATGCAAAGGCAAGAGGCAGGAATCTGCCAGGGGAGGCGCTTCCCCTGGTGGAACCCTGCCTCTCGCCCTTGCCATGCCTTTGGCCGTCCCCTTCTTCCTTTGCCCTCACCTTCCCCAGCATCAAGGCTTACTCAAGTGAATCCTCTCTTCCCAATTAAGCCACACACACCCAAAACCACCCCACCACCAAAACAAAATCAATACCTGCCCGGCAAGGCCGGGCAATCAACTAGTATATCCTAATTAAGGGTCCATTAACTTGTAAAACTTCCCCTTAAAAATCACACTTACCTTGAAAGCTCTATTACTATAAGTCGTTTCTGACTTGAAGGCATATGACAACAAAGCTATATAAAGCCACATTCTGAACTTAGTATATAATTAAAATTAACACAGAAACATCTACAAGATGTACCTTTTGAAGACTGCCTCATTAGTCCTTTCTGATTCTTTCTGAAGTTTTGCCAGAAATATTTATTTTTCTTCTTCCAATCCACTTTACCTAAGAAGGAACACACATTTCTTTTTTAAAAACACACACACATGTGTATACACTAACCTCAGTTTCATTTTCTCATTTCAGCCCCTGTACCTGTTCAGCCTGAGAAATATTGATAGAATTAATACATGGATCATAAATACATACATTTTGAAGAAAAAGGATATTTGAGTAAAGCAATTAAAAGAAAGAAAGAAAGAAAGAAAGGCTTACCCCCCTCTAAATAAACAAAATTACACCAAATTTTAGGGTTTGAAAAATGCATTTGTTCAAATCATGAATATACTAATAAAAACAAACTTAAAATCTACTACACAATTTCATTTTCTCACTGTGATTTTTGTTCCTTTTTATAAACTAGAAGAGAAATGGGTCTTGCATATTAATCAACTTCAGTGATTAAGCAATGCCACCACATACCATTGTCCTCCTAGCAAGCAGTCAGAAGACTTGATAAAATACATGTACAGCATTTTATATATGGTATACCATTTAAGGGTATAGCATTTTAAAGGAATGTAATACTTAAATAATCCCAGGTCAGAACATTTTTAAAAAGCCCATTAACTTTTTTCCTCATGCAAAAAGCACATGATGTGATATTACGAGAGACCTGATGACAATGAAGTGTGTCACCACTGAATAAGAAAAATAAATTAAAAATATGACTAAATAAGTAAATAAATGAGAGGAGACATACTGACCTACAGCACTTTCTTCAGAACTTGATTTATGAAGGGAGAATCTAAAATACAAAAGAGAAATATGATAGTGGCAGATTTTTCATACCCCATGGGTGTGGACTGGCTAAACAAGTAGCCAAAATTGGAAGCATTTTCTCATGAATGTGCACGAAAGCCAGCAAGAGCAACAGTATCTGAGCTCCAGCCATGCTTATACAATGGGGCATTAGCTCAGCTACAGTCTGAAGGCTCTGAAACAAACTTCTTGTGACTGGTGCAGAAAAATATGTATGGAGAACAAAAGAGTTAAAGTTACAGGGGTCAAAGGGGGAAATGTGCAGCAGAAGAATGTCTTCTCCTCCCCACCCACCCCTTTCCCCAGTTGTCCACTTAATACAGGGATGCCCAAACTATGGCCTGGGGGCCGGATCAGGCCCCTGATGGCAATTCATCCAGCCCACAAAACCCTCACCGCTCCCGGAAGCGTGTTTTACAGGCACATTTTACTTCTGCTTCCGGGAGCGACAAGGGGCCATAGTGACCAGCCCCTTGAACCACGTGACCAGCCCCGCAGCCCAAAAAGTTTGGGCACCCCTGACTTAACAGAACACTTCTTCCAGAAATGTTCAAGGTTTGGTACCACATTCATTGCTATACATCTAACTACAGTATGTTCCTTTTAAAAGTTACAGTATTTCAATTGAGTTTGTAACAATTTTAATATGAAAACTGTAATGTATGTGGGATGAGTAAAATAATTAAAATCAGGATCAGCAAACACAGAAGGTTTAAGGGATTATAAGTGCAACCTCATACAACAATCGTCCCCTATAGCAACAAAATTGCATAACAATTAGGTTGTTGTTGTTGTTGTTGTTTTTGGGGGGAATGGCATCCTGCATAACAATTTTCCCTATGAAAAAAAATCAGTAGAACAATTTTTCAATTGAAAAAACCACTTAGCAAAAAAAATCGTTGTATGATGCATCCCATAGGGAAAAATGCTATACGATGCATGCATCATATAGCAATTGTTTCATCCAACAACAAGCCCTGTGGAATGGATTAAAATTGTTGTATGAGGTACCACTGTATTTCTGAACCCTACACTAAAACCAATAATTATATTAAACATATTAGCCTAATATTAGGTATTACACTTTAAAACCCATTTAATAATATTTTATATTATTAGTTTCATCTTTTCACATCTTAGAGCTGGGGTTCGCAAACTGTTGCATTTACGACAACGCGGGTGTATTTACAGCAGCATTTACGCATGCACAGGTGTTTTATTTTTGCTTCTGGTAGCGCGAGGGCACCATGGGCCAGATGATATGGTGCCATGGGCTGAGTCTGGCCCACAGGCCATAGTTTGGCCACCCCTGCCTTAGAGTATAGTCATCAGTTCTGCATTCCTCATTTTATTTATCTTATTTCTCTGACTGACTTCATTTTAATCCTGCCACATTTAGTGTGGCCGACAAACATTGTAAAAACAAATAGAAAGCAGGGCACCCACTCTGAAATTCTGAGGTAAAGTGCCTCACCTACTCAGATCACAAGCTGCTATTGGTTTAGAAAAATAAACAAATATTTTAAACCCCACAGTTAAGACCAGTTTGAAAGAACAATTTAAAGAGAACTAGCCTTCGGCTCTCCCAGTGAGGTGGGGAGGCCCCAGTGAGGATGGATGCTGAGCCAACCCTCCACCAGCTGGTGTCCCAAGCCCCGCCTCCAGCCCGGGACTTTTAAAAGGCTGTTGAGGCGGCTGAGCCTTCGCCACCACCATTGGCTCTCCCCGTGGAGCGGGGAGGCCCCCGTGAGGATGGATGCCGAGCCAACCCACCACCAGCTGGTGTCCCAAGCCCCGCCTCCAGCCCGGGACTTTTAAAAGGCTGTCGAGGCGACTGAGCCTTCGCCATCACCTTTGGCTCTCCCGGTGGGGCCTTTCCCCTGGCACCTTTCGAGTCAACCCACCACCAGCTGGCGTCCCAGGTGCTGCCACCACCAGGACTTTCATGGCTGCTATTTTCCTTCTGCGAATTTGTCGTCGGGAGAGGGAGTGAGTCATGGGTTATTCTGTTATTTTTCATTGTATTTTGTATCTACTGGATTTTGTATCCATTGTATTTTGCACTGTGTTTTCTATATTGTATTTTTTGCTTTTTGTGATATTGGAACTGTACTTGTATTGCATTGTATTGTATTTCATGTTGGATATGCCCTTTTGATATATTGATTGTTATTATTCTGACATGTTGTGCCGAGATATTGTATTATTATTGTGGAATTTATTGTAAACATATTGACTATTTATTTTCTGTATCATTATATTGTTATTGTTATTGTATTAACTTGCTGTAAGCCGCTCTGAGTTGGCCTGTGCCGAATAGAGCGGGGTATAAATCCAATAAACATAAACATGTTCACATCAAGAAATGAAAGAACTATAAAAATCTGAATGTTACACAGAAAAAAACACCTTCTTCTAGAAACCTATACAGCTGAATGTATTCTCAACAGCACTTCTCCTGAAGATACGGTAGGTCCATAACAAGTAACCATTGAGATAGACTCTAAGTCAGTGATGGTGAATCTGCACTGCAGGTGTTCTTGAATTTCAATTCCCAGAAGCCCTATCAGCAGCAACATTAAAGTTATGTAATTCCATTGCAATAATTATTTTCATTCTCTTATTGATCAACTGCAACCCTGTTTTTGTAGTTTCTTCTTCAATCCCAATTAGTTGTATCATGTTGCTGCTATTTTCTAACAGTAAGATGGTGCCATTTGCATATCTTAAATTACTGGCGCTACTTTCACCCATTTTTCTCCTTCAAACCCTCCCTGTTTCCCTGATCTCACATCTTTCAACTTCTACTTTTTCCTCATCCATGAAGGAGAGCTTGAAATGCAACTGCTATGAAAATGAGAAATGGCACTGAAGGCAGTTATTCCAGGTGGAGAATTGTAATTCCTAGTAGAGAGAAGGAAGAAACTGGTTTCATGAAGGGAGATGTATATTATACTATAAATCAGGGTTCGGCAACCTTTTTAGGTTGGGGGCCAGGTGACGTTCCCTCAGGCAGTTGACGGGGCCAGACTGGTGCCCAGTGATGTAAAAGCGGCCATGGCTGCTTGCAGCAGAGGCTGGAGTGAGGGTGTGGGTCAGATGATTTGGTGCCATGGGCTGGATTCGGCCCATGGGCTGTAGGTTGCCGCCCCCTGCTATGAATGGAAATATACTGAAAAAGAAGATACTACATGAAAGATGAAATTTTGAAGTTTTATTTACTTCTAATATATATTTTTGAAATATCTAAATATGCTATCAAGTTACAGTATAAGTCAAAAATCAAACTTTTCAGGCAATTCTTGTAGGACAAAAATACTCCCTAAATGTACATAAGCCAAATGAAATCCAGTTCTACAAGTCACAGCGACGTATATGAATGTGTGAGTGGAAAAGATTGTCTTACTCTTCCATTTAACTTCATACTTCCCTGAAGCGGGTTGGGGTGGGGGAGTTAATTATTGTTTCCAGTGAAGGCTGTAACAATGCTTATAAATTAAAGGAAAAAACTATTCATTTAGAACAACTATTCATTGTGGTACTCTAAAAACACAGTCAGACGAACTTTTAGATGAATATTTTCTACACCTCAAAGGAGAAATACATTTTTCTATGCAGCCTGTATCAAGAGTTCAAAACCAACTCAGTATGCAGTATGAATGAAACAAATAAAAATATGCACTTTCTGAAATTAGCAGCAGAGGGCAATGCAGATTTTGTGGCCAACTGCAGAACTGTGAGAGAAAATTAAGCTGCATTTTATTTTAAACCATTGCACATGGTTAAATAATCGAGTGA
The DNA here is from genome assembly GCA_035047345.1 of Bradypodion ventrale. Lineage (NCBI taxonomy): Eukaryota > Metazoa > Chordata > Lepidosauria > Squamata > Chamaeleonidae > Bradypodion > Bradypodion ventrale. Next base: position 100,239,282 of record JAWDJE010000001.1, read on the forward strand.
TTAGAGGCCAACTGTTTATAAGCATAAAAACATAATCATCAATTTGCAGGGACATCATGAAAGGGGAAACAATAGCATGAAGTTTAATTTGGATTCAAGAAATGCATCCAAGCAGAGGCAGTAACAGCAGCCCATAGGCATGGCAAAATCATCTCTCTTCTTCAGACTGATTAGAAATTTAATCTGGGGCAGCCCATCATCATTCAGATCATTGATGCAACCAGATTCCAGATCTGAACTGGGTCAGGTACCGAGTGCAAGGAGGCCATCACTAGTTTCCTTACCGGTGGAGTCTTCGCTTGGGATAGCTCATTAAAAGAAGCAGCTCAAAATAGTCGGAACTGAAGATATGCATCCCACCCACTCACACCATGAACTGACATTTCAGCAAGGATATGGAAATGCATACCAGTGATGGCAAACCTTTTAGAGACTAAGTGCCCAAACTCAGCAGGCTGTCGTCTGTGCTGCAGAGGGGTGGGATGCACTCTGTGCTGGGGGAAGGGAGAAAGTGCTCTCATTGGGCTGCTGGGCAGAGGGGAGGGTCAAACTCTGTGCTGGGGGAGGGAGGAAGCACTCGCACTGGGCAGCTGGCAGAAGAACGGAGCAAACTCTGTGCTGGGGTGATGGCACATGTGCCCACAGAGAGGGATGAGTGCCCCCTCTGGCATGCATGCCATAGGTTTACCACCACTGCCATATATAGATGTCAGCATGTATATAACTTAATTTATTATCCAAAATTGTTATTGCCTCAAGTCATCAAAATTTTAACAGTTTAAAAGGTTACTGACTTTTAACCTTGGGGACAAAAAACTATGCATTATTATGTCCCATTTCTGTGCATAGATCAAGTGATTTGCCATCTCTTTTTCTCACAGAACTCCCATGATCTCAAAATACTCTTTTAAATACACTTTAATAACAGCAACAGCTAGCATTTTTATATTAAATGTCAGCTTACAATTCACTGAACCCATCTATTGATCAATGAGTCTAAAAAGTATACAGGTTAAGCGTACTATGTCTATTAGAATCGAATTCTAAAGGCAGACATTTATAGTACAGTAATATGCCTCATACGAAGTCGCTGCGACTTTGTATAAGGCATTAGGGTTTTTCCCAGGTTGCATTGTGCCTGGGCAGTATAAGAGGCAGGACGCATGCATGCATTGCTCTTGTGGGTTTTGCACGAGGCGAAGAGTGTTTAGGAGTGGTTTTGAGCCCAATTTTGGTTTTTTTTTTAATTTTTTCATCAGAATTTTTAAGCATTCCTGGGATTTTTGCAGCATTCTTCAGGTTCTTGGACTATTCTTTGGCACAGTTGATGATGGGACATGTTGGAATCCATTTTGTCCTTGCTTCCATCCAGTAAGTGTTTACAGTAGCTTGTACAAAATGGATAATTGGCCGCATGGCTGAAGATTAACACTGTGCTGCATGATGGGACATGTTAACTTTTAAACCTGCACTTCATAAAGTTTTCAAAAGTTAAAAACTTGTTGTATGGTTTGTCCCCTAAAATCAGGGTTGTTTGACATGTTTTTGTAATGTATTTAGCCTTTAGACAATGATTTCTTAAAGTTCTGTCAGTTTCCTTGACTTTGCCCTGAAGTCTGAGCTGTTACTGTACAATGTATCTCTATGGAAATGACGTTGTACGAGGCATCACGGCAAGGATTTGGACATTGTATGACTCATACAACGTCTAAATCCTTGCCGTGATGCCTCGTACAGTATGAGGCATTGCGGCTAGGATTTTGCATGCCTCATACAAAGTCTAAATCCGTATAAAGTCCAAACTTGTGGAACCAAGTTTGGACGTTGTATGAGGTATCACTGTACCAATATTTGCATGGCTTGAATAGTTTGCACATCTTGAGAAAGCAGAACAATAACGTATAGAAAAATTGAAGCCAACAGAGGAAGATTAAATAGGAGATGAATTGATTCACTAAAGAAAGTCATAGTATTGAGGTTGCAAGGTTTGATCAGGACTGCTAACAATAAGAGCTTCTGGCAGCCACTAATTCATAAGATTGCCAGGAGCAACTTGACAGCACTTAAAAACAACATCACATTATAGAGACAGAGGTGAGCAAGGGAGCATTTTAAAAAATATATAGAGATGAGCTGTCAAGTATCTAGTGTTTCTGCAGCTAATATTGACACAATGAATACATAGGTTTGATTCATTAAAATGCTATGAACTCACACAATGCTTTTGAGCATCTAAATTATTTATATACTATCTCAGATATCTTTATAACAATCTATAAGGATTGGCAGTATTGTCATGGCCACCCTGCAATTTGGAGTATGAAGAAAGAGGTATTGATGGTGAGAGATTATGGCTCAGTAATTGAACCTAATGAGTTTGCAGCAGATTAGATATTTAAACCTGAGATGCTTCAGTTAATGGTTCTATCTTAGCTCCTCCAACATATTAGTTCTCTTTGCTCTTTTAGAGACTAACAAACAGCAGTTAAAACAGCCAAATCCAACATAAGGTATGGCTTCTCCTATTACAAATCTGATAGAATTCTGATGTCCCCCTTCTACAGCTGTGTTATGACAATATTCAATGATAACTATGACATGGTCAAAAGGCAGCCTTTTATATAGGAAAAAACCACACTTGTGAAACCTTATAAACTAAAATATCTACCTTTAAATCCGAGCTGGATGTAAATCAATAAATATAACTACACAAGAAGAGGAATTCATAGTAACTTAAAAAGCACTTCTTGTCTGGTTTGACAACTGCGCTGCTTTGGCTATGATGAACCATCAACTTCTCTATGAACTTAACACAGGACATGATTTGTGTCCTTCCATTCACAGACTGACAACTCATTCTGAAACTTAATGACACAGTGACGCTTGGCAGAGGTTTTGACACTAGGAGTATGAAAGGCAGCCAAATGACATTACGCTGCGGCTTTAGCCCTTTGCCTTTGCTACGCTCTGATGTACAACTTCATTAGCAGATTTCCAAATGAAATGCACTCCAGAGCACACAGTAAAAAGATTTCTACAGTTAGTGGTTCAAGTATGGAAGGAGCAAAAAGGATACATGGCCAATTACAGGATCTGAAGTGGGAGGAGATATGTTTACTATCAAACTCTGCTTGTAGTAGGAAATGAATGCCATTAAAAATATTCAACATTTTAACTAAATGCTTATATATTCCACACTATGTCTAGGTCCTCCGCCTGGAAACTGGAGGAAAGGAAGAGACTGATATTGTAATCACAGTACATTGTACTGCAAACACACTGCAACACAATTCTTTTAAAATACCTAATGCAAGCAAACAATATATTTTGCACAACTCTATGTGAGCCTTTGTGGCGCAGTGGTTAAACTGCTGTCCTGCATCTAAAAGGTTGCGAGTTTAATCCTGAGTTGACTCAGCCACCCATCCTTCCAAGGTCGGTAAAATGAGTACCCAGTATGTTGGGGGCAAAATGCTAATTAACTTGTGGACTGCCCAGAGAGTGCACTAAGGGCTATGGGGCGGTATATAAGTGTAATTGCTTTGTTTTGCTTTGCTCTACGAGGAGGAAACAAAGCAAATACCACCAACTTTGGAAATTTATAAGAGATAAAAACAAAGCTAAATATGAATACATAAAAGGCTGTTTTGACTAGGCTAGGGGTGCCCAAACTACAGCCTGTTGGCTGGATCCGGCCCCCGATGCCAATTCATCCGGCCCGTGCCACCCTTGTTGCTCCCGGAAGTGGAAATAAAACGTGGCCAGATTATATTTTACCCTGGCCAGATTATATTTTACTGTTAAGAATCATAAATGCAGACATGGCTGAAAATATATACATATTTCATAACACTGAAAGCAAAAGGTACAAGTCCATGATGCAATCCTAAGAACTAAACAACATCAACTATAACCTTTTAAAAGAGGTTTTTAGAATGTGTTTGTATTTTTAGTCTATCTTTTAAATTGTTCGAGACTGCCCTTTTTCCCAGCAAAATAGCTTTCTCTTTTTTGTTGTTAGCCGCCCTAGGTGGTGTTCACGCCAGAAGGGCGGGATATAAATAAACCAAATAAATAAAATTAAATAACCTACCTATAAAATAATTACACCCTGCTTACTCTTCCCAATAGCTGTTTACAATCCAGATGGGACAAAGAGCCCTGAATATAGCTACTGCTTATTGTCTGGAGTAATGAATGCATTAGTATAGACCTCTCTGGCTTCTTTGCAGTTAGCTTGTTTATCTCCCTGCATGACTCAATGGCCAGTAAACAAACTATTGTAATAGCTGACACCTTTATGAGTGGAGTTGAGACAACTTATTTAAGGAAGGGGTGACAATGTAAAGAAAATGGTCTTTAGTGTTCCCGTCAAGACTTGCACGGAGCTAAATGGAAATGAAAGGCTGAGAGGTTCTGACCTTGGTAGCTTCAGTGTGAGAAAGATAGAAGAGGAAGAGTTCCATTCAACTATCTTGTCCCCATGTCTCCATAACAATGGCTCTTTCAGCAGGTCAAAGCTTTCTCAGCACTTCCCAACATGGTACCCCTCTTGCTTTGTCTTGCTTCATAGGCAACACAGATCCAGCTCTGTTGACTAACGTCTTTACAACACAAGAGTGCAGAAGATGGATCAGGTACTCTTGGTGGCTCTCTATGAGGATTTACAATTGACTGGCAAGACTTTCTAAGTTACTATTCCTTATATGCAGCAATAAAAAAAACTTCTTCCTCTCTACACATTCCTGTCTTCATTAAATTTTTGAAATGAAGAAAGCTGCATTTGTGTGCAATATTGGAAAAATTAGATATGTATTAAAGTGGTTTCTTGGTGCCGCCATGCCCCCATGGTTTCTTGTGCATGTGCATATCAGTGGTTTCCCGGCACCGCTGGGCGCCCATAATCTCTGGGCCCGGAACGGGAGTCCTGATGGTCTCCCCCTGACTTTGGCTATAAATGGAGAGAAGCACCACCATTTAGGGCTGGATATGACTGCCTTTCGAGTAAGGGTGACCTTTACTTTTACACAGAATAAATAAATGTTACCCCCATGTACACAGGGAGAAATCAGTAAATTGCCAAGTGAGGTCAGTTTTGCTCCTTGTTTAGAGAACAATGAAAGTTATGATTCGAATAGGAACTTTTATAAACAGATTGAGGAGTAAAATATGCAGACAGAAAGACCAACTTGGTGTGTGGTTCAAAGCACATCACCATGTTCAAAAGTGTTTTGGTCATGGCAAATAGCATCAACTCGCTTCAATAAGCTCTACATTTTTCTGAAAAGAGGTCTTAGTTTCTCCAAGTACAATTACCAGGAAAAAAACATTCCTTCAACTGTTCAGAGATACACTGGCCTGACAATATGACATGTCACAAGCAATGTTTGGCTGGCTTCTCACTTCCATTGTGAAAGTTACTGTGGGAGTTTCCTGCCCTACTTCTCTTAGGGAAATTATTTGCAGGCGTGAATAAAGTGGCTGCCAATGAAATCTAGCTTCAAACACCAGTATTTTTGTTTTAACCACACACACACTGTTTTGCTTTGGAAAAAGGTTTACTAATTACAAGAGTACAACTGTTCCTCTTATCCTCTCTTTTAAAAATCTGTCTTACAGATGTACTGTAGTTATTTTCTGCATGAAAGCCAACTTTCAAACCCTAACTTCCCTTCTTCACTGCTTTATTTTGCCGTTTTCCTCCTTTACAAATTTGTGGCTATTTTATCTCATTATAGATGAACTCATGGTAAAATGTCACAGTTAATTTGGTTTATTTGAGGATGTTCAGAAACAAAATACAACCGTATTGCAACAACTCAAAAGTTAACATGACTCATGGTGCTGATTCAGCATCCTTCAAGATCAGGAACTCAGTATGGATATTAAAAACAACATGAGTAACTGATTTAAATTATCGAAGTGGTATGCGTGTTAGTCTGTGCAAGCATATCTTTTCTGTTGTTGTTTTGTTTACTCATTGATGTGATTTAAATTAGATTTTTGAAAAGTCTATTCTTTAATTCAGATGAATTATGATTTCTCTAAGCCAGTGGTGATGAACCTATGGCATGCATGCCAGAGATGGCACTCGAAGCCCTTTCTGTGGACACCTGTGTGGTCACCCCAGCACAAATTTCACCCCGCCCCTCTGCCCAGCAGCCCAATGGGAGCACTTCCTCCCTCCCCCCAGCACAGATTTCACCCCACCCCTCTGCCCAGCAGCCCAATGGGAGCGCTTCCTCCCTCCCCTGTTGCCGTGTTGACACTTTGCGATAAATAAGTGGGGTTTGGGTTGCAGTGTGGGCACTCAGTCTAAAAGGCTGCAATCACTGCTCTAAGCAGAAAACATAAGCAGATATATTTTGTATGAATGGTTCTTTTAAAACACCATCCATAATTATTTGTTAAGACATCAGAACTTAGAGCTCTCTGGTTTTTCCTTCTTCAGTCCAGCCAGAATCATAAGCTACAGAGTATGTAAACCTCTTATGGCCCTTTGACTCCAAATCTATATTGCAATACAGCTATCAGTTTAATAAATATCTGCTTCTAAGGCAGTAAACTAAATGAATTCTAAATTACTCATATTCCTACAAGGAGAAGCACATACCCTGTTTGCAGCTACCCAGAGTAATTTAAATTAACAAGTATACCGACTCTGCTGTACCATCTGTACTGACTTCTTTGCTAACAACCTTGGAGCTGATACAAGAACCAAATTACTCACAGACTCAGTCATAATGACATCAAGCTCCTCCCTCTGGCCAGAGATCAGATCACAGGGCATGCACTCAGGCTGAACAGTTAGTTCATCATAAGATGCATGTAAGAGCAATGCTCAGCATGATGTTGGATTTTAGGCCTGTGAAACAGTTGCAGCAGAGACTAAAACTCAAAGCTGCTTAAATGAGAGGGGCACACACTAATCTGAAATGGAAATATTAATAGAACTTATTCTCAGTGCTGTCTTTAGCCTAAATTACTCCTGCTCTGTGGTGTGAACTGACACTCTAACAATCTCATAATACATTTGGCAAGGACTTTAAAAGATGAACAGATATCTCCTGGCCTGCTTACATTTGTTTCATAAAATGTTCTTGGATTAACTGCTTGTGCTTCAGAGACAGCAGCTGAAGCTATAAAGCAGGAGTTCTCAATGTTTATAAGCCAGGGGCCGGGTCATGCTCCCTCAGACAACTTCGGAGGTCGGCCAGCCATTTTGCCCTTCCTCCACCACATGGCACTTCCTGGTGTGGTGAGAGCAGTGGGGGGACACATGAAATGGTGCCATGGGCTACATCCGGCTCACTGGGCACAGGTTGAGAATCCATGCTATAAAGTAATGAAGACAAATAGCATACAAACTTCTTCTACATATCTAGGCCAGAAATGAAATTGCCAAAATGAATCCAGGGAATTCATTCTGTAGTTTCTTTCACCTGACATAGTGTGAGGAAGATTAGCCAGCACAAGGTGGCTGTGGCCCGGGGTACGCTCGATTGTGGTTAAAAAAGACCACAATCTTTGAGGAGACTCTTTCTGTGTCCTGCAATTAAAGTGACATAACAAGAAAGTGAATCCATGAAGATGCCCTTTAAAGTACAGTATTTGTGTTTTTAAGTTTTTTGTGTCTCATTCCAGGCACCCCAGGTGAGCTGAAACATCACCGTTGATGAACAATTAAGATGACAAAGGGTTTGGAGACTAAATTCAGTGAGGAAGGGTTGAGGGAATTGGAAATATTTAGTCTGGAGAAAAGAAGACATAAAGGTTGCAAGATAGCCATCTTTAAAAATCTGAAGAACAATTAACATGAGAGATGGAGCTAGATAATGGGACAGACTTCCTTTAAATCCAGTCTACCGTGGATTTTCCTTTGTTGGTGGCTTAATAAGTATGGATTACTTAAACTGTTGACTCATGTACTGGCAGGGGTGGTGGTGGATTAGTTGATCTTCAGAATCCCCTCCAGTTCTTTAAGACAGGCTCTTTTTGTTTGTCTCAGGAAATTCAAAACACAGAAATAATTTTGTCTTGTCCATGTGAAGTACTAAATATATGTAATATCTTCTACTTTATAAGCTATATACTCTAACTTGCTCTGCAAGAAAAGATCCATGGGAAGAGAGGCCCTGGACCTAGATGGACTTCATGGCTGAAGAACCTGAGAGACTGGTGTGACATGTCCTCAGAAGAATTGTTCCAAGGAGTTAAGAAGAGAAAGACTATTGCCATGATGGTAGCCAATGTCTAGAACAGGGGTATCTTGCCTTAAAGAGACAAAACTTTGAATCAAACTAAAAAGCAGAAAGCAAAAATAAACCATGTGACCTTATAAAAGGTATCACCCCCATTCTGCATTTGTCTAAAAAGCAGAAATTATCTCCAAATTCATCACCCTCCTGCACTACTACAAACACACACACAATAAAAGACAGGATACAGAGGTGGCTTGACTTAATTTGTCATGGATTTCCTGCCAAACACATAATGATCGCCAGACCTTTCCCTGTTTTGCCTGAGTAAACAATTCTAGAACAGCTGCTGTCAGTTCCAAGATACCAGAATATGTGTCTGAATATTAGACTAATGTCTGTAGTTGTTAGTAAAATGCAATTGTTCTTGCACCAGCAAAATTTTGGAAAAATCTTTCAGTGCCCCTTCCCCATCCCAAGTGGAAATAGGTCACAAGGACACAAGGGCAGAAAATGTACACAAACTTTTGAAGTTTTAGAAGTGTTAAATTTAAGCTGCATACTTTCCTCCATTTATGTAAGGTCATGTTTCAAGCTATTTAGTCTTGTGTGCCTATTTAGTGACACTTCAGAGTAGGCTGTTAAAATTTCCTTTAATCCAATGCCAAAATGTACTGTATTTTTGTGGAATTTATGCAACAGAAATTAGACTGAAACCTCCAACTCATTTCTCACAGGCTTTGAACAGATGACAGCAACTTTGAACTGGACAACATATTCTACTTTCTTTCTCTTGTAAGCTGCTGTACAGATGTACTACGTCTAGCCACGGAGCAAGGGAACGTTTCTCTTTTCAGTGATGAGATACAAGAAGACCCACAAGTTTCTTTCTATTTTCTTAGGGGTACAAACAAACTGGCATGCATGTACAGTACCTCCGTTTCAAATAATCAACGTTCCAGTTCCTCTTTTAGAAATGTAGGGCACGCTGAAGCTCCAAAGTCTGTGAAATAAACTTGGCAGTATATATCATTTCTTAGACAAAACTTCCAGCACTTTCCCAAGTTCTTCATCTTGGATTCCACATCTTAGCACCAGTTTCCCAGCAACGTAAGCTGCTGTAATGCTACTGAACCCTCGACTTTAAAATAAAAATTGCAGTTATTGTCCAAAATTAGCTATCCTTTGAAGTGCCTCCCCTTAAACCTTTAAAGGGAGCTACAAAAGCTTTAAATCTTTTCCCTTCAAAGTGTGAAAATAAGTCTTTCTGTTCTCGTTAGTTTTACTTTAATTTAGCGGAACAGCTGACAGATTTCTGCTCTCAGTCACACGAAAGGAACATTATTTTTTGACAACAAGGATCTTCTGCCAGGTAAATGGCTTCTGGTGTTGCATTTTTGCTAACTTTTTTTTTCTGGAAATGTCCCATTTCCCATTACTATGACAAAAAAAGAGCATCTATTTCCATTTATGTATTTATCCAAACAATAACCCAGGCACTGCAGCAGAATAAAATGCCAGTGGTAACTTCTTGTAATGTCAGTAAAACAATAAAACTTCTGTTACTACTGATTTTCAACTCTCTCTATGACTACTTTCCATCAGAAGCCCTTAAGAGATGTCTAGAGCTCCCACTGTATAATTATGAAGGCGCCAACAGCACCTGTTTCAATTGCCTGAAGTATTATAATTGCTGCTACTTCCAGTTAATAGTTATATCTCACATGTACATGGTGTTGGCAGACCGCTTGCTTACATGTCACACTTAGGCACTTAATGGCGCAGATGCTTCTATGTGACATATTATCACATAGTTCATATAAATCGTACAGGCCAAAAACACAAATGTTACAGACAACATCTGGGGTGGTGTGGGGAGAGCTAAGTGGTAGCAACTGTATCATAGCGGACACAATATGCATGCAGTTTAAGCATTAAGCTCTACACAGTCAAACCAAAGGGATAGTCATCCCAAATTCCTTGGGGTCACTGTGAAATTAGACACACAACATCACTAAAATCTAGAGGGAAGGCAATGATAAGAAATAAGCCAAGGTTTTAACAGAATAGGAACGTCAGTATAGAACAGTGATGGCAAACATTTTAAAGACATAGTGCGCAAAGTCAATTGGCTGCTGTCCATGCTGCAGAGAAGCGGGAGTTAACTCTGTGCAGGGGGCGGCGGGAGAATGAAGCGCTCCCATTGGGCTGCTGGGCAGAGGATGGGGTAAACTCTGTGCTGAGGGAGGGAGGAAGCACTTCAATTGAGCTGGTGAGAAGAGGAATGGGACGAAATCTGTGTAGGGACGACAATGCACATGCCCAGAGAGGGCTTTGAGTGCTATAGATTCACAACCATTGGTATAGAAAGTTCCTAATAGCCTCACCATAACTGCTCTATTTGTCCATTCAACTGAGTAAATAAGGTCGCAACGGAATAGTATGTGTCTATTTATTGCAGAGCAGCATGGAGGATAACTATTTCATACTCATCAAGATATTAGGTATTAGGTATTATTTGCAAGAAGTTACAAATGGAACTTGCATCCATATCTATGCCTGATGTCTAACTAGCATAAACCATGGGTTTTAAAAGTGTCACATTTGAAATGACATATAAATGCTGACTATGCCACACTATGAGCCATCCCTGTGTGTGAAGAACTTGTCCTGAAAGGGTTAAAAGCAGTATAAAAGAGTGGTGCTAAATCTGTAGGCAGCTGGGAGAGCTGAAAGGAGACTTCTTTGTCCTCCTTCTGTCCTGGACCAACCTTGGGATTTTATTACAACTGGGGATTGTTTAATGCAGGACACCTGGCCAGGATCAAGTCTGGGCTGGCTACTGTTGCGGGGGGGGGGGGGCACAGGCAAAAGTCACTGGTGGGTGTCTATGGGGGGGGAGATACTGGGGGGATCCTGGCCCCTGGGGCAAACAGCTTCCTCCTCCTCCTCATGCCGGGGGCGACCGTTCAAGATCTCTCTCCACCCACCAAGTTTCTGAGTTTTTCCTGCTTCGTAGTGCCTCTGGCCAAGTGTCTCTGCTGCTTTGGCCCAGCTCCACATGTTTGGTAAGGGAGGAGGCAGCAGCCATGGAGCGCTCAGAGCAAAGGTGGATCCATCAAGCCAGAGGAGGTGGTGGGGTGGGCGATCAGGGTGGCGGCGCTGCCTTCTTTTCATCCCAAATGACTTGGGTCTCTTATTCAATAGGTGGGGCAATAAAAGGGCAGAGACAAAATTGACCCTGCTTGCCACCGCCACAGCATTTCCTGGCACGCCCACTGCCGTGCGATTGGACAGTGTCCCTTTCAAACTGAGCTCTTCTGCCCACCCCCTTGCCCCAAAACACCTCTCAATTGGTGCACTAAGGCACCAATCAACTATTGGTACGCCCTTGTGTAACCAGTGACATAAAGCTTTTGCTTTAGTGCACTTGGAAAGGCGCCACTTACCTTTGTTTTTTTAAAAAAATCACCTGCCCACCTCTTGCGGGCGCTAGTCACTGTGGTGCACCGGGACTTATCCCGGTGTTCCAAATAGCCACCATAGACCTGGCCAGGATGAGCTAACCCTTGGGTGGGCTGTAGTTGGGTAGAGAGTTGCACCATCACCCTAGCACCCCAAATTTCCATTTGCGGGGGGAAGGTGAGGCGATGGGATGAGGGTTATAACCATTCCAGGGACAGCATGGAGGTTGGTTAGGGTTTTAGCTTTTTTGTGCAGATCGCTGAACGAGACAGGTCACAAGTTCCAGAGAAACATCTCACAAGGAAGCTCTATGGAGTTCAGGAGAGACTAATAGTGTAGAGGGGGGAGATTAACAAATAAGCACTTGCCTAAATCTGGCCACTAAGGCAACATGGGAGAGACAAACATCATTTTCATCGTAAAGGCCCCATGACACAGTGGTTAAGCTGCTGCAGTCAAAATTCTGCTCATTATCTGAGTTTACTCTCACTGGACTCAAGGTTGACTCATCCTTCCAACCTTCCAAGGTCAGTAAAATGGGTACATAGCTTGTTAGAGGCAAAATTATAATTATCTTGTGAACTGCCAAGAGAGTCCTCTAAATGCTATTGGGCAGTATATAAGTGTAATTGCTACAGTATTGCTATTTAAGTTCCTAAATACATAACACACTTATCTGCTGTTTGCACATTATACATTGGTGACACATAGTTGTGTTCATTAAATTCAAGAGCCTGTGGAAAGTTTCTAAAATGTTTGTAGAAATATAAAAGATAGGAACAAAGCTTTTGTTACCAAAAATAGTTAAGAGTGCTGTGCTCCATCCTCCGAAATGTTCTTTCTTTTTAAAACCTGGCTTTCAGATACTACACCCTTCAGCACACAGATTTTACAAGCACCTTATAGCATGTAACTGGCTGGATTGATGAGGCAATGCTGTTCTTCCAGAGGAATGAGGCTAGCAGCGATCAATCAAGCTGTCACATTTGATAAGGGCAGACTTAAATCATGTCTCTTTTGGCCACTCAACTTTTCAGCCTGGCATCAAATACTGCTAACCCTCTGGTAGATTTAAAATGACTTGCCCTCTTCAAATGATGGTCTGCTGTGCAGCTGCCTCAAGGGCACGTCCTAAAATTACAAAGGAAAGCCCTGCGTCTGTCTGCATATCTTTTCACAGCTTCTTCTGACACATAAGGTAGGAGGCTCAGAGCCTGGGATTCTACTGCAAGACTCTGAAGCACAAGAGACGAACCTAATTGCTATTCGTTAACTGCTATCTCTTCCAAAAAAGTTGCACTTTTGGACTCCGTCTCCCAGAGTCCTCCACGCTAAGTGAAAAATTCTGGGAAGAAATAATTCTAAAATACTCCAAACCCCACCCCTAAATATTCCCTCGATCCACCACCCATTGCCTCCAGAAGAAATATTTCATTTTTTGTAGCTTAATATCAAATTATTTTCATCCAATCAGATTCATTTTTTCTATTAAAGTTATTTAAAATCCTGACAAATAATAAAATATAACTTCTTAACTCTTTCCGTCAGCCAATATGTGTTCTTTGTTGATAGTTATTTCAATGTGCTGTGTGTATATTATTTTGTTTTGTGTACATTATTATGTTTTGTTATTTATAATTTATTCAGTTTGTTTATTCCTTTTGTTTAATTTCTTATTGAATAGATTTTTAAAATATGTTGTAAGCCACCCAGAGTGGGAGAAAATCCCAGACAGGCGAGGTATAAATGCAACAATTAATAAATAACAAATAAATAATAATACAATAATTATAACTTAGTTAGATATACAATGATATACAATCTTATAATAATATACCCATACTTTTACTCTATCAATAATTCAGTTCTTTTCAGTAGCTCGCTACATATAGCTTATATCTTATCTGAAAAACAGCAGGCCAGATGATTTTCTTTCTCCTTGCTCAATTCAGTAACAGAAGGTAACACAGGTACACTCATTTTTAAAATTTAAAATTATAGGGAAACCACAGAAATTAGTAAAAGTAAAGAGAGAGAGAAATATCCTAGTAGGCAGAGAAGGAAAAGTTTGGTGTTTATTTAATTTTACTTTTCTGGGTTATTTGTGAGGGTATATAAAGACAAGAGGGAAAATGGATGCAGATTGCACATTCACATAATATTTAATAAGCAAATCAAGAGGCAAGCTTACTTTCTTTCTGTTTCTGGTGTTGATACTGCACTGCAGAAACCAAGGGATTCCTGTAAGAGAAGATTCACTGCTTTGAGCTGGAGCTGAACAACGGTAGGCTTTATTATCAGACTGATGCAGAATACCAAGTCAAAGGCAACAACAAAAATAGATCATTGCGTCCATTGTGCTTACTTCAATCTGGGATCGCAGCTGTAGGGAAGTGGAGCTGGCTTCAGGTTTCTCCTGAAACAGAACAGATGTCAGGTTAGTGTAACATATCAGTGAAGGCCGTCTTGACAAGCAAAGTAAGAGCAAACAGAAAAGGAGCAAAAGAAATGAACAGAGATAAAAGTATGCTAACAAAATCATGTCACTGTCACACTTTAAACGTACCCATGAACTAACTGTAAAATGGTAGCAAGAGATGTAAAAGAATAAAATATATAAGGTAAGCATGTAATGTTGAGATACTTATTAATTGCCACCCTTTGCTTCATTAGAACATCTAACTGTATTTTTTCTTCTTGTTTCCTTTGCAGTGTCTTATATGGTCACTAGATGGCTCAATGGGCTTTATTTGCTTTATCAAGCTGAACTGCAAATAAGAAGGGTGGAAGAATGTAATCATCACTTTTGCCACACAAGCCTTTTCAGCATAACAAACAATTTATACTTTTCTAAGTGGTAGCCCTGTTACACTTTCAGTTCAGCTATCCTACTTTGATCACTTATTTCTGGTACCAAAATGAACAACTATTATTGTGGCTGCTTATTTCCTTCTGTTTTAACGTTTGCTAACTCTTGATTCCCTGAGGCAAAAGGAGTTTGGAAAATGACTTCTTTGAATAAAGGATGAAGTAGCCCAAACACTTGTCAGCAATGCTGCACCTACCAAAAGGCATAGAAAGAAGGTGTACACAACTGCATGACAGATTCAATGTGAGTGTCCCCAACTTATGTTTCAGGAGTTATTCTAATAATGTGACAAAAAATGAAGGAAAAAATACTACAACAGAATGAAAATTTATTTGGATTTTTGGAGAAATATCTGAGAATCAGAATCAATTATTGATAATCGTGTAGATTTTTTGTGTGGATCTTTCTTTCATATATTAAAATATCAGGAAATTTCCAAAAGGATTTACAGAGGAGAACCATTTGCAATGTTAAGAGCAAGAGAGCTGAGCCACATAAGTTGGGAGAACAGAGAAGTTTCACATTCACAAGACTTAGAGACTTGTGCCACTGGAATGTTACTCATCCCAAGCGAAGTGGACTCTTGAAGATGTCTGTTTGTATTTCTAAGCTGGACTGAACTGTTGGAAAACAGCATTCATATCCAGAGGTTGAAATCCTGTTCTGTACTTCCACATGTCCAATGGTGATATCACCAGGAGCAAATCATTGATGATTAGAAGCCATTCATTAAAGGCAACTTCAGGATGCACCTGATTCATATATTAAGTGATAAAGTCATATCCAACCCCAAATTGTCAATCAGCTGACATCCATCCTACTGCACATGTGGAGCTGTACAACAAGATTTGAGCCAGAGTATCTGATACACCCAGGAACTGCGAATACATCATCACAATCAAGGAAGATCTGTCTTCATGTTTTTCATGTCTCTTTCAGTGCACTATTAGATTTAGTAGTTTGCTGTCATGTTTTTCTTGGTGTATGAAATACCATATAAATTTCCACATGTTAACAAATGTTTAAATTAACATTAATTGTGGGTTTCAGTCTTCAATGTCATTATTTATTGCTATGTCCTCTGAGGAAGGCACACAGATATACATGCACACACCACTCTCCTTTGAGGCAGAAGACCCACACAGCAATTGCCCACACAGGGCAATTGTTGTATAAGGTTCACCTGTACTAGACTCTTGGAGTAGACTTTTTGAAAGGTAAAAGTCTGGATTATGTGCATCTCTCCCAAAGGTTACCTATTACTACAGAGTAGCACTAAATTATTTGTCTGTAACAAAATGCAAATCTGCAGCAAATTTAAAAAAGGATAGCTTAATAATGTTAGCTGTATTTATTCCTTCTCTGAAGTCTAGACAGTTTGGTTAATGGTACTACAAACATTGCAATCTATGAAATAACATGGACAAACTGTACTGAGTATAATCCTATATTGAATAAAGGAGAAGTTCTCCACCAGTCACTTTCATATACAGTTGAACCTCATACAACAATTGCCCCATATAGCAATGAAATCGCATAACGATTAGGTTTTTTGGGGGAAATGGTGTCCCGCATAACAATTTCCCTATGGGAAAAAACCGTACAATTTTTCAATGGGAAAAACAACTTAGCGATGCATGCATCGTATAGCAATTGTTTCGTAGAACAATGAACCCCGTGGAATGGATTAAATTCATTGTATGAGGTACCACTTGTATTGAGAAAGATTTGCATTTGAGGACGAAACATGCAACTTACCTAAGCTTCAACTTGCAGGGCCTTCTCCTAAGCTAGGGATTCTCAACCTGCAGCCCGTGGGCCGGATGTGGCAGTGACACCATTTCATGTGATCCCCCCCCTGCCTCCACCACACTAAGAAGCGTAATGTGATGGAGGAAGGGTAAAATGGTTGTCTGGCTCCCAATGCTGTCTGAGGAAACATGACCCAGCCCCCGGCTTTAAAAGGTTGAGACCTCCTGTCCTAAGCCAAGCCTTCTCCTTTCCAATACTGTTTTTCAGGGCATTTCATGCACAAGAAGGAAAATTAGCTGTGAAAAGAGAGGAAAGAGCACTCAAATCGATGGCACACTCCCAGTTACTGTGCCATAGATAAAATATCAGGAATACTGATCTGCCCTGGGACAGGATGAAAATGCTACTGAACAGTTTAATGTCCTGGGAATCTCAGGCGTCAGGAATTCTTCAAAATGCATACAGAACAAAAATATATTTTATTCAATGAAGCTTATCATGCCACAACCATTATGTTCCCTTATTTTTTTCCTCTTCTTCAGCCTCAAGTTAACAATACTATATACTGTCATTTGTTTTGAATAGGCATATTAGTTAGCAGATTGATTTCAATTGTTCTGAGAGAAGAAAACAGAAGTGTCTACAATCAGAGAAGCTTTTATACTCTTTATTTTTGTGTCTGAAAAAAAATCTGTGCAAATATTACAGAAGAAGAATAGGGAAACAAAAATATTAGTAAAGAACTAAAATCAATAAAACCCAAAGCTTCCCTATTGTCTAGATGCCACTAATCTCCAAGGCAACTTTCCCTATAAAACAGATGTGTGCGGCCTCTTCTTGCTTCATTACTTTGACCAAACGGCAAGCCAAATGGACTTTTCATCTGGAAAGACAACAGGATTCTCCTCAACACTCTCCAACTCCTCGTGACATGAAATCCAGAAAGGAAGGAAGACTGAATGGACCTAGACAGAATTTAGTTCATTTATGCCAGATTCTCCGCTTCCAGTCACATTTTTTTTTAAAAAAGCAAAAAAGAAAGAAGGGGGGGGGGGATACTTTACCATCCGCCACACACTCCAAGTACACACAGTGAGACTACAGAGTGAGATTGCTAGATAATGAAAATAAAATTTGTTCCCTAACTACTGAGCAGCAAATATTTGGCTTTGCCCATTTTTATTTGGTGCACTAAAAAGAAATTGTTCGCGCTGCATGTCCCTTAACCCTAGATATAATATTTGAATTTTATATTTCCCTTTTCTCTCTCTAAAAGAGATCCATCGAATACAGAAGCTGACTATAAAGAAGAAAGATTTATATGGCACAGTAGATTTCCTTGTCAAAGGAAGGTGGAGAGAGAGTGTTGTCTCCTGCCCCCACCCATCCTACAGTCTCTTAGGGAAAGTACCAGCTGCATCCTGTACTAACAAAATCCAGATTCTATTTATGCTGAGAGGAGCCTCGCTTGTTTTTGTATCTCTAAAGCCACAGTGTCCCTCAGATACTGAAAAGAAGAAAATACTCTAGTTAGAATGTCACACAAACAGTATTGGGCTGACAAATTATCAAAGCTGTCACAAAAGATTCAGGCATATCAGAAAACAAAAAAATAAACACACTGCAGCACTTTAAAGACTAACTGCTATATTTTTTTTACTGTTTTTACTGTGAGCTTTCGTGGATCAAGTCCACTTCTTCAGACAAAGGAGTAAAACTTCCAGGCATGGTTTATATACACCAGATGCAGAGGTCAAGATGTAGGAAGCTGTATTGATATGCATGCTTGTCTGTCATTCTGCTTGATTACTCTTGTTACCTGAAAACTCTTACCTCATTGCTTTGTGATCCATTTTCCTTGTGACATCTTGACCCCTGCATCTGGTGTATATACTAAACCATGCCTGGAAGTAGACTTGATCCACAAAAGCTCACAGGAAAAACAGGAAAAATATAGCAGTTAGTCTTTAAAGTGCTGCAGTGTTTTGTTTTCTCCCCCCCCCCCCAAATATGCCTGAACCACAGACTAATACAGGTTCTATTCCCAAAAATTCAACAAAAGATTAAGATTCTGTTTATGGGCAAGTTTATTTAGGTTTTGCCTCTGTTAAAATACTACGATCTGCATGTTTCAAGAGAGAGGATTAACACCCACCCTTCAAGGTAAACTTTTACGTCATAATATGAAATTAATATGTAAATAAAGGACTTCTTCTTAAAAAAGGTATTAAGGAATGAGTAGAAAATTAATCAGAACTTTCAGATCCAAACCAAATACTTACAAAGGGGCCAAAGTTTTGAGCAAGGCAAATGTTATCCTCTACTGAATGTTTCAGGATTTTGAATTACCTATGTTAAATAGTTACTGGAAAATAAATCTTTGAACCTGCACCATAGAATGAGGACTGACTGTAACAACAGCTGGAGAGAATCTTGCCTACAGGAAAAAGCCACAGACCAAGAATTCCTGCTACATAATTTCTGTTTACTTCTTGCTATGGAGCAACATCCTTTCCTTTTACTGGGGGGAGGGAAGAGACCAAAGATTTTGAGGGAGAACCCGGAACAGCAGACAAATTATATGACAACAAAGTATGTGATTGACTGGATTGACTTTAACATGTCTTTAAAAGATGTCTGCAAATATATCAACCCAAGACCTATTTCTCACACGCCAAGATTCCAGCAGATGATATTCAGGAAGGATAAGTTAGGTTCAGAAATAATTCTGATCATATACATTTATTTATTACTTTTATATCCTGTCCTTCCTTCAAGGAACTTAAAGCAACTTTTAAAAACAATAATAGGTTAAGCTGTGAAACAGTAACATGCTGAAGACTATCTAGTGAGTTTCACAACTACTGTACAGTACAGTGCTTGGATACTTCAAGGCTTCATCTACCATACATGTTATAGTTCAGGGGTTCTCAACCTTTTCAAGCCAGGTCATGCTCCCTCAAACATTGGTGGGCCAGACTGGTGGGCCAGCCGACACCACTGCCGGAATCGGCTGCGGACTAATTTATGGCTGCTATAAATGCATCTGCTGCTGATTCCAGCATCAGCGGCCGATTCCGGCAGACATGGCAGTGGCTGGAGCGAGGGTGGAGGCCAGATTATTTGGCGCTGCAGACCAGATCTGGCCCAAGGGCCATAGGTTGAGAATCCCTATTATAGTTCCTGTTCCCCTGATTCTCAGCAGTCAACACAGGTGGAGGCAAAATCATATAATTCTTCCACAAGTGTTGCATTTTGCTGTTTCTTCATAGTCTGAGGGGGAAATTTGATTTTGTAAAGCACCTCTTTTTTAAGCTTAGAGAAATTTACATAGAAAAATTTTCTAATTTCCTGCAGTTGTAGGCAGAAGTTTGAAATGTAGTGGAAATGTATATGGCAGGAGTGCTGTACCTGTGGAGAATTGGTTCCAAGCCACCCTGCAGATGCCAAAAAACCCAGATAGCAACAAACCCTATAAACAGTGTAGTCTCTGATTCCCTCTAGTGGCCAAATCTTGGAAAACATATGCATTATGTATTTTGGAATTTTTCATTTAATATTTATGGGCTGTGGATAACTGCAATTGCAGATACAGATTTTTTGGATATAGAAGGCCTACTCAGAATAAAAAAAAATCAAATTCACCAAGTCCTTCTAGAATAAATTTATGGATGAAACCTGGTAGTGCAATATGGCTAATTTCATACTAATTTTTAATGCTATAAAGTTCTTCAGTTTCCTTAAAGGTAAAGGTTTCCCTTGCTCGAAAGCCAGTTGTATCCGACTCTAGGATTCAGTGCTCATCTCCATTTCAGAAGCTGTCTGCTTCTGCAGACGTTTCCATGGACATGTGGCAGGCATGACTAGACACCAAAGCGCACGGAACGCTGTTTGCCTTCCCACCAAAGTGGTTCCTACTGATCTACTTGCAATTTCTTGCTTTCTAACGGCTAGGTTGGCAGGAGCTGGGACAAAGACGGGAGCTCATTCCGTCCTGCAGGACTCGGGAATCAAACTGCTGACCTTCCGGCTCCCAGTCAGTGTCTTAGTAGATATTGGGCAAGTTCATTGAACTTTCTTCAGAAGTGCAGGATTCCCTGTTTATTTGCTGCTAAATACCTCAAATAACTGCCAACTCTCAAATAGCATTTGCTAGCTCTGTTTGCTTTCATTATTTCATGGTAGTTTCTTCCTGATGTCAATGTCTACTTATTACAGGATTTCAAAGGAAAAAACGGCTTTGACTGTTCACATTCTTCTGAAGACACATGGAGACAGGAATGTCACTTGAAACTAAAGCCAACCCAGACTTGCCGTTGGGAGGATTTCTCAAAATGAAGTGCAGGTGATTAGAAACTTTGCTGAGCTTTTTTTTTAAACCTTCAGTGCTCTGCCAGTTTTAGGATGCTTAGCAGTGCCTGCAACCAGGTGACCTGCATTGCTCTTGAAAGCCAAAACTTCAGCAAGCGAAAAAGAAATTCTGCATGACAGCAGATCTGTTAGAGAGATGTGTCAGCACCAGGCACACATTCTAGAAACTGACATTCTGCAATCCCATTGGGATTTTCTACCTAAAGCAAAGCAATCACACTTATATACCACTCCATAGCAATTAGTGCACTTTTTGGGCGGTTCCTACAACTTCATCATTTCAATTGAATATGCAGGGGGGATATCATAATAGCAGATCAGAGGTTGCTCAAACAACTTTGCCAGCAGGAACACATTTCCCCCATTTCTTTAGATAAGTTACACCATCAGAGGTTTCCAAACCACAGCAGCAGAGGCAATGCCATAAATTTTCTAAGGCACATGTTCACCATCTGCCAGCAAACTCAACAGCGATATGACTCCTGCAAGCTTTGTCCCCTTTCTCTCTGCTTAGCAAACTAGCATTCTGAGAGGCTTCTTAATGAAATAGAGTATAGACCAGTGATGGCGAACCTTGGCACTCCAGCTGTTCTTGAACTTCAATTCCCAGAAGCCCTGATCAGCAGGAGTACTAACTTGGGCTTCCTGTAATTGAAGTCCAAGAACAAGTTAGTACTCCTGCTGATCAGGGCTTCTGGGAATTGAAGTTCAAGAACAGCTGGAGTCCCAAGGTTCATCATCACTGGACTATAGGGATGCACAGGGTATATCTATAACCCACACACAGAGATTTTTTTAAAAAAAGCATTCCTGCTCTGAAAATAATATTTATTCTAATATCACATATGTAGGCACACAGTTGAGGAAATTAATTATAATGACATTCAATGTATAAGAAAAGGCTTTCTGCACTTTATAGTACATCTTAACAGTTAAAATAGACTAAATTCTCAAAAACCAAACCAAACCAAATATCCCCTCATAACAAAAATTTATCCTAACAAAGGTCCTCTTCTTTGGCTACATTTGAGTCTATGTGAAGCTTGTATTTTCTTGAAATGTAGCTACAGGATTGTTTATTTCTGGGACATGTTTCAATTTTCAAAACAAAAGAAATCAAGAACAGAGATCTTGCCTTAGCCATCACATTTCAAAGTATAGATATCTGAGGAAAAGAAACAGTCTAGTGATTTTCAAATATTTGGAGTCATCAAAGAATATATTTTAAGTTTCCATTTGCAATTCTCAAAGTTGTCCTTTTCAGT
The DNA here is from genome assembly GCA_035047345.1 of Bradypodion ventrale. NCBI lineage: Eukaryota > Metazoa > Chordata > Lepidosauria > Squamata > Chamaeleonidae > Bradypodion > Bradypodion ventrale. The sequence goes on from JAWDJE010000001.1 coordinate 100,261,202, forward strand.
CATCACAGCAGGACATATGAAATTTTCAGCTTCATTACTCTTACATGTTAATGATCGACTATGTTGTATTATTCTAAATGAAAACATGTTATGTAAAACACTGAGTTAGATCTAGTAGAGAGAGGTAAGGAGCTATGAAGAAATGGTTAAGCCAAGTTTTCCAATAAACAATATATGTTTTTTCTTCAAGAAATATTAGCTGAAATATTCTTTTAATTGCCTGTAAGTATAGCAAAATTTTATACCAGATATTGTGATGGATACATTACAAGATACCTGTGGAAGTTTGTGAAGTGCTTCCTGTCAGACCAATGGGAGAAAATGGGATTGGAATGCAAAGAAATACTGTCTATACTTTAAAACAGGAGTTCCCAACCTAAGGCCTATGAGCCGGATCCGGCCCACGGCACCATTTCATGTGCCCCTTCTCTCCAAGGGCATTTGAGAAACACCATGGCTGCCCCTTTAAAGCTGTTGGGACAAAATGGCCTCCCCCATCATGCAGGCAGGGCAAAAAGACCCTCTAGCCCTTGAAGCTGAATGGCTTGGAAAGGTTGGGAACCCCTGCTTTAAAAAGTAACAAAATGCCTAAATAACTGCATCTCCAAGCCTTTGCATAAGCGTACAGACAACTTATTTATTGTTATAGTGGAGGGGCAGGCATCCTGTCATGTACTGTATTATACTTTATTTATACTTGGTAAACCAGGAAGCCAAAAGTACCCTGGGATGTATACATGACTACTTAGCACCTTAAAGAACACCTTGTTTGGGCAGAGTTTCTTAGCGCCTTAAAGGACACCTGAGCAGAGTTTCTGCCGCAAAAATCCTTTCGACCCAGAATAATTTCTGACACAGAATTATTACACTTGAGAAAGCCTTGATGCTGGGAAAAGTGGAGGGCAAAAGAAAAAGGGGGCGGCCAAAGATGAGATGGCTAGATGGTATTGTAGACGCAATGGGCACAGAGCTGGGTGGTTGATGAGGATGGTGGAAGACAGAGGTGCCTGGCAGGCAATGGTCCACGGGGTTGCAAAGGGTCGGAATCGACTGTGCGACTAAACAACAACAAAGTAGGATTACCAGTCCTTGGAAAGTTATTAGGATGAGCAATAACTTGAGTTCTGATATTTTTTTTTTGAGGCAGTGCAGGCGAAATCAAATTAAACTATTTAGTTATTTTATACAAATTGCATAAAAATAAATAAATAAAATAAACTCATGGCAAAGCACCCACAGGGAAATAAATCAACCTTTCAAGTCAATGCCTGAAAAGACTAACATTTGAGCTATTTGGCAGTGACAGATGTCTCTCTGCCATAGCCTCTATAACCCATATTTATTTCTCTCGCATTGCATCATAAAAGGAAGTATAGAAAGGAATGTTTGTCTGCGCCAAGAACTCCTTTCCAAGGGCCATCTTGACAGTCTGTTCACTCGCCAAAAAAGAGCACAGGGCAATGTTGCAGACAGACTAACACAGGAATGGAAAACTGAACAGGGCACATTTTTTTCTCACGTGCTCACACCCTCAACACTGAAAATAATCTTTGCCGTTGACAAATCTTTGACAGTTCCCTAAATTATTCCCATTTCCTTTCTGCCCTTAAGCATTTCTCATTCTCTTTCTGCTCACTAAACAAACCACAAACACAGCCTGTGGTTCAATTTAAGCCCCCCTTTAAGTGCCTAAGACACTGACTGGGAGGCGGAAGGTCAGCAGTTCGATTCCTGAGCACTGCAGGACGGAATGAGCTCCCGTCTTTGTCCTAACTCCTGCCAACCTAGCAGTTCGAATGCAAGAAATTGCAAGTAGATAAATAGGGACCACTTCGGTGGGAAGGAAACAACGTTCCATGCGCTTCGGTGTCTAGTCATGCCTGCCACATGACCACGGAGCGCTGGCTCTTCGGCTTTGAAACAGAGATGAGCATTGCACCCTAGAGTCGGAGACGACTGGCTTTCCAGCAAGGGAAACCTTTACCTTTACCTTATGTCTTCAAAGATGCTATGGTAGCCTTAGACTTACAACATTATACAATATGAAACTTTGCTATTCCCCCTGAAAGGGTTAAAAAATCATATTCAAGCTGTCTAGAATGGAAGGAATTTTCCACAAAAATTCCTAGGAGAGAAAATGTAAATAGCCATGAATTTTTCCAACATCAACTAGAACTGAATATTCTTCTTCCTTTTTGCAATAGACTTATATTAGAAAATGACTGCAACAGACATACCAATTCCTACTGACAGTGGGAAGGCTAGCAGGAAATGATAGCAACACTGGGAAAACACTAGAGAGTGGGCTAATACCTTGAGCAGCACTGACCGGCAAGATTGAAGCAACAGCCTGTGGTGGGTGGGAACTGGGCGCAGCACAATTGAGTGAGTGAACATAATCCAGGAGTAGCAGTTAGAACAGGGATTCTCAACCTGTGGCCTGTGGGCCGGATGCGGCCCACGGCACCATTTCATAAGGCCCGCCACCACCTCCACCACACCTGGAAGTGACATGTGGTGGAGGAAGGGCAAAATGGCCATCTGAAGCTGACTGAGGGAGCGTGACTCGGCCCCAGGCTTAAAAAGGTTGAGAACTCCTGAGTTAGAAGAATTGAAAGTTGGAGGCTACAGCAGACTGAAGCATGGCATACCTAGTGCTATGTGCTGACTGGACCATTCTCTCTCACTTAAAGGAGACTTCAGGGAAGCCCAGTAAAGGTAGTTTGACCTGAAGGACAATAGGTTTTGCTGCGATGGGAGGTTATGAGCATGAGCAGTGTGGCCTGACAATGTCCCCTGCCTGAGAGAACACTCTCTCACTGGGCAGGCAAGACAGCAGCCCCAATACCGCCTTGGCCAGACCTCCCCCAAAATATTCCTCCTCAGCCAGGTAAGACAAGGGCTCCACCTCTTTTGGTTTGCATATATGATGTGATCTTCTTCCGATGTCTCTGGAGGCCAGGCACCTGCTGTGCTTGTCAAGACAGCATCTTAGAAAGTTTCTGCTCTCACTGCAGAAGTGAGGTCCTTGGATTCCAGAATGCAACCACTAATACTGCTGCTTGGGAAGCTATCAAACATTGCTGGTTTCTTCCTGCTCTGTATGACTTTTCAGTGCTAGCTGGATCTTTCATACTAGCTTCTGCACAAGTGATGAAAAGTTGCCTGGTATCCCCCTCCCTTCTGCCATGCTTAATATTTATTGTCCAGTATTTAATAAGGAGGTCCAGAGGTTAGAATGCGCTCCTTCTCTTACAAGAAGACAAACCTGTAGTGGAACAGGTCCATTAGCTTGCTGGCCAGGGCCACTTCAGGCTGGAAAAACGTTGTTCTCTCTTTAATCCTTCATCCACCAAACTGTCCCCTCATTATGCCCTCCATCATGGCAACTAAGCCCTGGAACATTGGGATCACTTGGTGAGGGACGGCTGCTTCCCCACATAGGACCTGTGTTGGAGGATACAGGCCACTTCATAGTGTCCCACTCTTTTTCCATCTACTATATGGGGGGAAAGCAAAATGAAGAACTCAAAGATTAAAGGTAAAGGTTTCCCTTGCTCGAAAGCCAGTCATATCCGACTCTAGGGTGCAGTGCTCATCTCTGTTTCAAAGCCGAAGAGCCAGCGCTGCCTGCTTCTACAGACGTTTCCATGGTCATGTGGCAGGCATGACTAGTGCATGGAACACTGTTTACCTTCCCACCGAAGTGGTCCTTATTTATCTACTTGCAGTTTCTTGCTTTCGAACTGCTAGGTTGGCAGGAGCTGGGACAAAGACGGGAGTGCATTCTGTCCTTCAGGACTCGGGAATCGAACTGCTGACCTCCTGCCTTCCAGTCAGCGTCTTAGCCACTTGAAGACTGGGCATCCCAGAATCTCACAGACACCACTGAAAAAGATGGTATACCAGTATGCTTGCTTTGGATGCACAGGAATACAACACTGAAATGGGATGGAAGCAGGTCCTCCTCAACTAATCTCAGGTCTAACCACAAAGCCATTGTTAATAAAGGCAGATTTGTGCTCTTCCTAACAGATTTTAAATACTGAGGACTTTGCCGCATCCATCCCCGGACTTTGCTTTGGCCTGGGGCGAAGAGACAACTGCCACAGCAAGCACCAGGACCCACCATCACCAGCATCCCTGGGCCCCGCCCTGGCTGGGGCTTGAAAAGGCCATCACGGTGAAGGGCGGCAGGACTTCGCCGTCTCCACCCCCAGACTTTGCTTCGGCCTGGGGTGAAGAGGCTACAGCAGCAGCGGGCGCCAGGACCCACCATCACCACCATCTCTGGCCGGGGCTTGAAAACGCCATTATGGCATCGCCTTTGGACTATGTCTGCGGCCGGGGTGGAGAGGCCATCTCAGTGCAATATTGTATTCTATTGTTATATATTATTATATGTTGTTCTTTTAGATTGATTATTGTATAATTTTTGTGTATACTGTACTGCATTACTGTGCATTGTGTATTACTGTGTATATTGTATAATAGCTGTGTGAGCTGCCCTGAGTTGGGTTCCCCCTGAGTGGGCGGCATATAAGTGTGAATAATAATAATAATAATAATAATAATAATAATAATAATAATAATAATAATAATAATAATAATAATAATAATAATAATAATAATAATAATAATAACAACAACAACAACAACAACAACAACAATAATATAATAATAAATCTGTTGGGTTTGTAATCTGAGGAGAGAAAGGCACAGCTGTAGACTGAATGGGTCAGGGATCATAACAAAATATTAGGGTCAGATGCTATCTCCTTTCAGACCACCAGCTGCCTGTGGAATTTGGTAATTCCAAAACAACATATAGCTATGGAGCAAGAAGATGGAAACACGAAAACAAGCATCACTAGGTAAAAGCTGTACTTCACTACTTGCACCATCTCTGTTCCCACAGTAGCCTCATTATTTCTCTCCCACATCATTAACATACATCCTTCTTGCCTTTGATTATGACACTTTCTAACTCTGTTGCATGTTATTAACACACTTTTAATGTTTTAATTTTATATTATAATTAGCATTTTTTGCCCAGCCTTGCTGGGCAGGTATGGATTCTGTGTTGGTGGTGGGGTAGTTTTGGGGGTAATGCAAAGGCGGCAGCCAGTGATCCGTCAGGGGCAGCGCTCTCCCTGACGGATCGCTGGCTGCCGCCTTTGCATTTCCCCCTCAACTGTTTCGAAGGTTGACACAAAACAACCTTCGAAACAGTTGAGGGGGAAATGCAAAGGCGGCAGCCAGCAATCCGTCAGGGGAGGCACTCTCCCTGGCAGATTGCTGGCTGACACCTTTGTATTACCCCCTCCACTGTTTCATGTTATCTTTCGAAACAGTGGTGGGGGTAATATTTATTTATTTATTTAGTTAAATTTCTATACTGCCCACTCGACCATGACCGACTCAGGGTGGTTCACAACATGAATAAAACAGATAGAACAGAATTAAGAACCCACCCGTAAAAAGGGGTGCAGATACTGAGGAACCATGGGGGAAGGCATGCTCCTTTATACCAACCACCCAACGGAAGCCACCCCTCCACCTGCACCCCAAACTTGGCCCGCCAGCCAGGTTTTTAGTCCATAATACAAAGGCGGCAGTTAGCGATTCAGCAGGGAGAGCGCCTCCCCTGACGGATCGCTGGCTACAGCCTTTGCATTTCCCCCTCAACAGTTTCGAAGGTTGACACAAAACAATCCCGGCTCATTACGGAATAGGCTGGACGTGAGCGGACATGCATTCCGAACACGCACGGCCACATCCTATTTTTATAGGTATAGATGCATTATCTGTTTTGGTATACTATGGTTTTTTTAACTTCCATGTCTAGGCCAGACGTAAAACTGGGAAAACGAAGCCACCAGTTCCCTTTTCCTGACCTATTGTGAGAAAAATTAGCTAGCAACACAAGGTTGCCATTACCAGGGTACACCCGATTGTGGTTCAAAAATGCCACAATCTTTGAGGAGGATCTTTCTGTATACTGTGCTGAAGACCAATGTTATCTTCCACAGTAAGAGAAATAAACAAATGCATATCTTTTTTTTCTTGCTACAGAGGAACAAAAACCATTATTATTCTGAATTCAGGAGAGGTGGCAGCACAGGCTTGTGTCCTTTGCAATTACCAAGAGCCAGAGCAAAAAAGAAAGGTTTAATTCACACTTAGCATCTGGCTGATGTTAGAGGGAAGTGGTGTATCATCTTACTTTATGTATTCATGTGGTGGGCCTAATGGCAGGTACGAAGATGAAGAACCCCTTACTCAAATGATTAAAACTTTGCTTATAAAATTTAGTAGCAACCGGCATGACAAAACGACATCTCATGTCCATAAGCAAGCCTCCAGGTAGAAATGAAAAGACCAAATGTTTCTCAACATGTAACTAGCAATTTTCACAGCTGCACAGCCTTCTGATCCTGCTGTCAGATTGTCTAAAGGTAAGCCATCATGTCAGAAACAAAGATGTCTGCAAATGCAGCGTGGCCTGAATGTTAAAATACTGGCTTTAAGGGCAGCTCTGGAAGTGCTTTTAACTTGGCAGAACAGATGGTACAATAATGAAATCAAGCCATTTATGGCCCGATAAAATTTAAAAGGGCAAGTCTTCCACAAATCTTGCTTCCTTGCTTTCTTTCATCTGTTATCGGCTTATAGCCAGGGACGGATGCTTCAAGTTTGTAAAGCATCCATATTCTAGGTGTCCAATCATCATAATGCAACAAAGCAATAATGGAATACTAGAAGGCAAGCTTTCCTGTTCTATATTTGATCACTACGTGACAAACGCACCGTCTCAATGGGATTTTTCCTATTGAATTTAATAAAAGGTTTTTTTAAAAAAGTAATTCCAAAGAATTATTTCTGGCCTATTACAGCCACCACATAAAACACAAAGGCTGTGTGATCTGAATTCACATTGCTTTTGTAATCTTTTGAGAATAAACATGACAGAGCTGAAAGCAACAAACTGATAGAGAAGTATATCACTGTGAAAGTTTTACCAACTATTGAGAGCAGTTTTGAAGTACATTAGATTTAAGCACAGTTACTTACAAATGGGAGAGGTATTTTGGACAAGACATGCAGTGCTTTACTGTTGCTATTTAAGTGCCATCAAATGTTTTCTGACTTAGGGCAACTGTATGCATTGGCAACCTCTTGAAGGTCCCATTATTAACAGTCCTGCACTGGTTTTGCAAACTCAAGGCTGTTGCTTCCTTTCTTGAATAATCTTATCCAAGATTCTCCTTTTCTTTCTAGCTTTAACTCTTCCTGTCTTTTCCAATAAGTTTCTTCAATTCATATATTCAAAGTATGAGAGCCTCATTTTAGCTTACAGTGTAGGCTTAAGCAGGCATGGGCTGGGGTACCGGGACAGGGGGATTCATCCCGCTGCGCCCTCGCCTCTGGTGCCCTGGTGTGCAAATAATAATTTTATTATTATTTTATCCACCCAGCGCGCTGCACTTTAGATTAAGCCATTGCTCCAAGCTCCCTTCATCAGCATGGAGCAATGGTTTATTCTAAAGTGCCTAGCGCGGGTGGAACAAGCGGTTCCTGGGGGCAGCTTTCTCCCCCGTCCCTTGGTTGCCGCCCCTCGCCCCTGTCCAGCACCCTCCCATGGTGCCCAGCACACCCCTGGGCTTAAGCTTGATTTGATCTAATGTCCTTATTTACCCTTCTGAGACCTATGGTACCCATATGATACGTTCTGCATTGCGATTGAACAAACAGGGAGACAAAACACATCTTTTGGCAATAGTAAGCCATTCTAATCTCCACATTAGCTTGTAACAGCAACCTCTCGTCTACAGCGTAGGTTGCACACCAGGACTATTTCATGGTACACTCATATCTTCTCCATCATGTTAAGGTGTGCAATCCAAGAAGGGAGTAAGATGCTTTACACAACAAACAAACAGTTATGAGGAAGCACAGTATTCTAGCTCCCTCCCTTCTTCTAATGAAAAGAGAATTATATAGCAACTATTTTGGAAATCATTAACAGATGTGTTGTAAGCTGAAGCCATTTGACGGCATCCAACAGCGACAACCAACCATGTCAAATTCATCTACTGAAAACTAACACTGAATTTCACATGTGTGGGATAAATAATATATTTGAAGAATGTGCAGCTACAATCTTTTGTTCAGGAGTACTAACAGAAGGTGGTCAAATAAACGGTCAAGTGTAACTTACCCATGATTGAACTGCTTAGTACAAAGCAAACATTTACTGCAGAACTGGAAAGCTATATTTGAAAACACATTCTATATGCTGTGTATCTAGGTTTAGCTATGAGATAGCTTAGGCTGAGAAAGTGCAGCCAGCCCAAGGTCACCTTATCAGTTTCATGGCCAAGCTGGATATGTGGATTTAGGTTTCCTGGATCCTATTCTAACACATCAATCCACTAGAGCAGGGGTGCCCAAAATTTATGGGCCATGGGCCAGTAGCGTGGTTCAGGGGGCCTGTTACTTTGGCCCAGATCTGGCCCCCAACACCAATTCATCTGGCCCACAAAACCCTTGTCGCTCCCAGAAGCGTTTTACTTCTGCTTCTGGGAGTGATGAGGGCTTTGTGGGCCGGATGAATTGGCATCGGGGCTGGATCTGGCTGACGGGCCGTAGTTTGGGCACCCCTGCATGAGAGTGTTTTGGCTTTCCTAAAAAGATGAAAATATCTGAAAATATATCAACGTTTATCTGTAAAGACCTTCAGATGAGGTTTGTAGACCATACTCTTCAGTTCTGCCTTTAATCTGAGGCTGCATTTATTTTAGAATATGTCTAAGAGCAGCTTTTCACTGTATCCCATATACAGCATTTGCTACCACTTTTATCTTCGTTGACATTTCTCTTAATTGTCAGTTGCACAGTGGCACAAAAGAGAAGTTCCTCACAAGCCACTAAAGATGTTTTTAAAACCAGATAAAATAAAAAATCCATAAAGATTTACAACAAACTGAAATGCCTCAGTGAAAATAAGAATATTTCGATCTGCTACAAACCTCTCCAGAGAAGAACTGTGTCCTTTATTATCATGAGCAAACTTCATAAGTTTCCCCTTAAAATGCCTCTTATCAGAATTTTTGATAACCAGCATGGGTTGGGCTATACATCAGTCAAATTTCAGCTTTTCTACCAGGCTAGAAGTCTATTCTTTAAACCAAAATATCTGTTTATATATCAAAATAATGTGCTTCAAATGCCATCAGAGTAATATATAATGTGTTTGTGAGATAAGCATACTTAAACTACAGTCAGAGAAGATTCACTCAACACAACAAGCAGATTTCAGTTTGCCAAGTCTCATTGTTTAGGCCTTCCCTGTTATCTGACCCATCTCATAATCTTTCCCTATCCTTGACATACTACTGGATTGTGAAACCAGTTCAGCCAAACATGACAGCACATGTTTTACAACTCTTGAGTATAAAGTCTTGTAATTCATTTGCTGCCAGTGTCTCTGATAAAGCCTCAGATTCTTTGCATACAATTCAGACACTGTGACTCTACCCTGGATTCTAAAATATGTGGCGCTCTCTCAAGTTAATCACCCCTGCTCTATAACTCTCTGGTGACTTTACCAAGATATCTATCATAAAACTGTGAAACCTCTGTATGGCCTTCATGCTTACGTGTTAGCTAATGGATCTGTTTTCTTTCCATTGCTCCAGTTTTGCTGACTCTTTTGGTTGCCTAATATCTTGTACATGGAAATCAGCATGGTATTAAGCATGATTTAATTTTGGACAACAACAAAAAAGCCAAGAAGGAGGCTTCATTTTGGCAGTATAAAGTTTGATCTGGACATGAAAGAAGCAGCAGCAGGGGTACACAGAAAGAGCCACATCGAAGATTGTAGTATTTTTCAAACACAATCGGATATACCCTGGTAACAGCAACCTTGTATTGCTGGCTAATGTTTCTCACACTAGGTCAGGCAAAAGGAGCTGCAGAATGACCTCACCAAAAGGTGCCTTCATTTTGGCAGTTTCACTTATGGCCTAGACACGGAAGCCGCAGCAGCATATTTTGTTCCCCTGAAAACTGAAGTGCACTACTAGCACGTAAACTTCTTCTTTTTTACACTGGAAAGTTATTCCTTCCTGAGTTTCTTATTTTCATCTTTACTTTAGTTTTGCTATCATTGCACTACCATTATAGCACTGGAGGGGGGATTATTAGGTCTGTTTGTGCTTCGGTTTCCTTGTTCTCCTTCTCATGTTTTACTTCATAACACCACAATCTGCAATTGTTTGACAATGTTAAACTAAAGCAGCCATTTTATGAACACCTACTTGACAGTAAATCTCATTGAACATGTTGGATTACTTTAAAATAAGCATTAATTTAAAAAAACCACCAGGCTGCATACACAATGCAGTTTTTATTGTGTAATTTTAAAATAATTTTATTTTTGCTTAGTTATTGTTGTTCAGTTGCACAGTCAATTCCGACCCTTTGCAAACTCATGGACCCCATGGACCATTTTCCTCCAGGCACCTCTGTCCTCCACTATCCTCCTCAGACCGCCCAGACTATAAACCTGAGGTTTATAGTCTGTTGCATTTATAATACTGGCTCCTGCAAGCTATAATTTGTAAACCGTTGGTGAGTTTCAGAAAAGTGTGCTCCACCCAGTTCTTACTATAATACACAAATTTCTCCTACCTTACTTTATTCTCTTAATAACTGTTTACTGTTCAAAGTACACAAATACTAATTCTGGGTAGCAGATCATGAATTAAGTGCCTTTCTAACAAGCAATGGCAAAAGTACCAACGTTGTCTTTAAATTATAGAAAGCAACCTTATGATCGTGTACCTTTTGGCTTTCTTCATACAAACAAGAAAAATAATATATATGTAGGAGTTAATTTCAGTAACTGTTTCTTTCTTCATGGACATGAACATGTAAATGAACTTCATCACAGAGACATCACTCCACTTTCTAGACGCTATAGATGAAGGTATATTAATGTATTGTATGCTCCCTTCCAGACAGACAGGATCAGTCTTATGGAGGGTGTTAACTGCTAATGGATGCATATTGCTGCTCTGGAAAATATTACTTACTGGCTTCAATCCACCAATGGAGAGACTTCATTATCATTACATAAATTCATTGACCAGAATCCTACTGTGCATCTCTGTCACCATAAAAACAGAAACATACTTTTCTATAGTGAATTACCACAAGTTGAGAAGTCAGAATATGCACTTCCTATTGTACACCATGTACATTACACCAGTGGGCATTATTAACAGCACTTTGGCCATTATGGAGCAAAGGTGGCGGCAACATGACTTTCCTCAATCCAACCAGACTGTATAAAATAGTCAATTTATGCCAGGATATCAACAGGAAGATTTCACTTAGGATTCTGGACAAGCCTCTCTCACCCTAGACTCCTGGATTGTACTGTTCTTTCCCTTTTCTCTATCACTGACCCACTTTCCTTCTTTAACAAACCTTTAAAAATAAACCTTGCAGAGAAATAATAAGTAAAATAAATCTGTATTTGCTTTAAGGACATTATAAAACTCAACATTTGTTAAAATAAAAGGAAGGAAGGAAGGAAGGAATGGAAAAGCTGTGCTCCAAAAATTTGTTCCAGATTTACAAATGATGCATTTGTAAAGGTAAAGGTTTCCCTTGCTCGAAAGCCAGTCATATCTGACTCTAGGGTTCAGTGCTCATCTCTGTTTCAAAGGCGAAGAGCCAGCGCTGTCTGCTTCTGCAGACTTTTCCATGATCATGTGGCAGGCATGACTAGACACCGGAGCGCACGGAACGCTGTTACCTTTAAGAAAAAATACCTTACAGGCACACAGATCAAAACACACATTTCATTCTGTTTATCATCAATTGTGGAACACCTTCATACTCTTGCAAAAATAAACCACCATGTCTTAGGCATTTTTTCCTACCTCCTAGTAAGCATAGTATGCCATTACTCATTTAATCTCTGGGCAAAAAGATCCATTGTCTGAAGAGAACAAAAACAGAAAAGGATGCTTGTCCCATACTATCCAGTTCCATCACCTCCACCCAGCCAATACTGACCTGGTTCAAAGGAAACAACAATAACAACACAAGGCAAAGATGTTCTTGCACAGCAGGACTTGTGTCCTTTGATATTCCATTCAGACACTTCAGTTCCTCTCCTGCTTTTCACTGTTGAAGCTGTTAGCAGTAGCAACTATTAGGTGGAGTAACAAAGACTTAAACTAGCTTATCTGGCAGGTAAAAAAGCATATGCAGATATGAGATATGCAGATGATACCACCCTAATGACAGAAAGTGTGGAAGATTTAAAGAACCTCCTGATTAGGTTGAAAGAAGAGATTGCAAAAGCTGGCCTGAGACTCAATATCAAGAAAACCAAGATAATGGCAACAGGCCCTATCAGCACCTGGAAAGTAAATGGGGAAGAAGTAGAAGCAGTGACAGATTTTACTTTCTTAGGATCTAAGATCACTGCAGATGATGACTGCAGCCATGAAATAAAGAGGCGACTGATTCTAGGGAGACAAGCCATGAGAAACCTGGGGAACATAGTGAAAAGTAGACACATCACCTTGCAAACAAAAATCCGTATAGTCAAAGCAATGGTATTCCCGGTGGTAATGTATGGTTGCGAGAGCTGGACAATTAGGAAGGCTGAGCGCAGAAGAATAGACGCCTTTGAGAGTGGTGTTGGAGGAGAGTTTTGAGAATCCCCTGGACAGTGAGGAGAACAAATAGGTCAATCTTAGAAGAAATCAACCCTGACTGCTCATTGGAAGGTCAAATAGTGAAGATGAAGATGAAGTACTTTGGACATCAAATGAGAAGAGAAAGCCTTGATGCTGGGATAGGTGGAGGGCAAAAGAAGAAGGGGGCGGCCAAGGATGAGATGGCTAGATGGTATTGTGGATGCAGCGGGCACAGAGCTGAGCGGGCTGAGGAGGATGGTGGAGGACAGGAGTGCCTGGAGGTCAAAGATCCATAGGGTCGCAAAAGGTCAGAATCGACTGTGCAACTGAACAACAACAAAAATGCATTTGGGTGAAAGGGGACACAGGTTTCTTGTCCAGTTGCACATTATATATCGCCGTGTGATGTTAAAGCACATGGAAAATACTTATTTTAAGGATCCTCTTACCTATTAGGAAGGAAAACAGTACTCAACCGTTGTTGTCTATTGTACAGTTTAAAAAGTGCTCTAACAGAAGCCTTCCTCATTGGACTGAGGTTGTCCTATACGCAGGCAGCAGATATGCAGAACAAGTTCTTGCTGGAGCTGCCAACCTAAATGAAAATCAACTCCTTCATGAAAATAATAAGCAGCCTATCCTCATGATAAAGTAGCAGAACTCTCTTTATAAAAGTAAAAGTAAAAAAACGCAGTAATAACTGACTAGACTGGCAACCTGCCTTTTGGAGATCAGGAAAAAATTGAAATTGTCAAAACTTACATATGCATACCTGTCAAGTTTTGGATTTGGAAATAAGAGAAATTTTCTGGCAAATAAGGGATACTTGGCAGCTATGTTTATTCTGTGCTGCCCTCCAATGGCAGCAATATGGCATTGCAGACTAATTAATAAGAGATGATGGCAGGAAAGAGGGTAAAATAAGGGGTTTTCCCGGCCAATAAGGGATACTTGACAGCTATGCATATGGTACTTCACTTATCTTGACACAAAATGAGCAGTCTAACACTTATTAGTGGGTAGCAAAGAATCTGAATTCTTCACTGCTCTATTAGTATTGATAACTGACAAAGGGCCTATACAGACTGCCCATTTTGGTGCTTGCCGGATCAAGTGGGAAAGTAGTCACTGGTAACAAACTAAAAGCAAGTGCACCAAAATAGCAGAAGCCCCTGATGGGAGCTCAAAAGTTACCAAGTTGGGGTTGAGTTGACTCACTCAAGTGCTGAGCATGTGTGGATGCCAGAAAGAAAAACAGACCAAAATGTTATATGCCCATCTGGATGACTCCCTAGTCTGTACTAATTAAGCCCAAAATGCAAGAATGTTTTGATGTCTAGATGGCTCTGCCAATACACAAAAGCCAAAGCTCTTCGAAATCTAGGTCTAATCATTCATTTAAGTCTATATTTCAATGAGAGGAGAAAGATGCACAAATAGTAATCGCAACAATCTACCCCATGTCCTTTAGTCAACTTACTATGAGCAATCTGGTTACTCCAGTCCTCACTGCAATAACTGGGGACATTTGAAAGTGCCACTCAAAGCTAACAGAACAGTTTGATTCTATAAAACAGGGGTTTGCAACCTATGGCCTTTGGGCCGGTTCCCAGCACCCAACGCCATTTCATCTAGCCCGTGGCAGTGACCCTGGAAGTGGATGTGTTTGTGACAGCCGTAAACGTGCCTGTGCAAATGCGCCTGCGCAGCAACATTTGTGGCAGGGGAAATCATGTGTCTGGCCCATGGCATGGTCTGAGGGGGAATTGTCCAGCCCGTGGCACTGTAAGGTTGAGAACCCCTGCTATAAAGGATGGAATTACATTGTACCCTGGTCCTCAGCAGCAATGCAGTACAGTAATACCTCGGATAACGTTTGCATCAGATAATGCTAAAACCACATGACGTTAAGCAATCGGGGGGGGGGGGATTGCATCGCATAACGTTAAAATCCTATGGGATGCATCGGATAACGTTCGCTAAAGCTTGTGCTGATTACAATGTACCTCTATGGAATTTTAACATTATCCAATGCATCCCATAGGATTTTAACATTATCCGATGCATGCATGATGTTAAAAATCGGAGAACACTAAGACTCGTGGAAACAAATTTTAGCATTATCCGAGGTTTTACTGTACTAGCAAATTCCAGAAGAGTTCATATGGCAGTCTCTATAATCTTGCTGCAAGGAAAATCTAGAAATGCAGGCAACTATATTGTTCCATAGTGACAAACCAGTTCTAGCAGCTTCTACCTCTACCAGGACCAGGTCTTTCTATATGGTTGACCATCCAGTTACTGGACAGTCCACAGAACTTTGCATGGCAGCAAAGATAATCCAACCATGTATCAATTTTCTCCTTCACAGTGTTATCCTGGAACTCCATGATAGCAGTAGTCATAAGAAGCATCCTCAAACAGTTTACTTTAGTGCACCAGCTATAAGCTTTCCAGAACTGATGTGATTTGCCAAGAGTCATCCATGCTGAATCTATGAATCACATTTATACTACTGCAATATGTTCCATAAGAAACTAACCCTTGAAGAACCCTGGAAGATTCAGTTCGCTCAAAATGCAACAGGTGATGTTGCTAACTGCTACACAGTATTGAATTGGTAGTACATTGATATTTTACCAGATTCGTTTCAAAGTGTAGTTTCAAACCTATAATCACTTTCACTTGAATCTGCTTGTCTAAGGGGCTGCCTTACCTTATCAATTTGCTTGGCCACTAAGATCTACAGAACTGGCCGTCCCTTCAGATGCTAATACCTGCACAGGCCCACCTGACAGGCCCAAAGGGAGGGCTCTGCCATGTGTTGCACCCAAACTGTTAAACATACTCTGTTCCAGGGATTCTCAACCTGCAAGCACCATTTCATGTGCCACCCCCCCCTGCCTCCACCACACCAGGAAATGCCATGTAGTGGAGGAAGGGGAAAATGGCCATCCGGCCCCCAAAGCTGTCTCAGGGAGTGTGACCCGGCCCCTCTTAAAAGGTTGAGAACTCCTACTCTATTTAGAGTTAACAAGTGTATACTTTCATTTCTTAAGAAATGTTGAAACTTCATTTATTGTTTAAATTGTTTTTAGTGTTTCAGTGATATTCGCTACTATGTTAGCCTTCTTGAGCACTGTTTTTCTGCAGAAAGGCAGGATATAAGTGCAATTTTAAAAACTTCAAACATACAGGGCAGAAGTTTTCAAACTGGTAGCAGTATTTGTCTGTGCAAGAGTAGATCTAGGAAAGCTAACATTAAAATGCAGCAGTTAGTCTTCAATGTTTTTGTCTTTCTTGTCTTTCTTGTTTTGTTTCTTGCCTGATACATAGAACAAAATGCAACATCATTTCAGCAATGACAGCCTACACCTGTGATGGCGAACCTTGGCACTCCAGATGTTCTTGAACTTCAATTCCCAGAAGCCCAAGCCCCCATGAATCTGCACGAATCAGTTTACTGCGATTCATCCGCCCTGCGCTGCCCTTGTCACTCCCGGAAGCAGAAGTAAAACGCGCCCATATGGATGCGTTTTACTTCCGGGAGCGACAAGGGCAGCACGAGCCAGATGAATCGCAGTAAACCCATTTGTGTGGAATCACAGGGGGCTTGGGCTTCTGGGAACTGAAGTCAAAGAACTTCTGGAGTGCCAAGTTTCGCCATCACGGGCCTACACTAAGGTTTATTTAGAAAAGACTGCGCGATATCCTTCTCAAACAAATTTGCAATTCTACATTTTAGAGTTAACAGTCAAGTGGAATCTGGTCCCCGCTAAGTATCAATTCATTTATTAGTTTAATTTATAACATTTCTTCCCCCTCAAAGAAATGGTGCCTTGCCATGGTGAGGAGGCTTGTGTGGTTTGACAAGGTTATGGGCTATGCTGTGTATGGCCACCCTAGGCGGACTCTAGAACTCAAGACTAAATGTAATCCACGGGGGAAGGAAATGGCAACCCACTCCAATATATTTGCCAAGTCGACCCCATGGACAATATTAAGAGGCTAAAAGATAGACCAGAAGATGAGCCCCTCAGGTCAGAACTAGACACCAAATTGCCAACATTTGCTGGGTTATGGAGACTTCTGTCTACTTCTGTTTCATTGACTACACCAAAGCCTTTGATTGTGAGGATCACTACAAACTGTGGCTAGTCCATAAAGAGATACCAGACCACCTTACCAGTCTTCTGAGAAGATCATATGCAGGTCAAGAAGTGACAGTTAGGATTGGAAATGAACAACTGGTTAGTTTAGAATAGGAAAAGGAGTACAACAAGATTGTATATTTTCACACTGCATATTTAACTTACATGCAGAGTACATCATGCATAATGCAGGATGAATCACAAGCCAGAATTAAAATTGTCGGGGAAAATATCAGCAACCTCAGATATGCAGATGACAGCACCCTAATGGCAGAAATTGAAAAAGAGCCTCTTGGTGAGGGTGAAAGAAGAGAGTGAAAATGTTGGCTTGAAACTCAATGTTGAACAAATCAAGATCATGGCATCCAGCCCCATCACTCCCTAGCAAATAGAAGGGGAAGAAATGGAAGAATAAATAAATAAATAAGAGACAGACTTTTCCCCCCCTTGGGATCCAAGATCACTGCAAATGGTGACTGCATCCATGAAATAAAGAGATACTTACCCCTTGCTATGGTAAACCTAGGCAGCATATTAAAAAGTAGAGACATCACCCTGCTGACAAAAGTCATAGCTAAAGTGATGGTCTTCCCATGAGTAATGTATGGCTGTGAGAGCTGGACCATAAGGAAGGCTGAGCACACTAGAACAGATGCCTCCGAACTGTGGTACTGGAGAAGACTCTTGAGAGTCCCCTGGACAGTAAGGAGATCAAATCAGTCAATCCTAAAGGAAATCAACCTTGACTGTTCCTTGGAAGGACAGATACTGAAACTGAAGCTCAAATACTTTGGACACCAAATGAGAAGAGAGGATTCACTGGAGAAGGTCTTGATGCCAGGAAAGATTGAAGGCAAAAGAAGGAGGGGCAGCAGAGGATGAGATGGTAAGACAGTATCGTTGATGTGGTGGAGGATCTACGCCCACCATCTGGAGGATGACAGAGGAAGCTGAGGTCATGAAGGGTCAGACTTGACTGTGTGACTGAACAACAATAACATTTTTGGCCACCTTTCCCCAAAAGGATTGTCAGCCATGAATAGACCTTTTGACTTTGAATATGGCCTATGCATCCTGTTGTGAAGGGGAAAAGCATTGAACCACAAGAAATAGGGAGACAGGAACACCTAACAATAGGTATTCATCTGCCCTAGCTGATCTGTTTTTAAAGCCGGTGACAATCCATTCTTTTTTTTGTTTTGTTTCCCACTAGATATAAGCACTGATGCTGATAAAATACAGACTGACAGAAAGGTCTGATGAATTAGCACATTTCAAAGAGGTTTTACATCAGCCTCTGAACAGCGGTCTCCACAATTATTTGCACTGAAGGCTATAGTCAAACTCCACTCAAACACAACTCATTCTTCTTTGTGCTTCTATGAAAATGTAAAGGTGAAAAAGCTCTCTTAAAACAGAGACTCAAATTGTAACAATCAGCTTTGCCTAAGCAGACATATTTAAAATTGATTGCTTCATTGACAAATAATACCATTTATCTCCTCCACAGAAAGGTGCAGATGGAAACTCTGGATTTATCTATGAGAATCTCTCTGAAACTGGCAGTCAGCAATAGCCACATAGATGCAATCTAGCAGATTCCAGCTTTGTACAGTACATTGGAAGGACTGCAGTGGCTCAAGTCGCTAAGACGCTGATTGGGAAGCGGAAGGTCAACAGTTCGATTCCCGAGTACTGCAGGACGGAATGAGCTCCTGTCTTTGTCCCAGCTCCTGCCAACCTAGCAATTCGAAAGCAAGAAATTGGAAGTAGATAAATAGGGACCACTTTAGTGGGAAGGTAACAGTGTTCTATGTGCTTCAGTTGCCAGAATTGGGACTGGTGCCAGATATCTAGCAGCATTTCCCCCCACTATTAAAAGCTTCCCCATAACGACATGCACAGTCTTCAGATTTGTATGCTCCCTCCGCTTCAAGTTGAAGATTAATTCAATTAATTGTGACTTGTTCTTATCCACAAGCTAGACAAACTATTGTCTGTGGTAACTGTGATTTATTTTTAAAAAGCCTTAAGAGGCCTTAGTTTGTTCAATAACTACAGTTTATCCAAAACTGGACATCACAAACCACTACTGGTTTAAAACAGAAATATTTACATTCTAAACTTCTCTTTATGGATGCACAAAAGAGAAATATACAAAGTCGTGAGCTGTGCATATAATGCTAAACTATAGTTTCAGCATTATTTGGATTAAGCTAATGTACAGTACTGTGAAGCAATACCTTGCAGTCACTATTCAGTGAGGAGTCTGTGCATTGCTAGACATCTCCGTGATGACATTCTGCACATGCAAATGGACCTGGGAAATCAAATCTATCTGTGTGCAGGTTTTTACCTATTTGGATATCACATCACTTGCTGACTAGGCAGAGCATGACGTGTGCCCTCCGCTTTCACCTTGCCCAAGGGATCTGACAGAGGACACTTTGGTGAGTCATTGAGAAGCAATGTATACAGTAAAATGTTCACAATTCAAAACATTTCACAAATTAAAAGTGAAGTTTCATGGTTTAATTAGAAATTTTCTATTATGCTATAAGAAGAAGGAGGAGGAGGAGAAGATCACGATCAGATCATGACCATCATCAGTTCTGACTTATAGCAACCCTTTTCCAGGACTTTGTAGTTAGAGAATATACAGAAGTGGTTTACCATTCTTTTCTTCTCAGCTCACTTGAGACTACGCAGATTGCGCATAACTACACAGGCTGACTCTTCTCTCAGGAGGCACAGTAGAGAGACAAATTCCCAATACTTGACTCTGCAGACAGATATCTAAACCACTGTGTTATGCATTCAGCAGCTATAAAAATATGAATATTAAAATTAAATACTCTATTGAAATAAATGGGACTTCTGATTAACCTCCCAATCACTGCAATTGTTTTTAAGAAATCTTCAAACCCACTGACATGTGATATCAGTGTAAGTCTATGAAGAATACTACTGTCATTTGTGCACACCATTGATATAAAACTTCTGAACAAATCTCTTAAACCTAAGTGTGTAAATTTCCCTATTGCCAAACCATGAGTTTAGGCAAGAGAGAACACAGACTTTTATAGAAATAGTTCTTAGCTACAAGTACACTTAGGACTGACTGAAACAACTACTTTAGTGCAAAACCTCTTTTTAAAAGGTTATCAAGGAATTCAATTCAATCAATGATTGAATAAAAGATTTACCTCCACACTTACCAATGCCAATATAATTGTGATAAACTGTTTTGTGAATGGCCATTTTTAATTAATTTTAATTCCCTTTCCAAAGAGGCAGACACACCTGCCACCCCTCCTGGAAGGGAAGCGTCCGATCCCTGGTTCCCTTTCCGAAGAGGCAGGCGAGAGGTGATTCTGCACTTATCCGCAGCCCCTTCTGGAAGGGAATGGGCCACGTGCTTGGCCGCTTCCCTTCCAGAAGGGGTCGTGGGTGGGTCTGCACTTTATGAAAATACGATATAATACATTATTACAAGAGCATCAATATTACCTGATTAATATGCACATATATCACTCAAAAAGCAGCTGTATCCTTTAGTAAACTTTTTATATATAATTATCAATGATTAATTCAAGCACTTACAGGCCAATTCTGTTTTGTGTTAGCACAGGCCTCTTGATCAATCTGCATTGTTAGGTAACTGTACTTCAAAGAGCAATATTCAGATGTTAAGATTTCCCACAGAAAGGTAAAGGTAAAGGTTTCCCTTGCTCGAAAGCCAGTCATATCCGACTCTAGGGTTCAGTGCTCATCTCTGTTTCAAAGCCGAAGATCCAGCACTGTCTGCTTCTGCAGACGTTTCCGTGGTCATGTGGCAGGCATGACTAGACACTGAAGCGCACGGAATGCTGTTACCTTCCCACCGAAGTGGTCCATTTTTATCTACTTGCAATTTCTTGCTTTCGAACTGCTAGGTTGGCAGAAGAGATACAAAAAAGGCTGAATGGATGATCTTGAAGACAGCATATTTAAACTATGGGTAATCCCAAAATGATATGAGTAGGAGAGTCCAAGTTATTAAATTCCTATCTATCAAAATCCAGCCCCAAGAGAAAATGTTGTCAGTACACCCTTCAAAACCAGTAACACTGAATTGACTATTAGTAATGTACATAAAATTTCAAAAAGATTCCAAAGTAAGATTTTAGCAGCTTACCTAAAGCCCTATCAAACTTTATTCCATTTTATAATAAGTTTTAGAATTTCATTTTACTGTCGGAAATCCTGTTGTTTAGCTCAATAAGTTACACAAGAGTAGGCCCACTGAATCAGAGGGAATTTAGTGAGTGAATTACTCCCTAGATCTATTGATTAAAATGGGACTTTGTAGTTGCAACATACTTTAACGCAGACAAGTCAATACTTGGATAAGGCCCAAATTGAATAAATAGAATCTAGGGAGGAGTTAATTTACCAGATCCCCACAGTGAACCGGCGAGACAGAGGAGCAGTCCGGTGGGGGGCGGCCCCGGCACTGGTGTTTTAAAGCCACACCGGCCGCTCCCAGATGTTCCTTGACATCCTCGAGCCCCGACCGGGCTGGGGAGCGAACCGATGGGCGGAGGAGCAGTCCGGTGGGGGGAGGCCCTGGCGCTGGCGTTTTCATTACTGGATGAATTCCTACAGGAAAAGTTTGGTAGTCCAAGTTCAATCACCACACATTTACCAAGTTTAGCAAAGTTCTACTAATTTAAAAGAGGGTGTGCAGATGAATTTAAGACTTTAAATTTATGCTGCATTTCCAGTTTACTCTGAAACATTAAACAATTAGTATGTTCATATGCCAAGCAGATAAGCAAAATAAATAAGAAATTCTGCCTTCTTTGTTCAGTCACTAATTTTAAAAAGGGAGTTATGTGACAGGATAAGACTTGTCTGGAATTGATTCTATTTAATTTTTGCATTGGTGTTGCATACGCAAACAAATAAATGAAGTTGCCATCTACCAATTGCCCTTGTTCTTTTAAGATAGGGCAATTTTTACCATAAGGCATGATGTCCCATGAGCTCCTCCTCTTGGCCTGCAAACAAGTGCAATAATTGCTAGTGTCTGTTGTGCAAAAACAACAACAACAACAACAACAACAACCCTTGGGAAACAGATGTTGTTTTCAATTCTATGCCACCTTTATGAGAAAAGCTCATCATTATTTCAATAGTAATATATGTAACCTACAACAGTAGCTGCTTCCAGAAGCAATTACAACCCACAATTTTTTTTTTTAGGACTTGTGGGATTTGATAATACAAAGCGAGAGATGTCATGCCTTAATTCGTTATAATTGTGATGATCATGGTGTACAGCATACATGATATGCATACTTATGTGCACTGGGGAAAGACAACATCCTGGCTAAAAAAAAGTGTGGAAATAATACAGGTGAAACTCAGAAAATTAGAATATCATGCAAATGTCCATTCATTTCACTTAAAAGGTGAAACAAATATATGAGATAGACTCACTACATGCAAAGCAAGAGATGTCATGCCTTAATTTGTTTTAATTGTGATGATCATGGTGTACAGCATACATGAGATTATGTGATGAGATTGGAGGGTTGGGGTTTTCATAAACTGTAAGGCATAAGCATCAATATTATAACAAAGTAAGGCTTGAACTATCTCGCTTTGCATGCAATGAGTCTATCTCATATATTTGTTTCACCTTTTAAGTTGCATTACTGAACTGAATGAACATTTGCACGATATTCTATTTTTCCGAGTTTCACCTGTAGGAACATGATAACTGAACTTTAGTCCATAAGCTTTCAAAGACTTTAAGAAGCAACAAGGTTCTCTGCTTTTCTTGCAGCAAGAGCTTTAACATAGGTACTTTTCTGAAAATTGAATTTTGCAATTATGTTCATCTCCTGAGGAAAAAAAAGAAAATGTAATACAGAAAAGCTACATTTTATACAAGTAAACACAAGCTTTTTAAGACTAACAAGTAGAAACCTGGCAGGCCAACGCAACTGGTTTTGGAGACAGTGTTTAACATCGAATCAGCACAGGAGTTAGAGAAATTAGAAATGTAATTAGATAAAATGAAATGAAGTCCATTTTCCTTTCTCTATTGCCACAATAGAAAACGGCAAGAAAGAGGGAAGGAAGAATGGAAAAATGTTTTTGTTCTTTAAAAATATTTTTACTGATTAGAAAATTTCAAGTGACAGCTGTATTTGCTTTAAGTACATTGCTTGTTTAATGAAGCTACAACCCTCACATAACAACGCGTTCGGATAGCATCATTTTCGCTTAACAATGCTTCATAATGCACCACGTGTTCCCCCATATAACGACGTTTTTAGTGTCATTGTCTGGACAACAATGCTAAAATAACCGTCATTTTCCAGACAAAAATGTTGTTATGCAGGAAACTCCATAGAAACCCGCATAACAACAAAAATCACTTAGCAACACTACTTGGGGAACCAAGTAACGTTGTTATGTGAGGGTCTACTGTACAGGGATAGGAAACTACAGTATCAAATGGTAACACACTATTTCATAGCATCTATTTCATAAAACTGTACTGGAGAAGTCAACCCCTCCATTTTTTCAAAGACTGTTCAAGCATAATTCATTGACAAAGCCATTTCATGTATGTCTACTAAGATTAAAGTTCAATTGAATTAAACAGAACTCATTTTTGAGTCATTGGATATAAGGCTGCAGCTTATGTTGAGCTTAGAAGGCACAGAGTACAGATAAGGAATCTGAAACATACAGTTTTATTGAGAGAGAGGCAGAGATTGGAAATTTTACTTTTTTGAAATATAACACCCCAAATCACCCAGCCAGCAGCTATTCCGAGCGTTATAGTTGAAAAATTAAGTTTTCCAAGCTTTCTGGAGCACATATCTACACACCTAGAAGAAGAGCGCGAAAGCGAAAGGAATGGAAAATGAGTTGCGACCAGTAGGAACTCAGCCCTTGATAGTCTGGTCAAGTGAGGAATCAAGGAATATCTGCTTCTAAAACCAGATGTATTTTGATTTAGGAGGCAATCTTGATATATTACATTCTTAAAATATATGTACCAGCACCAATATCTCAGGTTAGGATTTGGAGTTAATCAGATTCTTCAGGTAAAACAGGGTACCAAACAAACTAGAAGTATTTCCTCATTTAAATGTCAACTTATCATTGAAAGAAGGGTGAGTATGGGATGATAATAGTAGAACTGGGCTACTAGACCAGTTGGACAATGTTGAACTGCTCATGATTTAAATGTGAAAAATGTGGGTGTGAAAATTTTGTGGGGGAAAATAATGTTCATCTTAATTTTTAAAAAGACTTAAGAGAATAGTACTCATCATATGTCAGACCATTCTGGACCAAATTACTACAACAGAATCCCCCCAAAGTGAATATTTACAAATATATAAATTGTACAAAACTCATCCACATCAGAAAATAGCATCCTATGCCTCCTTCCTGCCAGGGTTCACTGCTAGCCTTGACAGCCCTTGGTTTTGTTCTTTACTCCACTAGCTATTTTCATGGCCTTATTCCAAACTCTACCTTGAGTTTGCTGCAGGATGTTTCTTATTTGGGGGAGGGGGGGGGCTTGCAATTCAAGCAAAGAATAACTTCGAGTACTGAAGAGTACTCTTTCCATCTTTTCTTTATCTCTTCTGCATTCGCTAACTCTTTGCCATCTTTGTCTTTTATCGTGGTCATTTTTGCTTTGAACATTCTCTTGACTTCCCCAATTTTTTAAAAGAGATCTCTAGTCCTGCCTCTTGTGTTGTTTTCCTCTATTTCTTTGCACTGTTCATTTAGGTAGCTTTCCTTATCTCTCCTTGCTTTTCTTTGAAATTCTTTATTTAAGTGATTGTATTTTTTCCTTTCTCCATTGCCTTTTGCATTTCTTCTTTCCTCTGCTATTTTAAGAGCCTCATCCGACAACCACTTTGCTTTCTTGCGCTTCTTTTCTTTTGGTACAGTTTTCCTTGCTGCATAATGTCTCTCATCTCTGTCCATAATTCTTCTGGTACTCTGTCTATCTGGTCCAGACCACTGAATCTGTTCCTCACCTCCACCATGTATTCCTTGGGTATGTTGTCTAGATCATATCTATCCGGCCTATTAGTTTTCCCTATTTTCTTCAGTCTGAGCCTGAATTTTGCAATCAGTAGATTGTAATCTGAGCCACAGTCCGCTCCAGGTCTTGTTTTTGCTGACTGTATGGAGGTTCTCCATCTTTGGCTGCAGAGTATGTAGTCAATTTGGTTTCGATGTTGGCCATCTGGTGATGTCCATGTGTAGAGTCTCCTCTTGTGTTGCTGGAAAAGTGTGTTTGCTATTACTAGTGTGTTATCTTGGCAGAACTCTATCAGTCTTTGCCCTGCTTCGTTTTGTGTTCCCAGACCAAACTTGCCGGTTATTCCGTCCACTTTTTGATTTCCTACTTTTGAATTCCAGGCTCCTAAGATAATATGGACATCGTTTCTTGGTGTCTGTTCTATAAGACGTTGTAGGTCCTCATAGAACTGGTCTACTGTGGCTTGATCTGCACTAGTAGTTGGTGCATATATTTGGATTACAGTGATAGTAAATGGTTTGCCTTGTAGTCTGACTGACATCATTCTATCATTTTTGAGATTGTATCCCATTACTGCTTTTCTCACTCTTTTATTTACAATTATGGCCACTCCATTTCTTAACAAAGCCAGTGGAGATGATGGTATCCCAGTTGAATTCTTCAAAGCCCTAAAAGATGATGGAATCAAGATACTACATGCTATATGCCAGCAGATTTGGAAAACGAAACAGTGGCCACAGGATTGGAAAAGATCAGTATACGTCCCAATCCCAACAAAGGGCAATGCCAAAGAATGTTCAAATTATCGAACAATTGCGCTCATCCCACAAGCTAGCAAAGTGATGCTCAAGATAATACAGGATAGACTGTAGCAGCATGTAGAAAGAGAACTACCAGAGGTGCAGGCTGGATTCAGAAGAGGCAGGAGGACCAGAGATCACATTGCCAATATATGTTGGATCATGGAGAAAACAAAGGAATACCAGAAACAAGCTTACTTCTGTTTCATTGACTACACCAAGGCCTTTGATTGTGTGGACCACAACAAAATGTGGCAAGTAATTAAAGAGATGGGAATACCAGAACACCTCATATGTCTCATGAGAAATCTGTACATGAGTCAAGAAGCAACAGTTAGGACAGAGTATGGAATGACGGAGTGGTTTGGAATAGGAAAAGGAGTAAGACAAGGCTGCATTCTGTCACCCTGCTTATTCAATTTATACACAGAGCACATAATGTGCAATGCAGGGATAGAGGAATCACAATATGGGATCAAAATTGCTGGGAGAAACATCAACAATTTGAGATATGCAGATGATACCACCCTAATGGCAGAAAGTGAAGAAGACCTAAAGAAGCTCCTGATTAGGTTGAAAGAAGAGAGTGCAACAGCTGGCCTGAGACTCAATATCAAGAAAACCAAGATAATGGCAACAGGTCATATCAGCACCTGGAAAATAGATGGGGAAGAAGTAGAAGCAGTAACAGATTTTACTTTCTTAGGATCCAAGATCTCTGCAGATGGAGATTGCAGCCATGAAATAAAAAGGCGAGTGATTCTTGGGAGACAAGCTATGAAAAACCTGGGGAACCTAGTGAAAAGTAGAGATATCTCACTGCAAACAAAGGTCCGCTTAGTCAAAGCAATGGCATTTCCGGTGGTAATGTATGGCTGTGAGAGCTGGACCATTAGAAAGGCTGAGCGAAGAAAAATAGATGCCTTTGAGATGTGGTGCTGGAGGAGAGTTTTGAGAGTCACCTGGACAGTGAGGAGAACAAATAGGTCAATATTAGAAGAGATTAGCTCTGAGTGCTCCTTAGAAGGACAAATAATAAAGATGAAGTTGAAGTATTTTGGACATCAAATGAGAAGAGAGGATTCACTTGAGAAGGCCTTGACGCTGGGGAAGGTGGAGGGCAAAAGAAGAAGGGGACGGCCAAAGATGAGATGGCTAGATGGTATTGTAGACACAATGGGCACGGGGCTGTGTGGACTAAGGAGGATGGTGGAGGACAGAGGTGCCTGGAGAGCGATGGTCCATAGGGTCGCAAAGAGTCGGAATCGACTGTGCGACTGAACAACAACAATTTAAGAGTAATTTTCAGAAGAACTTGTAACAATTCAAATAAAACAGTAACATCACAAATAAGTAGAATAATGGAAAGGAAATACAAGCACAAGACAAAAATCAGCTCTAAAATAGCAGGGGAAAACATGTATCTTGAGCAACAGTGTAATCCTGTTCACTTCAAGTCAGAAATTAATCTTATTAAATTCAATTTGACTTCTTTTTGGGTTAATTGTATATAACAGAGTCAATCTGGCGAATCTTTATTGTGGGCCCCAACAAACAGGGACAATAGTTATGCATTAGAGGAACTGCAGTGTGTAATATATGGAAGGCACATGACTGTCTGCTGTTTGTGTATGGCATTCTACCCTTGATGACAAAAAAAGGGGACACAGATCTACATTAGAGGGAGACCTAGTACTATTTCAACAAAATGCTCAGACAGTAAGACATGAGATTTTGAGATTATATGAACTTCATAGAGCAGTACCAAAAAGGGACCATAAAAAGCCACCGTTAAAATTATATGTTCAAAAACATAGCAGACAACCTTTTTACTATCTCCTCCTCCACCACCACCACATTCTATCATATTCTAACCATATAATCTGACTGTTAAAGAATGTTAACCCTTTTTAAGAATGCTATTTTTCTCAAGGTAATATTGCATGTAGATATATTATACATTTTAAACCCTAACAGCATCTAGCAACAAACTGGTGCTGGTCTTCCTACTGCTAAACTATCATACAGCATTTGCAACATTATTACCATGTCGTAATGTAATATGTTGTCCTTTGGTATCAATCAATATGGCCTACAATAAATGACTATTTGCTTGTACTGTAGTCTCAGTCATACAATTCAGCCCACAAATGTTATAACAGGGGTTGGCAACCTTTTTCAGTCGGGGGCCGGGTCACACTCCCTCAGACAGTTGGCAGGCCGGACTGGTGGTCTAGCCGCTGCTGCCGCTGCCAGAATCAGACGTGGACTCATTTGCGACTGCTGCAAATGTATTTACAACAGCTGTAAATGAGTCCGCGGTTGTCATAAATGCATTTACAACAGCCTTAAATGAATCCACAGCCGATTCCGGTGGTGGCTGGAGCGAGGGCACGGGCTGGTTGATTTGATGCCAGCCCATGGGCCATAGGTTACCTATCCTTGTGTTATAACCACAATAACAGTCAGATCTCATCTGTTAAATTGCCATTACTACAAACAGAAACTGCACTGTAATTTCCATGCCGTAAGATCTTCTGCCTTGTGTTATCTTTCACCACAATAAAACATTTCAGAATTAGACATTAGTTGCCCATCAGTGGTGATGGATGAGACAGCACAACACGTCTTGCTCCCTCAGTTATTTGTTCCACAGATACCATTACAAAACTGTGTTGTGCCAGTAAAGTGAACAAATCCAATTTCAAAGTTTGAAATTGAACACATAAGATCTTTTTAAAAGTTTAATCTTCATGAAGCCAATTTTGTAGCCAAAGCCTAATTTTAAACACATGTTCAGTTGAATGCCACCTTTGGCATTTCTCAGTCACAATGGCATAATCTCACTGGCCCAAATCCTCTGGATAAATTAACGCCAGTATAAAGAAAATTAAATAATCTCCAGCAGAAGACAGCTGCTAATTTAAGAGTCTTTGTTTCTTAAACAAAATCTCATTAAGTGTGAACAAGGTAGCTTCCCATATGACCCAGAACTGATACAGGGACTCTTTAATTGGCAACAATCTGTCCTTTGCACTGGTGTAATTTACACAAGATTTTGTTCACAGTGTTAATTTTACTACTACTTCTTAGTGCATTTCTTGACGTTTTAAAAAGCATAAGAATGTATTTTAAAGTAGCAATTGAAATAATGAAACCAAAAACAATACATATTTGTTACATAAACAATATAAATGACAAAAGAAATCAGCAGGTATTTCTGGGTGCAGAAATAAATTAAAACACTGACTAAAATTGTCCAACTGGTGGCACCAATATTAATTCTGTCTGTGTCTTGGTACTAAATGAAATGATGAAATGGTGTTCCGATAGGGGAAAAAATTTAATTAGACCCCATGAAATAGGTCTGATCAGTGGCACTTGGAACACAAGTGCTACAGAAATCCACAACTTCTAAAAACCACAGGAAAGACAGACAGCAAGCAATCCAAAAAAAAGGTCAGCAAGATTTCCCCATTAGCCCCAATGTGGCTAATGGGGAAATGACAGCACACCTTCCTGGGTCTTCTATGCCAGTGCAAAACTTTTGTAGGTGGTGGTGGTGGGGTTGATCTTCATTTGTGCTGGAGGAACACCTGCCAGATCAAGAATAACAATTTCTCTCTCATGTTTTTTACAACACCACTCCCTGAATAAACATGCCCTGAGAGTGCTGTGGCCCATGCCAAATTCAGAACATTTTTTAAAAAATAACCCAAACAGTACTTTCTAAACTAGATGGAGTCTTGTATGAAGCAACTACTTGCCCCAGAAATTATAACTAATAAGAGATGGATATGCTTTGCTCTGCTTCCATTTCTTTGGCTTGGAAATCAGCCAAGAGATTTTAAAGAATTCAGTTTGTCATTTTGGCATACGGAAAATTAGCCCACCTCCTTTCTCTTCAAAACACTCTGCCCTTTCAGCCACTGATTTAAGAAAAATGCAGCCGTGAGGAAATTGGGGGTGGATTTGTCTCTGGCACATTTGCCCTCTCTCGCTCTCTCTTTGATGCCATGATAATTCTACACAGCAGCCCTCTAGTTTAAAAAGCCCACCCAGGCAGCTTATGGTCTGGAACAAGCAAAGGCTTCACTGGCATCTTCCCATAATATTAGAATTTGCAGTGTAAAGCATTGTTGGCCTGCCTCCTTCACATTCTCTTTCTGTCAACATAAATCTAAGCTGCATACATATCTTGCAAAGTTTCATTCTCCCTCCCTCCAAGTAGAGCCAGGGTGGCCAAACTATGGCCTGCAGGCCGGATCTGGCATGTGGCACCCAATGCTGCCCTCGCCGCTGCCTGGAAGTGGAGGTAAAATGCGTCCACGCATGCATAAACGCTGCTGTAAATGCACCCACAGCTGTCGTAAATGTGTTTATGACAGCCATGGACACCCTTTACGGCAGGAGGAACCACATGACTGGCCCGCTCAATCACATGACCGAACCGCTTAACCATTTGACCGGCCCACGGCACAAAATGTTTGGGAACTCCTGACGTAGAAGGTGTTTCCCCTATGAGGGAACAAGTTGTATGTCTTCCCCTAAGTCTTGGCACTATCATCTGTGCTACAAGGGACTTGGCAACAAAGAACAGTTTGCTTGGAGAGAGAAAACATTTCAGGCTAGCCCAGCTTGCTTGCACTGACGTTTTATATTATGTCAATTTCTGAAAAGTAAATTTGTGTAAGCAGCTAATAACAAGCGAGGCAGTGACTCAAAGAACAATTAAAGGGCTGTCATATGCATTATGATTCACAACAATGGTGTGCTCTCTCCCACACCACACAAAATAATTAAGACATTCAATTTAGAAAAGATATGTACAGTACTGTGTAGCTTGCCCATGGAACATTTTAAAAAAAGATCAAAATAACATTAAAAACCATCTTGATAAGTAGTGCCTCAACACTATACTCTCCTCCTGCCTCCTTTATACAATTCCATCACATTTGAACAAAATTTCTTTGTAACGCAGTATGGTTCAGAAATTAAGTTTCTAACTTTACTAAGGGGATTATTTTCAATTTAGCCATACAAATGTTTTCCCCCTCAGGTTACTGTATTTTAATTAACTGTATACTTTTCACCCTGTATAGTTTCTTAAAGAGTTTTAAGCCCTTTAGACATTATTCCAGGGAAATCCACCATGTAATCGAATTAAGCAGTTTACATAGGAACAGCATCTCTCAGCATATCAGCTGGCCCCTGCAGCCCAGCATCTCTGCAGGCTCTTTCCTGCAGATCATAAAGATCTCCTGATGCTGTCAATGTATTATGGGACAACCAGAAGACAGACTTGCCTACTGCAATGCCCCATTTGTTCAATGCTGTCCCTTCCTCAATGGTATTCTTTTACTGAAACATCAGGAGCTGCAGTGGCTAAGTGGCTAAGAAGCTTGCATTGTTAGCTGGAAGGCCGGCAAGTTGGCAGTTTGAGACCCGGGTACTGCATGATGGATTGAGTGCCCGTCTCTGTCCCAGCTCCTGGGGACATGAAAGGAGCTTCATTCGGGTGTCCCCTGAGCAGTTTCTCCCACAAAAATCCTTTTAATCCAGAATAATTTCTGAATAATAATAATAATAATAATAATAATAATAATAATAATAATAATAATAATAATAATAACAACAACAACAACAACAACAACAACAACAACAACAGAACATCAGGCCATTTGCCTCTGCAGATTTTATGTCCTACTATATTACCTGCCTCTCAATTACTCTCAGAGTTATATTCTTCAATGATGTGTTTTGTGCATAATGACTGTTTATACTTCTTGTACAATATTTTTTGCCAAAATCCTTTTGCTGATTTATGCTTGTGATGGGGAAATTCTGGCTGGCTAAATAGGCGTCCCTCTTTTCCCCTTCCCTTCTCATGACTTAACTTTCATAGCATTTTGTTTCACAAAGAGATCGGTAATCTCAAAAGCACACCAATTATTAAGCTTCACCTAATAAAGGTACCATCTCAAACCTAGATTCTGGAATGTTTTTAATGGTCAGCGTATATAATCCTACTTATTTCATAACAAATTGATCATTAGGAAACATCTGCCCATAAATTAGTGAAAATGGCATCAGGTTCACATGCTCAAAATGAATACTGAAGCCTAGTGGGAGCTGGTGGTTCTGATTTTATAAGGGCAGTGAATCCCCTTTGATTTTGTCCCAACTTTAACAGAGATATCCAAACCACTGAACTGAATTAGGAAAAAATGTTCAAGATAAGTAAAGTAATGTTCAGCATACAAGATACACTAGAATTTGGTTCTGGAACCTGGGATCAACTGGTGGATCATGAAAACAGAGTGACAGATATGTAGTATTTATTTTTTTTAAAAAACTGCTGAACAACACAAACTGTTTTTAAGGATGCAAGCATAGCACATAAAGGGTGTCAGGTTGAATTCTGTTGTTCTGAAAGTGAGTAAAAACAGTGTGGATTTACTCAGTGTGGTGTATTGAATAGAGTGGTGAACTAGGGTTTAGGAGGCTTTGTTTCCAATCCCTACTCAGCTTACTGAGGGTGTGGAACTAGCAAAACCACTCCTTAAGTATCAGACTTACCTTGAAAGCCCTATTAGGGCATACCCGTCAAGTTGCGGTTTTGGAAATCTGGGAGCCAGGCATGCATGCACAGTAGGTTTCCAGGCGCCAGGCAGGAAATGGGTTACTGCGCATGTGTGGCCGTCAGAGGCAGTGGCGCGCATGCGCAAAAACCTCTGCAGGCATGCACAGAAACCCCTTCAGCCAGGAAATGGGTTACTGCATATGCGTGGCCATTAGAGTCAGCAGCGCACATGCGCAGAAACCTCAGCGTCCATGCGCAGAAACCCTTTTGGCTGGGAAATGGGTTACTATGCATGCATGGCCTTCAGAGGCAGCAGAGCGCATGCGTAGTAGCTACTTTCCCCGCCGTTCAAAATACGGGATGGCGGTAGGAAAGGGGAAGATCAGGCGCGGAAAAATGGGAAATCCTGGCCAATATGGGATACTTGACAGGTATGTATTAGGGTCAGTTCTCACTGGATAGTACAGTACAAAAAACCCACTTCAATAGTTTTTATTTTATATGCTTTCAGTGATATCACTTTTACGCATGTGGGTAGAACTAAAATAAGTCAGACAGACTTCTTTCATTTCTGTGGAAGCTTATTTTTAAAATCAGGGTGGGGAATAATGGCTAAGAAGTGTATTGTTTACACATGGTATCTGCAGTTGAAGTGTAATGCAAAGCTGCTGTGAGATAGGCTTGCTTATCCTGAAGTAGAATAACATTGAATATTTTTGAGCAATCTGAATGTGTACCAGTTTGCAAAGGGACACAATTTCTCGATGACTTACTAAATCAAGGTCTTGTGACACCCTCCGCTTGCGAAGCTCTTCCATTCTCTCACACACGTCGGTAAAGCAGGTATTATAGTAATCTGCATACTGCTGGGCCAAATCATCAATGTTGCCCAATGATCCATCCTATAGGCAAGATAAAGAACAGAACAAAATGATTAAATTCTTTCCAGGTTTTAAAGAAACAAATGAATTCACAACATGAAAAATTCATTAATAGGTCTTAATTAACATGAAGAATTACAGTGAATAGTGATGTAGCACTTTAACTGTATGCTTAACAACTTGCTTTCAAAACAAGCAACAATGTTGTAGGAAAAAAAGTTTTTCCAACATGCAGAAGTTGTCAAAAGCCAAGATGTTACATTTTGATCTGATCAATGACATTTGAGTTTTGAAGTCAGCTCTTACACCCCAATTGCTTAAAACCCCTGATCACTTAGAACAGAAACAATGATTAAATTCATACTGTATTGATCAGTACAGGAATAGTTCCTACAACCCCTAAAGCACTTCTCTCTCTGTATGGATGGAAAGCTGAAAGTTAATAGATAAAAATGCCATCCCACACTCTCCTTCTGAACACATCTTCTATGAAAATCAATAAAGCTAGGAATCCTAACTTCACATTAATCCTCAGAAGATTCAAGGTATTTTATTGTAGCACTGTTCTATAAATCTTGCAACTATCACTGTGTACTATATAAAGAAAAATGTTGCTGTAGATCTAAAGCAGTGCTGGCGAACCTATGGCACACGTGCCAGAGGGGGCATTCAGAGCCCTCTCTACATAGTTCGCCCTGCCCCTCTGCCCAGTAGCCCAATGGGAGCACTCTCTCCCTCCCCCTACCACAGAGTTCATCCTGCCCCTCTGCCCAGCAGCCCAATGGTGACACTCCCCCCAGCACAGAATTCACACCACCCCTCTGCCCAGCAGAGTGGGTCTTGGGTTGCAGTTTGGGCACTCGTTCTCTAAAAGGTTCACCATCACTGATCTAAAGAAACCCTAAGTTGGATAGTTTGCTGAGGAAGGAATAACTTCTTAATAGCATTCAGTACACATGCTGAATATCCAATGTGTTGTAGTGGAAAAAGTGATGGATCATGACTCAGGAGACCAGGGTTCAAACCCCTATTCAGCCATTGAATCTCACTACGGGCGTAGAACTGGTAAAATTACTCCTCATTTGCCTTGAAACCCATTAGGGTCACAATAAGTTGATTCTGACTGAAAGGAGCATAATGTAACATAACACAGACTGTATCTGCATTTCCTCTAGGAAAATTTCTATACAGTATTACTTATTTCTAGTTAACTTCTGGGTTTACAAAAACATTATGTCATCCTGCACACTCTGTTTCACGGTACATTGGCTACAGTGCAGGACTGTAATTAGGGTGGAGCAACTGAGGATTCACCTCAGGGCACAAAAAAGTTAGAACCACCAAAAATGGGAGGTGAACCTACTGACAAATGTTAGGAAAATAAATAGCAACATCTCAGAACTCTATAACATCTTCTGATCCCATTCATTTCATTTTTGTGAGAGTCTCCAGATTCCATTATTTTCCTTGGTGGGGTCAATTCCATGAATCAGGGTGGCATGGGCGGGAGACAAAGTCAACAGCTCTTGGTAATGAAATTCATAGTTTTGTCTCTGCTGGACACAAGAACTACTAGAAGAAATATTCCAACAGAAAGTAATTGTAACATTTTAAAATGGGGGAAAACGAAGTCCAATAAAAGCACTTCAAGAAAGCAGTGGTCCAGCAGTTCTGTGATCGTCTCTTCTAACATATTTGAGGCTTTAGCTTTTGGGGAGACAAAATTAAAACACAGTATAAATGATGAACTGTCATGGAATTCCTAGAGAATTAATCTGATAGCATACAAGTACCAGAAGCATCCATTATGATTGATGTTAATGGAGCGAATAACAAAGAAAAGTTAAAATGATCTGGCTCTTACTGAACTAGATTTATTGGTCACCACACACCAGACCAAGGAATGTGCTGACATAATGTTTGCATTTGATGTTAAAGATAATAGGGAGCTACCGTTTATCCAGCACCTTGCACTAGAAAATGAAATAAATCTAACAGAAGAGTGTTTAATCCAAACTATCTATTATTGTTGTTTTTCTTTTGATTATGATTACAGTAAAGCTCTGTTTGTCAGATAGGCTAGCATTAAAAGTCAGCTTTTAATTACTTTATTGTATGGACAAAACCACTTTGGGGGAAATGAGTCATGCTGATGACACCCCAGTGCTTTATCTGAGCCCACACTAAAGTTCGACAAACAATTGTTTACTATACAATCAAAGAGTTTGAAAGATGTCATCATCATTGAGGACAATCTACTTGTTGGCACAGGAACGTACTCAGAGTGAAACCAAATCTAGAATGCCGTTACTATCAGTTAAGACAATATCTTGCAAAAGGCCAAAAATATCTTTTGTGTGCCAATTCTTCTCTTACTGTGCTTCTGAATTAATGACATCGTCAGCTGCAACTTGTATCTGAGAATGCATTTCCCCCCTGAAGAAGGAAAAATGCCATTGACGTGAATTTGTTTAAGGTGGATCCCAGTTTGCCATGAAGTGATCCACACACTATGATCATGGAGCCATTTCCTGCGGCACATATTAAATAAAACGTGCAGGCTTTAACACCAAGACTGCAATGGACTGCTGTAGCCTTTAGGATATTATCAAGGTGCGCCTTCACAGCCAGTCCATCTGGCATGGCCTCTTCCACCTCCATGACCATTGGGAAGCAGAGTTCCTCCTCTGCTCATTTTGGCATTGGGTCCAATATGATGGATTCCAGTGGCATTTCCTCCACTGAGGGGACCATCACTAATGCAAGAAGTATGAAAAATGTTGGATATCTCTCTGCATTTCCTCATTGGCACAAAAATCAAACAAAGGCAAGTAGCAGATTTCTGGAAAAAGTATAGAAGTCTTCCAGTGTAGGTCTCGGGATAAAGTGTAGCATTCTCTATACTGGTTGGCATTGTCTTTCCAGGGATCCAGGAAGCAGTGTTTCCCAATTCAAACCAGGGATGCCTGAGATTGAACTTGGGACCTTTGGAAAAAAGACATATACAGTACTCTACCACTGACCAACTGCCCCTTCCAAAGGGCCTCTGTTACCCCCAGCAGATACTCTCAGGTGTCTGAATGGGTTCAGAGGGTATCAGTGTTAGGTCCTGGCCTGTATAGCCGACGTTCAGCTCTCATGACTTTCCAAAGACCTGACAGCTGAGCTCTTATACAAACCACACTATACTAAAGCATGCTTAGAACAACAAGTAACCTGTCTGCAAGTTATTTTCCTACAGCAAGATCTACTATATCAGTTTACACCAATGAATCACAAGGAAAGGAAAACAAAATAGTAGACTAGAAAAAGTCAGTCTTTTAACTCAAAGATTGCCTTTTCTGAATAGAAAACAGAGTAAAGGTGTTCCCTCTCTTAAATATTTCATGTGTTAAGCCCTGCCTATATGCAGATAAATAAACAGAGAATGAAAAAGAAACATACCATTTGAGCTAACAGGAGACACAAGAGTTACTGTGTGGAAAAGCCACTGCAAACATCAGCAGTTCCTATTTAGCATTTCGGTCTGAAGTTCTGAACAGGAAATCCAGCCACAAAAAACATGTGGGATATGATCCTGCCTTTAATTAACATACTTTTCTTTGGGATACCATGAGATGTACAAGCAAGACTGCTAAAATCTTATCCACGGCAAGTAAGAGGGTTTTGGTTGTTGTTTTTCTCTGTAAGAGCTGTACTGAAAATACCTTGGTCAACCTTATGTACCACATTTCCCCCAAAATAACACCTAACTTGAAAATAAGCCCTAGGATGATTTTTCAAGATGTAATATAAGCCCCACCCCAAAAATAAGTCCTAGTTAAGATCAGCAGCTAGATTTTAATTGGAACGCCAGAGAAGGGTGGGTGGGTTGGTCCTCTCTTCCCCTCCTCTCCCCCTTTTCCGGCTTGTGCGGTCTGCCTGGCAGGTAAAAGAGAAGAAGCAGGTGAAGACGGAGAGAAAAAACTGCTCCCGCCAGCAGAGGAGACAGTGGTGGCAAAGTGCAGGCCATTTTAGTCCCTCTGACATGCCAGAGCAGCAACAGCAGTAATGGAGGCTTGAAAGCAAAAGCAATGGGAAGGCAGGCGGGGTAACCAGGGGAGCCCAACTGTGTTTGTTGTAATGGACACAAACCACAAAACATCCCGTATAAATAAGCCCTAATGCAGTGGCTCAAGTGGCTAAGACGCTGACTGGGAGGCGGAAGGTCATCAGTTCGATTCCTGAGGACGGAATGTCCCAGCTCCTGCCAACCTAGCAGTTCGAAAGCAAGAAATTGCAAGTAGATAAATAGGGACCACTTTGGTGGGAAGGTAACAGCATTTTGTGTGCTCCGGTGTCTAGTCATGCCTGCCACATGACCACAGAAACATCTGCAGAAGCAGCAGATGCAGACAGCGCTGGCTCTTCAGCTTTGAAACAGAGATGAGCACTGAACCCTAGAGTCAGATATGACTGGCTTTCGAGCAAGGGAAACCTTTACCTTACCTTTAATGCATCTTTTGGAGCAAAAAATAACATAAGTCACAGTCTTATTTTCAGGAAAATACAGTACAAACGTTCAGCAAAGTTATACAACTAATTTCATCTCTGTGAAAAGAATTTCACAGATCTTTCCACTGGCAGAGAAGGTAGTGATACATGACTGCATAAAGCAGGATGTTTGGAAATAATACCACTTAAAATACATAATATAGAAGCAGGGGAAAAAAACTTAACCATTTATGTCTTGCATTTTCCCCCAATAAGGGAACCAAGGTGGCACACAATTAGATTAAAACTGTATTAGAAGTACAATTGAAAGCACAGCACAATGTAATTATGAAAACCCCCAGCAAATAATAGTATTAGAAAGTATTGCTTAAGAACATAAATCAGCAAAAAGAGCATTCCATAATCCCCCCCTTGCCTAAGTCAGTTAAAAGCTTGCCTCAAAAGGACTGTCTTTGTCTGATGACTGCCAGCAAAAGAAAGAGGTCTATTTGCCACCCAGTTAGTTTCTTCCATAACTTTGGAACAGCCACTATCTCATATCCTCATCAAAAGAGTTGTGAGAAAAGTAGAGATGAAAGAAAAGCTTCTGCACATCTTAAAAGCCAAGTCATTTAACAGGTGAGACAGTCCTTTCAATAGCCTGAACCAAGAATTAAGGATATGAGAATAAGATCCCACGGTGGTGGGTGCACATTATAGATGTGTTATTAAGCATTTTGATTTGTATTATTTTTTTCTGCAATAATGAGATTTGTTTTAAGTGATGTGATATGTTTGTTTATTTTATTTTAAATTTAAAAAACCACAAATGAAATAAATAACTCGAACCCCAGCTGAATGGGGCTGTATAGGTCAGTGGTGGAGAACCTTGGTTCCCCAGCTGTTCTTGAACTTGAATTCCCAGAAGCCCCGATTAGCAGAAGTCCTGGCCTGGGATTGTGGAAATTGAAGTCAAAGAACACCTGGAGTGCCAAGGTTCACCACCATGGTTATAGGTCATGACCAGCACTCTGAATTGTGCAAAGAAATGATCCAGTATCCAATGAAGGAGATGTAATATGGGAGTTATTTGTTCCCTGTAACAAGTACCAGTTAGTGGTCTAGCTGCAGTATTTTGAGCCAACTGAAGTGTCTGCATACTCTTCAAGGCTGGCTCCATAGAGCATGTTGCTGTAAACAGCTAGGATGTAACTAAGGCATGTGTCACAGTAGAGAGATCTGACATCTGAAAGAACAGATATAGCTGGAGAACGAGCTTTAATTGTACAAATGCACTCTTGGGCACCACTGTAACCTGTACATCTTGGCTTGGGGCTGAATTCACAAACACCCTAGCTGCAGACCTGACATAAATTAGCTTAATAAATTTCTCAATTAATTTGAAATAACCCAGCTTAATTTCTGAGACTGTCTCTCTCTGGTGTTCTAGCACATCTCAGAATAGGAACACAATGTAGTGGTACTTCACTTAAAGAGCATAATGCGTTCCATGGGATTGCTCTTTAAGTGAGTTTGCTTTTTAGGTGAAACACCATTGTAAGTGACCAATTGTGACTTTTGGCCGGGGGTGGGTGGGGGGCGAATGATTGAGAACACCGATTTAGTTGTTAAGTGGGTTTTTGGTTGGTTTTAGTTGTTAAGCAAGGTGACCATTCAGAGATAATTCTCTTCTTTAAGCAACCATTCGGTGGCTATAGCTGGTGCAGAATGCAGCAGCCCGGGTGGTGATGGGATGCAGGTGTTATGCTCGTGCCTCACCATTGCTTCGGGAGCTGCACTGGTTACCAGTTTGTCTCCGGGTGCAATTCAAGGTGCTGGTTTTTGACCTTTAAAGCCCTACATGGTAGTGGGCCAGGATACCTAAGAGACCGCATCGTCCCAAGAGTGTCTGTCCGTCTAACCAGAGCCGTCCGGAGGGGCTCTCTAATTGTTCCATCTGCCAGAGGGGCTCACCTCTCTGGCACACGAAGGAGGGCCTTTTCTGTGTCCGCACCAGCCTTGTGGAACCTCCTGCCAGTAGAGTTGCGGGAGCAGATGGAGCTGCTGCCTTTCAGAAGAGAATTAAAAACCTGGTTGGCGGGGCAGGTGTGGGGCTCAGATGGAAGAGTGGCCCCCGCCTGCTGGCTTATAAAATGAAGCCCCCATCTTTTTAATGCAGGCAGTTTTAATGTGGTTAATTTTAATAGGTGGGTGGGTATGTTGGGGTTTTAATTGTTTTTAATATGTATGTTTTAATTTTGTTGTGAGCCGCCCTGAGTCAGGTTCACCTGATTGGGTGGCATAGAA
The DNA here is from genome assembly GCA_035047345.1 of Bradypodion ventrale. Classification (NCBI taxonomy): domain Eukaryota; kingdom Metazoa; phylum Chordata; class Lepidosauria; order Squamata; family Chamaeleonidae; genus Bradypodion; species Bradypodion ventrale. The sequence goes on from JAWDJE010000001.1 coordinate 100,301,190, forward strand.
ATTTGAACCATAAATAAATAAACAAATAAGTTAGTCTCCAAGCGAGGCACTCTTTATGTGAGGTTTTACTGTAGATGGAAAGTCTAGCAAATTACAAGACAAAGATCCCTCTGCTCTGTTTCTCCCTCTAGTTCTCCAATGACAACATGTAGGCCTTGAGAGAAATGTGGCCATCTGAAAGCTCTGGAGTGGTAGTTGAAGAAAAGCTGGGAATCAACAAACGGCTTCAATTTTAATGCAAGAAGAAGAAAAATATGGGGGATTATTCCATTTACCCATTGTGTGCAACGAGAACATAAGAACAGCCTTGCTGGAACAGGCCACAGCCCATCCAGTCCAGCATTCTGTCTCACACAGTGGCTCACCATTTGCTTCAGGGTATTCCTAAACAGATGCCTTCACCTGCTTAGGATTCCCTGGAAATGGCATTGAGAGATATCCTGCCTATCTCTCCAACCCAGAAGTTGTCCTTAGGTATCCATAATTATAGCCATTGATACCCTTGTCCTCCATGAACTTGTCTAATCCTTTTTTAAAGCTGTCAAGTCTGACAGCTGTCACCACTTCTTCTGGCAGGGAGTTCCATAGACCAGTAATCCTCTGGGTGAAAAAGTACTTTCTCTTATTTGTTTGAGAACTAGTACCCAAAAGTTTCATGGAGTGCCTCCTAGTTCTAGTGTTGTGCAATAGGGAAAACAGTTTTTCCTTATCTACTTTGTCCACAACGTGCATGATTTTATAAACTTCAATCAGGTCACCTCTTAGACTCCATCGTTCAAGAGTAAAAAGGCCCAACCGTTGTAGCCACAGATGGTAAGGAAGGTGTTCCAGTCCCCTAATCATTCTCGTTGCCCTCCTCTGTACTTTTTCCAGCTCCATAACAAGTTCCATGTTTTCCTTAATCTCATATGAAAGAATGAGCTATGGCAAAGTTAATCTCTGTTCTTATTCATGGCACCGAAAGTGGAAAGACTTATGTCTTCCATAAACCAGTGCTGTGCCTAAGTGCATGGTTTCATTTGACATTTTCACGTACAGTATTTATCAGCAATGCCTCTGCCGAAACCTGAAATAGTCACCTTTTCCACTTTCTCTAACCATCAAGAGTGGGTAACATAAACTGTAGAAGGACTTCAGAGAGTAAATAAAACAAAAACTTTGTAGCTCTTTAAAGACTAACTGCTGTTTTTTAATGTTAACTTTAGTTGATCAAGTCCACTTCGTCAGACACAGGAATGAGACTTCATGGCATCAATTTATATACATCAGGTACAGAGGTGCAATAAAATACAATATCTATGTAGTTGTGCTCCCTTCTGTCCCCCCTCCCCAATAAGGGACCATCTTATCTATAAAGCCTTCAATACGATGCATCCCTAAAGTCACAAGCCCGCAAAAATGTCTTACTTGCCTACTTTCTAGTCATAAGACAAGCTGGGATTCCACTCCCACTTTGCCAGCTCAGTGAGTGAGAAGTAGGTTGGCAAGGCATTTGCAAGCTAGAAACAAAAGGGGATGGCAGCAGAGGCATGGATCATGCTGCTTTGTCTCACACCAACCTGTTATATTTCTCTGCTAGATCTGTAGGAAGTTTGCCACTGTGCAGCTACTACAGAAACACAGTAGGCTAGAAGTGGAAGGAAACACTGTTCCTTTCCTCTATTGCCAGACATCTTCACTTCTACATGAGCTTTACCAGTATCCAGTACAAAATTGAATGGGCTGGCAGCAGAGGGATGATATATGCTGTCATGCATTTGCTTTCCAACCATCTGGTGAACCTCATCTGGGTATACCTGTCAACCGCGGCTCCGGACAATCCAAGACCTGCGCACAACGGTTCTGCGCAAGTCGCATTCTACGTATGCATAGAAGGCTTTTACGCTTGCGTAGAACCCTTTTACGCTTGCGTAGCGGTTCTACGCAAGCGTAAAAGCCTTCTACACATGCATAGAACGCGACTTGTGCAGAAGGGATGCGCAGTACCTCTTTCCCCCCACTGCCAATTCCGGGGTTTTGGCAGCTGTGGGCGGGGAAATGGTACAAATCGGTGCCGAAAATCGGAAAATCCCGGCCAATCTGGGAAGGTTGACAGGTATGCATCTGGGTGAAATTCCTGGTCACCTCTCAGAGAAAGGCAAATGTCAGAAATAAGGATTCTTCTCTCCACAGCCACTACAGTGGCTCTACACACAAGGAAAAGCCAACATTCCTTGAATAGGAACATGGTTTTTCAAACTAAGACTCCTTCTAAGGTTGAAAAAAAGTTAAAACATCACAGCTATATGTGTGCTTGTTATGTGTCATCAAGTCACTTTCAATTGACGAGGACACTATTCATTAGTTGCCTTCAAAAGGTCACTAATAATCAACAGCGTATCATCAACAGTTTTGTACAACTATATACTCACATTATTCTTCATTTCTTCAAATAACACTCCGTATCAAGGGACTCCTTATACAGCACATATAAATGACAGCAAAACCACAATTACAATATTATTATAGTATTATATAAAGCATAATTTTTTTAAAAAAGAGAGGCATTTTACTGGCTACAGTAAACAAAACACATCTGCGGAGCTTGGAAACTTTATATTTTTACATCGCCACCCAGAATTCCCCCAGTCAGCTGGGAGCTACAACACAATAAATAGGAATACTTCTAAGCTCTGCATATTCACCTGACTTCAGCAGAGAGATATGTATCCTGTTCATCTCAGGAAAATACATGAGTCACTATAATTGTGTGTCTTGTTATTTTTTTCTCTGTCAATGCCACAGGAGATAAAAGGAGGTAAAAGTTTCAGTCACAATAGCTTTTCTACTGAATTACAAGTCAACGATCAAAACAATAACCGTGACAAAAGAAAAACTCCAAGTTTCCGCAATAACGGAGATATTACAACATTGTAAAATAAGGGGTTAGGGTATTTTTTATAAAAAGAACATCTGGAAAATTCTGAGATACTCCAATTATCTTTTTGCTTCCAACAGCTGTTCCATCTGCTCACCAATTCCTATGCTTCACTAGTTTGGGAGCAGCTGGGTTAGAAGAGAGTATTACATGCTTACATTCAAAAATTAAGAAAAATGTATTTACTACAAAGCAGTGCACAGTAATATTTCATTTCTCATAAGAGCATACAGAAGCTGACCTATGGCATACAAGGTGTTGCAAACTCTGAGTGCCAAGAGCAGAAGACAATTATTTCTACTCCCCATCATCCTAATAAATTATTAATAATTACAGGCAATCAATTCAATTCTGACTTATGGCAACCCTTTCCAGGACCTTCTATGTCAGGAGTGCCTTCTTCTGAGGATGCTCTAGATCTGTGCAACTTGACCAAGGCCATCCCTACAGGTTGAGTTTTCTCCCAGAAGGCAAACTGAGAAATCAAACACCGAAGCTCCCTGTAAGCTGCAGCTCTGGACTTTCTCTTAAAACAAGCATACCTGAGGAGCGCTATAGACCAAGCAAAGTATACAGACCTTAGAAAAGTTATTTAATTGTAGCCAGTAGCTGGTAGATACAGTATAAAATAAGCTACAATGATAATGTTAAAAATATTATACGTTTATCAAGTGAGGACTGCTGTGGCTCAAGTGGCTAAGACGCTGACTGGGAGGTGGAAGGTCAGCAGTTCGATTCCCGAGTACTGCAGGACGGAATGAGCTCCCGTCTTTGTCCCAGCTCCTACCAACCTAGCAGTTTGAAAACAAGAAATTTTAAGTAGATAAATAGGGACCACTTTGGTGGGAAGGTAACAGCGCTCCGTGCGCTCCGGTGTCTAGTCATGCGTTCCACATGACCACGGAAACGTCTGCAGAAGCAGACAGTGCACTGCTGGCTCTTTTGGCTTTGAAAAGCTCTTCATGGTAGTGGGCCAGGTTACCTAAGAGAGTCTGCCCGTCCTACCAGGGCGGACCGGAGGGGCTCCCTCAGTGTTCCATCAGCTAGAGGGGCTCACATCTCTAGCACAAGTAGGAGGGCCTTCTCCGTGTCTGCCCCAATCCTGTGGAACCTCCAAACAATAGACTTACAGCTACAGACAGAACTGCTACCCTTTCGGAAAGGATTGAAAACCTGACTGGCAGTGCAAGTATGGGGGGCTGACGGGGTGTTGACTCCCGCTTGTTGGCTGTGTTAGTGTTCTATGTCCCTTTCATTGACTGTGGGGTGGGGGGGGGTGGGGAGGGTATTTTTAGATACGGGATGGTTTTTCAAATAGTCTTTTATTAAGTTTTTATGGGGTTTCGTATGTTTTTTATGCAATTGTTCTGCCACCCAGAGTTGCCCTAGGGCAAGAGGGCGGGATATAAGTCCAAATAAATAAATAATAATAATAAATAACAGAGATGAGCATTGAACCCTGGAGTCAGATATGACTGGCTTTCGAGCAAGGGAAACCTTTACCTTTACTTATCAAATGATGCCAGAAGGTTCTTGTGTCCCTCTGTTGCAACACTGGAATCCAACAGACAATAAAGCACTTTTTTGTTCAGTGGACAACTATCTCACTGAATTTGCTACCATCAGCCACTGTGTCGGGTACACAGAAAGAGCCTCCTCTGAGATTGTGGTGTTTTTGAACCGTGTGTGTGTGTGTGTGTGTGTGTGTGTGTGTGTGTGTGTGTGTGTGTGTGTGTGTGCGTGCGTGCGTGCGTGCGTGCATTTTTACAGTGCTGAAATTGACAAACTGAAGAGAATGACAACCTGGTGTAGTTAATATGAATAGAGAGGAGTGACTAAACTGCTGACTAATAAATAAATAAATAACTGCTAACTGCTAATGACAAACAGTCTGAAGAGAAGATGTTCTGGTTCTTGCACAGGCTCTACATACAGTATCAGCAAAGACCATGAAAAAAAACTGAGTTCTTGCTATGTGGTAGCTTCAACTCATCAATCATGTTATTGCTCCCGTTATGAGTGATACATAGAGCTAGCCAGTCCTCTCTATCCATGTTGATGACTCCGGATTTCAGAAAAAAGATTTACAGTATCTGTGTATACCAACCCTATCTCAGTTGCAGAAATATGACTTTGCTTGAGGGCTTCATTATATAGCTAGAGATGCCACAGTTACTGCTGGCATCCTATTTAATACTTGTTCTACTACCATATAAGTAAGTCTACAGTGAGACTTCTGTTTCAATATGACAAAAAATCCTGTAGAAATTCAATTATGCTTACACAGAGTGCAAGCTGCTGGTATGTTGGCAGAGTTTCTTGTGATTTTAGAGCACTTCCTGGCTTTACTAGCCTCAGGATGCAGTTGATTTATTAATAATCCAGCCTTCAATATATGAATGAGTTATCTTTGCCCTATCAAGCAAAGGCAACTTTGGATATGAGAGGCATTATGATGATTCTTGTTATATGAGACAGCTTGCAAACACTGTAGCAAATGGCGTGGAATGAACCTAGGTTGCATTGCACCTACACTCCTGAAGTTCTAGACCCCCCAAGGCCAACGTGAATAAAACGTGCAAAGAAATATTGAGAAAGCAGCAGAAAGAGAAATAAGAGTGCTGTTATTAAGCAGCATGTGTTAAATATGATTTGATGCTGGCAATATGAGGCATGCATTTCAAGGACAGGTGTGAGCAAACATGGCAAATTATTATACAACTTAGACCAAATGGGTAAAATTGTTTCCTACAATCAGCTGAAAGATTACCATAGCCCAAAATGCTGATCGTTTAATAGAATTTTCAAACCATGAGCTGAAACAAAATTATTATTTAAAAAAACATTTTCTCCTAATGTTTGATGATATATTTTACAGGGGAAAAATGTTGATGTTGTTCAGTCACATAGTTAAGTCTGACCCTTTGCAACCCCATGGACCATCGCGCACCAGGCACCTCTATCCTCTACCATCCTCCTCAACCTGCCCAGCTCTGTGCCCATTGCGTCAACAATGCCATCTATCCATCTCATTCTCTGCCGCCCCCTTCTTCTTTTGCCCTCGACCTTTCCCAGCATCAAGGTTTCCTCAAGTGAATCCTCTCTTCTCATTTGATGTTCAAAGTATTTTAGCTTCATCTTCAAATTTTGACCTTCCAGGGAGCAATCGGGGTTGGTTTATTTTAAGATTGACCTATTTGTCCTCTTTGCTGTCCAGGGTACTCTCAATATTCTCCTCCAACACCACATTTCAAAGGCATCTATTCTTCTGCGCTCAGCCTTCCTTATGGTCCAGCTCTCACAACCATACATTACTACCAGAAATACCATTGCTTTGACTATGTGCACTTTTGTTTGCAAGGTGATGTCTCTACTTTTAACTACCGGTATGTTCCCCAGGTTTCTCAGAGCTTGTCTCTCAAGAATTAGTCGCCTTTTTATTTCATTGCTGCAATCTCCATCTGCAGTGATCTTGAATCCTAAGAATGTAAAGTCTGTCACTGCTTCTACTTCTTTACCATCTATAGCAAGTGTTTCTTCACCATCTATAGCATTGGTGGCTAACCTTGGCACTCCAGTTGTTCTCAGACTTCGATTCCCAGAAGCCCTGATCATTGGGTGTGCTGATTTGGGTTTCTGGGAATTGAAGTCCAGGAACAGCTGGAGTGCCAAGGTTAGCCACCACTGATCTATAGCAAGTGTTCTTCACCATCTATAGCAAGTATTTTAATCAGATTGTGGTCCAGTACAAGGTTTGGAAAACTTATTATTCCTACAGAAGTATTGTACAGATGCTACAGCTTGTACAGATGCTAGGGAAATGTGCATTGAAACAAAATGTGCATCAGCATCTAGATAAAAGTGAAACTGATATTTCTTCCCATTATGAAAATACTCTGAATTCCCATTTTGATGGTTATAGCCTATGGTTTGTTTATCAAAAGAGGCAATTCAATTTTTCTCCCCCATTTGGTGCACAGTTATACAAACCTGTTGTCCTGGTTACTGAGCATCACACTGAGCATACTGAGAACTTGAGAAATACTTCTGCTAATCTATGTACATAAACAAGTACAGGGAAGTATATGCTCAGTCTTACAAATGAGCTAGGGAAAACGAACAGGCGTGAATATTATTAATTTCCTCTGAGGGTACACCACAGGCTACATATGAGTTTTAAGGCTTCAGTAGTTTGTGAACCAGTCAGTTGATGACATGCCTTTTGCAGATGAAGCCTGCCATTTGCGACACAGGAAGCAACACAACTTCACACACAACTCTACTGATCCCTAAACATTCAGCTCACACATATTCTGATGAGACCTGCATGCAGAGTAAATGTAAGGAATATCCAGCAATCAGTTCAGTAACTTAAAAGCCCTGTTCTTATGTTTGGTCAGTCTACCGGGGTGGCCAACCTTGGTACCCCAGGTGTTCTTGTACTTCAATTCCCAGTAGTCCTGATCAGCAGATGTGCTTACTTGGGCTTCTAATGAAGCCCAAGAACACCTGGGGCACCAAGGTTGGCCACCCCTGGTCTATACACTGGACCCCCGCACAATGACAAAGCTTGGTTTCAAGCATCACGGCGCTTGTCACGTTCCTACCAAAAACAAACTGGACCTTCGACCGGCACCAGTTTCTTTTGGATTGGAACGTGCATTCCAACCCAAAACAAACTGGAGGTCTGCTTTGAGCTGCCGCCCCCACCCCCCGCCACTGCGGGTACTCACCTGCAATCTCCGGAACATGTGTCCAGCTGGCAACGAGAGTGGGATGGATTGGCGCTCACATGGTGCCGCTGTAAAATGCCCCTTCTCACTTCCGCCAATTTCGACTTCAATTCCCAGAAGTCCAAATAAGTGGGAGGGGGCACTTTACAGCATTGCCATGTGAGCGCCAATCCACCCCACCCTCGCTGCCAGCCGGACACGTGTTCCAACGATTGCAGGTAAGTACCCATGGCGGCGGCGGCGGCAGGGGTGGGGTGGGGCGGCTTGAAGCAGACCTCCAGTTTGTTTTCGGTAGGAACGCGGCGAGTGCCACATTCTTACCCAAAACAAACCACCTTCTGGACCTCTGGTTGGAACAGTGGCCACGCGTTTGGCCGCTTCTCTCCCCAGAAGGCCGGAGGGTGAGCGCAGGGCCAATCTCCAGACCTCTGGTGGGAGAAATGGCCACACATTTCTCCCCCCGGAAGGCTGGAGGGTGAGGGCAACATCGTGGTTTTTTCTAAAAAGACACCTCGCGCACACCGACATGATGTCGTCTCGTGCGAGGAGACTTTGCAGGAAAAACTGCGATGTTGTACAAAAATAGCATTACTCGAACGCGTCGTTAGGCGGGGGTCCGCTGTACAAACAAAACTGGACAAAACACCATATCTGAAGCTGCAGAACTCCCCTCAGTCTTTCACACAGTGAGAGGAAACATCTACATGAAGGTTACTCTACATCTCCACACACAATTAAGGATCTAGAGGTAGGGGAGGGGCTGGTTTGCATTCAAAAAGTTCCCCACTGCAGAGGGAATCTCAAATGTTTCATCATAATCATTTAGAAGTCCAACAGTGCAGTATAACCATAAAAGCAAGATTAAACATGTGTGTCTCCAGCCCAACTGAATATGTTAGCCTTTTTTATGATTACAACACAGGATAAATAGAACTAGAATCCTTCTGCTGAAAAAAGATTTTTGACAGGCAGTATAGATTTGATTTAAAACAAATTTATAAAAATAATAATTTAATCACTATAATTTAATTTAATAATAATGTAATTTAAGTGAGGCTTAAGTGTGGGACTGCAGTGGCTCAAGTGCCTAAGATGCTGACTGGGAGGAGGAAGGTCAGCAGTTCGATTCCCGAGTATTGCAGGACAGAATGAGCTCCCGTCTTTGTCCCAGCTCCTGCCAAACTAGCAGTCCAAAAGCAAGAAATTGCAAGTAGATAAATAGGGACCACTTCATTGGGAAGGTAACAGCGCTCTGTGCGCTCCGGTGTCTAGTCATGCCTGCCACATGACCACAGAAACATCTGCAGAAGCAGACAGCGCTGGCTCTTTGGCTTTGAAACAGAGATGAGCACTGAACCCTAGAGTCGGATACGACTGGTTTTCGAGTAAGGGAAACCTTTACCTTTACCTATAGTGCTTAGTGCACTTGCTGGGCACTTCACAAGGTAATTAGCATTTTGCCCCCAACATGCTGGGTACTCATTTTACTGACCTTGAGAGGATGGACAGCTGAGTCAACCTTGATCCCAGTCAAAACTCAACTCAGATCATGAGCAGAGTTTTGGCTGCAGTACAGTAGTTTTAACCACTGAGCCCAAGTGGAAAACCAAAGCATTCAAGAATGTCTTGAAATTCCATACATCTCTGAGGGTGCACTTTCCTAATAAGTTTTCTGCTGCTCCAGGCAGTGATTGAAACCGACAATCCAAACCTTGCCAGGAAATAGTAGATCAACAACAATAAATTAATAAGGGGGCATGGCATGTAAGTTGATTAAATCATCATCAAAGCAAAAGCATCTCTAGTCCCTTGGTTAAAAGGGGGGCGGGAGGCCAAAAGTGCCTCATATGCTGAAGTAGCGGTGTGGTGAGAAAGGGCCATAGTTGTCCTGGTGACCATGAAGACCTGAGTAGGTCCAATCAAGAATGTATAGTAGAGATTTGTTGCCCTATCAACCTTACACATTTTGAGAAGTTAATGGTACAGTGACTCCCCATCCCAATAACCCCATTCTCTAAATGATGTTTTTCTTGTTAGCAGAAGAGAGAGTGTACAAAGACAGGAACTGTGTGTCACAACTTCATGAGATGCACTCCACCCACTTCCAGAAAGCATTCCTGCGGAAATCCTTAATGCTGTTAAACTGGGTGTCACTGCTTAAAAGATAAACAATTACATTATGTCTTTTTTTTTTTAGCTTTGCAGAGTCAGACAGGCTATATGTTTCAAAAAGCATAAAAAGGTAGCATTTCAATATGACCGGTAGGAGTTAATACAATATTTCAGAAGACTGGTAAACCAATTACAACTGGTAAATCAATTTGTTTTTTCTCCTCCTTCGGTCTCTAGAAGCTGTAAGTAGAAATGTTTAGCTGTACAGTATATCACAGCTACTGATGCTCTATTGCACTGCACAGTGGAATTATTTCATCAGTAACTCCTCTTAATAAATCAAACAATCTTTCTTTCTTTTCAGAAAGAAGAACCATCCAATAACATTCAGAGACCTGAATTAAACTTGCAGATTGACACTTACACTTAAAATTGATAGTCAGTTCACAGCAGTAAACTCAATACTCAGAAAGGCATACTGAGCACTTGAGGACCACAGACACTCCAACAAAATGTATTTAATAATAAGGGGGACACTAAAATAGAAGGAAATGACCTTAATAGGTACTGATGGTTACAAATTCTTCACTCAGTCCTCAACTGAGCAAAAACTACTTCCTTAAATCAAGTTCCGGAATTATTCATTTGACCCAAATCAACACGAATAATTTACTGTCAGTCCTGCCCTTTTCAACCTGGATCTAAAGGTAGGGTTACATTTGCTACTTTTTCCACATTCAAGAGCAAGGTGGCTTGCTATTTTCGCAAATACTTTTGAAATGTACCACTGGCAATGTTTAGGTTTTCCCCTAAAAGGAAATCATCACATCATAGAGCCCCCCCCCCCCCCGCACATTCATCATTAAGGCCGCAATATTATATGGCTTTGGGTATCTTATGTTTGGGTGTTACTTCTGCATAAATATAGATAGATTTCCACAGTTTGATATTTGCTCAAATATAAGAATCTTGATTGTTTCATTCTCTAATATTTTTCAAAAATCAGTTGGAAGCCAAGGAAGGTGAAAATACATAATGCATAACAACAGGGGACACTGTTGGACAAGACCTCTTCTTCATCTTCTTCTTCTGTGTCTAGGCCAGACATGAAACTGTCAAAATGAAGCACCCCTTGCTACAGCTCTAATCTGTGACTTGCCATGCCCAATAAAACAAATGTAGAAGGAGAAGGTGATACCTTTATTGGGTCACTAAACAAATAATAATAATAATAATCATTGTGAGCTTTCGTGATTCAAGATCACTTCTTCATCCATGCATCAGTTTCTTGTCGGTAAGGCAGGGAAATTATCAATGAAAGTCCAAATGTTCAGCCTCAATGGGCCATTTGGGATAGAACAATAAGCAGAGGCCTGGTTTCCTATGTTTGTCAAATGGGTGAGTAGTATCAAATGGACTGTGCTTCTTCACATTCATTTTTAAGAAGAGAGCCTGGCAAACAGACCAACATGCCATGAACGTTTGGACTCTACATTTGTTTTATGTATGGCTCACATGGCTGACTGTTTGCCCGAGCCTCTCCCAGGCCTCTCTCCATCAGCCCTGGGTTGGAAGCAGCTGCGCCTGACGCCCCTCCCATTGGCCCGTCTGGGCGGGGAGTTTGAAAGGCGCCAGAAACACGGGGGAAGCTGCTGTCGCCGCCGGAGACCGGACTGCTGCCTGAACCTCTCCCGGGGCTCTCTCCATCAGCCCCGGGTTGGAAGCACCTGCACCTGGCACCCCTCCCCTTGGCCCGTCTGGGTGGGGAGTTTAAAAGGTGCCAGAAATGCCAGGGAAGCTGCCGTCTCCACCAGAGCCTGGACTTCTGCCCGAGCCTCTCTCGGGGCTGTTTGAACTTTTTTGTTGACTCCTGCTGTGTTCCTTGTTTTGTGTTGATTGCGCTGTCTGGTTGGTTTTTGTATTGTGTACCTATTTGGTTTTTTTTGTATTGTTATTGTTGTTTCCTTTCTTGTCTGCTGTGCAGACAGCATGCATTGGTGTAAACCGCTTTGAGTCACCTTTGGGCCGAATAAAACAGTATACAAATAAAAAGTGAAATGAAATGAAATAAAAGTGCCTCTTGAAGCACCTTACATCATTACTGTTGGAGCCGCTTTTATCATCTTTGTTTTGTCTGTAACTTAATACTACAGTACTTGGACTTGTGTTGTTGTTTTTTATCGTCTTAGGCAAGTTTAAAAGATAGCGCACAATGACTTTTATTTAGGAGCAATAATGCAGTTATCAAGGGGGTTCAGCTCATTTAATTAAGCCAAGTACAATCACCCTCCTGTGAGCTTTAAACTGCAAATGTCCATTTAAATATTATTTAGATGCATATCTTCTAAGTACTGGGGACTGTGCAGAGCTTCATGTTTATATCAATTAGGGATATCAGCATGCTAATAAAAGCTTAATGTTGTGCCAGTTTATAGGCCTTTCCACTATTAGATTTGGTGTATTTTTTTCCTTTATGGTCTCTTCTGCCCATATTGCTTCATCACTGCCAAAGTGGCTGCTGATGAGTCTAAACAGGCTGCCTTCTCAAGTAAATAGAACTTAATATCTCAGTTTACTTGCCAGCAGAAAAGTATGTTACAGCGGCTTGTTTTCAAACAAACAGTCAGGAAAAGTTTGTAACAGAGCCCTAGTTTAATCTGCAGCTACTGGGAACAGAATCAGGCCAATATAATGCTGGGTACAGGGGTCACAACACACAGCTGAGTAGCCTCCCACTCTGAGCATCCTCCTGCAAGCTCAAATAAAGAAAAAAGACTGGACAACCACAAAAAACCTGGAAAGACTATTTCCTGTCATCATGGCTTATCCAGTCAACTGAAACAAGATCCTGGTAACATTTCTTTGGACACCCTCACCCACCCCCCAAGATAAGGAGAGGCAAAAAATTTTTTTTTCCCGGGAGGCCTCACTTGAGAAGGCCTTGATGCTGGGAAAGGTGGAGAGCAAGAGAAGAAGGGGGCGTCCAAAGATGAGATGGATAGATGGTGTTGTGGACACAATGGGCACAGAGCTTGGTGGGCTGAGGAGAATGGTGGAGGATAGAGGTGCCTGGAGGAAAATGGTCCATGGGGTCGCAAAGGGTCGGAATTGACTGTGCGACTGAACAACAACAACAAGGCAGATTGTAATTAGCATTATGGATGCTAATTGTAACCATACACACTTGATAACTTCCTACAGACAGATCTGCATTGGTACCTACATAGATTTCTCTGTTGTGAATCCAGGTCTACGTTAGTGAAAATCTTTCCTACAATTTCACCAATGGTTATGGTTAGTCTTGACAAAGACCTTTCTGGTGGATTTAGTCATCAGTTAGTCATCAGTACGCCCGATTGTACTGTATTCACAATCTTTCGGTATACCCCTTATTATTTCCAGAAATAGGCACCTATGAGGACTTTGGTTTGGCCACCAACAAAGCCAAGAAAGTGGCTTCATTTTGGCAGTGCAGGGTTTGATAGGGACACAAAAGAAGAAGAGCCAATGTGAAAAGCTTCCTGTGTGATTGGGAAAATGCCGGATTCATTCGACTTCTCTGCTAAATGAAGGCTGTCTTGCTTTATAAATATTTGCACCAGGGATAACTAACCTAGTGTCCTACAGATGTTTTAGACTACAGGACTCATCACAGTGTCCAAATATCAAAGACTATTAGAGTTGCAGGCAAAATAAATAAATAATAATCTTCAGGGAAAGAAGTTGTCCATGCTTGCTCACAAAGATGCAAGAAGATTCGGGCTACCTGGTGAAGCCCATGTTCCATCACACCTGTTTTGCTCAATTCTCCAAAAGGGGAGAAGCCACAGCAAGTGACCCTCCCACATATTCTTTTAAAAATGTGTATAATCCACCTCCCATGTCATTACATAGTAACAAGTATACAGATTTGGACAGAAATACATTCTGATCTGGTAGAAAAAGAACTTTGCTTGAGGCTCATACTGGAATAACTGTCCACTTCAGAGCTTTAGACCAGAGGTGCCCAAACCTTTCAGGCCATGGGCCGGTCATGTGGTTCAGCAGGCTGGTCACATGGTTCCTCCCACCAGAACCGGAAATAAAATGCACCTTGCAATCTGTTTTGCAACAGGATGAGATAGATTTTTAGGCTGCCACTGCTTAAATCAGGGATGTCCAAACTATGGCCCACAGGCCAGATCCGGCCCCCAACACCAATTCATCCCACCCACGTGGCCCTTGTCACTTCCAAGAGCGATGAGGGTGGTGTGGGCCAGATGAATTGGCATCGGGGGCCGGATCCAATCCATGGCCATAATTTGGGCATCTCTGCTTTAGACTGACTGCTTGCTTTGGGTCAGTGTATTTTTGAGGTGACAAAGGACAGACTCACTTCTGAATTTTTTTGAGGCTTCAGATATTTCCCTATTACAAACAATGGTGAAAATCAGCAACAATGCTGAAATCAACAATGAACTCTTATTTTTATGTTTTGTTATAATCTGGATGAAATCTGCAGCCCACAGCAGTGTATTTTGAAGTGATGAAGCCCATCAAAGTTCAAATACTGTAGATAGTTTCTGGGGAGCTGTCAAGAGGAGACACTTTTAAGGTTTGGATTCTTTTAAAAAGTGCCAATTATCTTTCTAGGTAATTTGCCTGAAAAAATGGAGTACCACTATAGAATCACAGAATAACTCAGTCGGAAGAGGCCTTTTAGGCCAGGGGTGCCCAAACTACAGCTCGGGGCTTGGATCCTGGATCCAGCCCCCGATGCCAATTCATCCAGCCCACAAAGCCCTTGTCGCTCCTGGAAGCAGAAGTAAAACACACTAGTATGGGCACATTTTACTTCCACTTTCGGGAGCGACGAGGGCTTCATGGGCCGGATGAATTGTCGTCAAATGATTAATTAAGACCTCCGCTAGGAGAGAGCCTTGTTGAGGGGGGCTTGAGCCGTCTAACTAGGCAGTGTTGCCCATCTCTTGTCAATGATGTTAGGCTGGGACTAAAACTCACCAAAACATTCTCTGCTGGATCCCTTGGGCAAGGTGAAAGTGGAGGGCATGCGTCATGGTCCGGCTAACCAGCGGATGATGTGATATCCAAATGGCTAAAAACCCGCATGCAAATTGACTTGATTTCTCACATCCATTCGCATGTGCAGAATGTCTTCACGGAGATGTCTACCAATGTGTGGACTCCTCATTGAATAATGACTCCAAGGTATTAATTAAGAAATGTAGAACTGACAACAGAAACTTTTTCAGCACCTTCAAATTACTGTTTGTTTTTATGCAAGTCTGCATGCAGTGGATGGCAAGAAATAGATACTACTTACTCCCAACACCCAGGGCGAGGGGATCGAGCACACACACTCTCTCTCTCTCTCTCTCACACACACACACACACCTCTTCCCTCAGATTCCAGTTTTACCCAATTACAAAGTTTTCTCTTTTTATCACAAAGCTGAAGAGCAGGCGCTGATACGGATGAGCATTTTTGTGAGCCATTTTGAAAGAGGCAGGTGACCTGCCTAGAGCCTGGCTGGAAGGGCAATGGCAGACAGCTGAACCAGCATCTGATGGCCTGGCATGTACATCTGTCTTTAAACACACAAAGTCAGGATGAAGATAGACTTGCGCCACAGCTGAGGAACTGACTGCCAACTCTTAATTAAATAATACCATCACCACTACCGTATCTCTTCACACTTGTAAAAGTTAGTTCATCTTGTAAAACAATCCCACAGTTGAATTCTCTCACAAGAAGAGTATTTGTTTATAGGTTCAATTTTTTTTGCATGCAGACTTAAGACAAAATAAATTTAAGCTTGCCAATAGCTAGAGCAGGAGTTCTCAACCTTTTTAAACCAAGGGCCTGGTCATGCTCCCTCAGACAGCTTCAGGAGCCAGACGGCCATTTTGCCTTTCCATCACCACATGGCACTTCCTGGTGTGGTGGAGGCGATGGGGGGGGGGGAGACATGAAATGGCACTACAGGCCACAGGTTCACAATCCTTAAGCTAGAGGAATATCAAAACAAATATTCCCATCCAAGGTTTGATCCACACCCAAATGGCTAGAATATGATTTTTAAAGATAATTTCAAAACACATTATATTCTTAAGCTTTTAACTTGTTTCTCAAAGCAACACACAGGGATCCTGTCTGCTAGTTACACCCACCATGAAAATGTATTTTGAGGAACTTATGGTGTGTGCGTGTGCGCATACTAGGGTACCCCTTCCTTATTCCTTTTAAGACTACTATAATATGTGTAACAAGTTCCAACATTTTACCTGACAATGAAGTCATAGCAACAACAATTCCTGGTAAGATCACGTTCTGAGTCTCTCTTTTAGTAGCTCGTGTTTATTAAATCAATAATTCTAAAGAGAACAAAAGAAAAATATCCCAGGAAATACACAAGAAGTTTAAGCCAGTCACACATTCACACATCTGGACAAAGCATCAAATATTCTGGAAGCATAAACTGTGTTCCTTATTTGAAGTTGGCTTTAAAACATGTGCCCTTTAAGGCTAATGTGTTCAAAATAAAATGGACTTTAGTGTACATTTCTGCTATTTAAAAATTGCTTCATTACTGGCATGACCTCAAAGACATTTTTTTTAAAAGCACGTGTCCTACTCCTACCAACAAAGACACTTTTGTGATGATGGTGTGTTACAACTTTAATATGTCCCAGCTGTTTCTAAAGCATGGAAACAATTTTTGGACCCTCTGACATTAAGCAAGAGACATGCTTATCTCAGGAAATACCTTTTATGTGCACTGGTTGTCCAATCCTTATGAATGAATAAGGCTCAAACGTAGGGACCATCCATAAGGTATGATACATTTTTAGCTACAAAGTCCTCCAGTCTCATTCTGTTGTACAGTACTTTAATTTAAAAAGTTTTAAAAAGGATTTTGGCCAATATCCTATCCTCGGGTTCTCACAACTTTGCCAGTCTTCCCTGCTTTGCACACTGACACATCTCTGTATTATCCCTTTCCTTGAGTAAGGTTAGACAAATAAAGACATACAGCAAGGCCTCTTCGGTCAATTTATTTATCTAAAACTCTAATTATTGGGAATAAAACTACCTTCTACTCATTTTCTACTTCTCACACAAACATATCTCTACTACTACTACTACCCTAGTAACTAGCTTCCTAATTTGAATTTATTTTTATATACCGCTTTCCTCATTTTGCAATGACCCAAAGCGGTTCACAGCATTCAAAAATACGATAATACAAAGAAATACAATAATAAAATAGTACAAAGTTACAAGGCAATAATTATAAAGTTACAAAACAAAAATGCAAATTTGCAGATACAAAAAGTGAAATTATGTAGCAATACAGTAAAATGAATCAAAAACAATTTACAGTTTACAAAATAATCCAAAAAAAAAAAGGGGGGAGGGAGGGACGGAGCCATGGCTCAATGCCCATAAACAATCCTGACATGGACCAGACTCGACGGCCACATCGGAGCCCAGGCGCATCAGCAGGACAAAGTCCTCGCCACCCCGGAGCCCAGATGGAAATGCTCCCCCGTGGCAAATTCCGGACCGGGGGAGTGGACATCTGCAAGGAGGAGGTGGAGGCCAGCCTCCTAAGACCTCTTATGTCCTCTTCGCCCCAGCCAGGGCCCACCCTTTAAGTCCGATGGGGCCCCCCGAGTCCGAACGTCCCGGCAGGTGGGGTGACCAGGAGAGCCTCTTGACTTGACAAACCTCCTTTGGAAGTGAAGGCAATGTCACATTTTTGTTTGAGCTGATACTCTGACATTCATACAATCTCTGAATGTGAAAGTTCTACATTCAATTATTATGACTAAAGAAAGGAACTAAGTAATATCAGGTGGGGCACACAGGATGAAACTTAGCAGACAGAACTGATAAAGTGTTGTAGGAATAGCTTATTTAAAAGATCTACCTCTATGTTTAAGAGCATTTGCTTCCAAAGTGGTAGGACATGCTACTGGCTTCAGGAGGGGTGGTGGTGAAGAAATTTCAACAGAAATTGAGACTTTCACAATTTTTTGTCAGTTTAAACCAATTTCTGAGAGATATTGTTAATAGAATTTTTAAGGAAAAGTTTGTATCTGTTTACAATCTAAAATAGTTTTGTACGTTTTTGTGTCTATTTTAAATTTTGAATTAAATGTTTACTAAAAGATATTGGACTGCAGTGGCTCAAGTGGTTAAGATGCTGACTGGAAGGCAGGAGGTCAGCTGTTCGATTCCTGAGTACTGCAAGACGGAATGAGCTCCCGTCTTTTGTCCCAGCTCCTGCCAACCTAGCAGTTTGAAAGCCAGAAATTGCAAGTAGATAAATAGGGACTACTTCGGTGGGAAGGTAAACAGCATCTAGTCATGCCTGCCACATGACCACAGAAACGTCTGCAGAAGCAGACAGCACTGGCTCTTCAGCTTTGAAACAGAGATGAGCACTGAACCCTAGAGTCGGATATGACTGGCTTTCGAGCAAGAGAAACTTTTACCTATTGGACTACTTCTTCAAGTGTAGTATCTGATTCTGAATATTGGCTATCATCATGATAATCAGCCATGAAGATTGTCTTGGGAACAATATAATTCAGTGGCCTTCCATTTGCCTTCAGCATTGCAACACTGATCGAGCCATAATAGCCCAAAGGCTGAGCGATATCGGCAAGCAAGAGAATATTACTTTTTTGAAACTGGAGATGTATTTGGGGGACCAGATTTGGCAGAGCACTCCAGCTCCATATTTGGCTGAAATTTGTTATGTGGAATATCACAGGTTTTATACGGCCGGTAGATTGAACGCCCTCAATACAGTACAGCTGTTCTATTGGGAAGATAACAAAGGTATACCATATGCCCAAAGAACCTGTCTCTGTCCCCAGAAAGTGGTTGAGTCAACTGAACATATCCTTCTGAATTGTCCTTTCTATGCTGACATTAGACAAATACCCATAGCTCCTCTTCTTTGCCAAATCAGATTTGCGCCTAGAGAAAATCAGGTTCGATTTCTCTTGAATAGCATTGCTGCTTTGTCAGCCATACGAGTTTCTAACTTCCTATTTTTGGCACTCAAAAGTCGCAAGATTAAAATTGACAGTATTGACTCGGGCCTATTAACATAGAGTATGTATATCCTGAAGGTAAAGATTGTTAGGCTTAAATGTTAGTTTAAATCAATGTGTGTTATTTTGTGCAGACTGACGGTCGAATAAAGATATGTATGTATGTATTGCAACACTGATCCGTACCAATGATCCAGCTCCGTGAGTCACTTTCTGGGCCTGAGCCCTTTTGGCACACTAAGTCCTCATCAGCCCCAGGCCAGTATTGATGAAGCTGCTGCCCTCCATCAAGATGGATTCAAGTGGGATTTAATCCACATGGGGGCCATCACCCTTCCGTTAGTCCTCAGGTTTGTCAGGCTAGTTAACCACCGCCTGATGCTCGACGTCAAGCCACTGGCAGTATGGTCTACTCTATTCCATAGCAGGATAACCTGGCCAGACTGGGGCTATGACACAGACATGACTAAAATGAAGTAAGGGTGTGATGCTACAAAGTTTGAGACCTACTGTCTTAAAAGCTTAATTTGGTTATTCGACAATAGAGCAACACTGTATATGAGCATTTAATGGTGATCAGAATCAGAATCAAATTAAGAAGAAAACAGAAGAATTGCTTGGTCTGATGAAAATGGTTAAGCAACCAGACAGATGAATTGTTTGGCAGCAGATTTCTGCACAAGTAAAGAATGCATGTGAGCAAGACACAGACTTTCCAAAGATCTGACAAATGTCAGGAGATTGCTGATGCTTAGTGCTACCAGGAATGAATGCAGAGGTAAACAAGGATCATACATTCCCTTGCTTTGCAAAAGTACCAACTTCTAATGCAATTACACAGTTGTTCCTGGATAGAATTCCAGAATTTGCATCAATGTGATCATTCTTATATTCTGTACTGCGTGGGCCACTTTCAGAGTTCAAGTTATTTGTGACACTTTTTAATGCAATGAAAAGAAGTCCGTTAATACTGAACAAAATCCATCTCAGTAGTGTCAAAACACAGTAGAGGAAACATTTAACCAACAAATACATGCATACATATACAAGCTTATTAAGGATAGGGATTATGTATTTTCAGAAGAAAAATAACTAATTAAGAATATCTACAGACAGCAATTGCAACTGCAAAATAGTAGCTTTAATAGCAATACAGTACAACCCTTCTTTCCAAATTTGGGGTGGGAGGGGGGTTTGGGATCCATGAAGAAAACCATGCCTGTTAACCTGAAGTTCTTAAGGCTGCTGATAGAGAGATATTGAACGGAAACATCTGTGTTATGTAGGAGAAAGAACAGAAAAGAAAGAAAATTTGTATCCAAAGTTATCTCGTCCAACTGTCTGACTCTACAAAAGGATTAAGTAATAGTAATAATCATGGGCTGTCAAGTCAGTTCGGACTTCAGACAATGCTTTTCGGGGTTTCCAGATAGAGAATATTCAGAAGTGATTTATAATTTCCTTCTCCAGGGAGGGGGTGGGGATTCCTGGGACTGTGCAGCTTGCCCAATGCGTCATAGGCTGGCTCTGCTTACAAGAAGGACAGTGCGGAATGACACTTCCAAGCTCTGGTTCCACATCCGGATACCTAAAACACTGAGCTATCCAGCTAGTTTAAGAGAATAAGAACCACTTTGAAAATAGGTACTGGAAAGGAGGTCCCACACTCTCTTTAGCCAGAGGTCTGCTCTCTTCCGTCTTCCCATTCTAAATAAGGGAGGCCTCACTATATTCAGCACAGATGATCCAGTAGGACTGATGTGACAATATCTGAAAGCCACAACTTCCCCAGTCCTAGCCCAGCTGTACAACTAGATACATGCAACTGAATATAACATTTCTGGAAACAAAGCTCAATGTATAGGTAAAAAAATCACTTGTAAGTAATGACTAGTATTTTATTTTAATTTGGGTTTGAATTAAATCAAATCAAAATGAAAGACAAAAACAAAAGAAAAAGTAGAAATTAAACATCTAAGTGATCCAACTGTTGAATGGATCCCAAAAAATAAAACAGAAGAAAACCATATTTATAATAATCCTTTCATGGTAAAAGGCAAACAACCCAAGAAATGTTCTCCATTCTACCATGGAACCACGGCCATCGACATAAGACAACTAAAACAAAACATTGGGTTTTTATTGCAAGGTGATAAGAATTTCAAGGATCAAGATGGTGACTAATGAAGAAACATGAAAGTGTAATGACAAAGCACATAAAATGTAGAAAACATTAATATATTAGTTATATAATGAGAAACAAGTACTGTACTGATTGTTACAGCTGATAACTCTGGGTAAATAGAAAAAGAAGGTGACAGACTGGTTTAGATGTAGTATAGCATCCTTGTTTAGAGTTGATACATCTAAACCCAAAATTACACTAACTACAGTACTTCCAGCTTCCTAACTGAAAGAAAATCTGATTGCTAGTTTCCTAAAACCCTACTGTGGAAATCAATTCAGGATTTTGCCTCATCTGCACAAAATGTTTAAATTCAGTTACATTCATATGCTAGTCCTCAAAGTTCATATCGTACTGATTTGTATACATTTTTACACCAATAATGTGTAAAAGATTGAGATAGGCAGAGATATCCAATAAAATTCCATCTAGAGACATATAAGATTTTTAAAAATCAAACAGAAGTGTCAGTTAACCAGGTCTGGATTTTGAAAAGATCAACTCCCTATGTCTTGGACCCTTCAGTCTTCAGACATGACAAAAGTCATCTTTATTTGGAGGCTTAATGCTTTTCCACGGAGACAACAGGGCTATATAGAAAAAAGTTTTACAGTAACATTTAAGCCATTTGTTTAACTGCCTTTCAGCTTACCAAGGCTCACAAAAAGATTTAGAACAAATTAAGATTTCTAAGAGATACTAAAAGTAATCTACCGGTATGCAACAAGTGAAAGTAATGTTGGTTAAATTGAAGTTAATGGACTTGTTTTAAGCAGAACCATAAGGTTGCCTCATTTCCTAATTATTTTCTTGGATTGTAAAGTAATGCCCAGAAGCATGTTTTGGTAATTAACCATCTTTCACAGGACAAACCTTACTTTTGGGTGATCAGAGGCGAAAGCCCAACCTAGTTTTGAAAAAATGTTGGGTGGAGGCAAACCTATGTGCCAATAATCATATTCAAGATGTAATTGTAAACTGACATTATTTACTTCAGTTCAGATAAACTGTGCTATTTAGCTAGGAATAGCCAACAAAATCATCAACTTATCTATGCTATTTAAAATTCCACTTATATACCCTATTTGCCAGCGTATAAGACCTACTTTCCCACTCTTAAAATACACTAGGGGAAATGGAGTGCGTCTTGTACTGTATATATTGGCCTATAGTGGCCTAATTTTGTAATAATGAGGTGTGTCTTATGCTCCGATGCATCTTATACACCGGCAAATATGGTAGTTTTGCTAATCGGTGACAGGCTATCCCAGTGCATTGTTCTCTAATGTAGTACAATATTTTAGATTTTTAAATTATTACTTACAACAGCAATAAAAAGATGCTTAAACAATATGTCACTCAATCCTTCTTATGAACAGTGGAGATAGGCTCCATTAAGATTATTGTGCAGCATACTGTACCTCTATATTTGTGTGCATCTCTGATTTTTCTCAGTGAAATGTGACCAACCAAAACAAACAAAAACCCAATAGCTGCCTCAAAGAGATTCCTTACTAACATGCAAGTAGCTAAATTGTAACTCAAGTTCTTCTTTAAAGTGACAACCCACAATGAAGTACAGTAGGTGAAAACACATTTCAGATCTCTGGCAACTGTAATTTTTTGTAACTAGAATTAAAGAATCTACAGCAAGAACAAAGGGTGTGTGTGTATATGTGTGTGTGAGGAAAGAAAGAAATGGAGAAATATATATAGTTTACTCTCAGAAACACAATAGCAACTCAAAAATGTTACGAATTATAATTAGTCCAACACTATAGGAGAATTTTTTAAATTAAAAAATCCAATGAACATTGCTATTAGATTAATTAATATTTGGGAAATTATTCTTAAATGCTTAGACTTCAATGCAATTAGTATAGAAATATTTCACGAGTTTAATTAGGATGGCCAAGCAACATGACAAGACAGTCATTTCCACTTCAGCAAATTCAAATACTGACTCAACACTGTGTTGTATTTCTCAGCCATTTTACAGCATCAAAGCAAGTATTTCTAGGCTAATTGTTCTGTCCCATCACATGGCTTCAAACTTCTGAATTAATTATTCCATCTATGAATTAATGAATTCCAATGGCCTTATCTCATTTATAAACTTGCAAACTAAGGCCTTTGGCTACATTTATTTATTGAGTCTATCCATTTCATACTAGATCTTCCTAGTTTCCTACTACAATTTCTCCTTGAGTATTTCCAGTGGCTCCTGTTTCTGAAAGTACAATGATCTCAGTTTAATCATTGTAGCTTGTAGTGAAAGTTCAGGCTTTATTTAATCTAAAACCCACTCACTGATCTTTTTTGGCAGCCCATGTAATTCATATACTGTACATTTCTCCTTTATCACCATACCTCAAATAAATAGAACTTCCCCTCTCCATTAACCAGCTTTCATTCTCATTCATATTAATAGAGAACGACATAATAAGGATGATCTTGGCCTTGTTTTCATTGAGGATAACTAGAATCTTTTCTAGTTCCTTCAGTTTGTGTACATCTTTGATGACTGCTGGATACAGTTACCTTTGATCAGCATGTCAAAACTACCCACTAGTTATTATTACTATTTGTGTTAAGTCAATTCTGCTCATGGCGATTCTTTCAAGGGTTTTCTAGGTTGAGATTATCAGATACAGTTGCCCATTCCCTTCTTCTTGGGGCATCCTGGGACTGTGCTACTTGTCCAAGGTCACAGAGAATGGCTCTTGTGAGACACACAGTGGCAAATTGAACTCCCAACCTCTGATGCCACAATCAAATACTTAATTCAATGGAAAAATACTACTGAATGCAATGGAGCACAAAGAACCTGCTAAGGCAGAATCCAGCTTCTTCAATAGCAACATATTTTGTTAAAGAAACTTAAGCAGCACTTTGGCTATGAAGGTTGAAGAACCACATTCAAAACTACTACATTTATTCTGCTAAAAGCCATCTGTGATTAATGATAAACATTTCTCAATAATAATTCAAAATATAATCATAGCATGATATCATTGACGGATTGAGTGCCCGTTTCTGTCCCAGCTCCAGCCAACCTAGCAGATTGAAAGCAAGAAATTGCAAGTACTGTAGATAAATAGGGACCACTATGGTGGGAAATGATCTTGGGGTCATGAAAGGAGCCTCATTCAGGCGTACCCTAAGTGGAATTTCTCCAGAAACAATCCTTTCAACCCAGAATAATTTCTGACATGAAATTATTATTATTTAGAGTATAAACACACAATATATTTTTTAAAAACCTAGATTGATTGCCAAATCACTTCCCATCTTTTTTTTTACCTTGCACTAATGTCCCTTTATGGTAATCTTTAAGGAATTTAAGGCTCTAGAAATCTGTTTAAGGAATTCAGCTTTGAAATATGAAAGCACAAGTTCTACTTCTATGCAAGCTGCCTTCAGAATGTAAATAACTTTTTCTCCTCTATGCCTAGCAAATGCCAAAGAATACCGAACCCTCACTGTGTGCCAAAAAGTATAAAAGATACCGATACATCCTTCTGTTTCTCCTCTATTTTCCGAAACTGCATCCCTAAAGTTTTCCACCTTTGTTGTTACTGTTGAATCAAAACCCAGGAACAGCCCAGAGTAGGGAACCCTCCTGGATGGACATAGAAATGTACGAGATTAAGAAAGCTGGGCTCCTTCTCTAGCAAGAAGGCATTTGAACTGAACTTTATGGTCCTAAAATCATATTTCATCCTTCCTCTTTCCTCCATCTACCTGAAGTAATGAATGGCAAACATTCCTGGAGGTAATTATAGCACTAATATTAGAACTACAGTACTAGTAGCAACTGAGGTATGCTGCAACGTCTAGGCAGGGCAACTGGAAACCTAGTTCCCACTGATTCCAAAGTAACTGAATACTGCTTGCAACTTTCAGTGTAACAATAATCCTGAGGATCACAATACCTGAGAGCTGCACTTGGGCACATGAAAGGAGCCTCATTCAGGCGTCCTCTGAGCCTTTCTCCAACAAAAATCCTTTCAACCCAGAGTAATCTCTGACATGAAATTATCATTTATACTCAAAATGCTAGCACCCCTTGCATCCTGAAGTCGCTCAGCTAATACAGAAAGAGAAACAGTCAGACAAAACAGATCCACCGCCTCCTTTCACATTAGAAAGTTTTGGAAAATAGAGGAGAAACAGGTAGGGCTTTTAATCAGTTGTTGAGCAGTAGCAACATTGGAACCTTTATGTTCTTATGTTCAATAGTGAGACAAAAAGAACCAATTGAAAATGGTACTCATTTTAAAAAATTAAGTTTGGGCAACAAACAATACTCTTCAAATCAAATCAAATCATACCTTTTAAATAAAAAAAGATCTGATTGGACTTTCTGCACAAAGTCCAGATAAAAACTTAATAATGATCTGCTGAGCAAATATAGGTTCTTTATACTACTTTTTGTTGCTTGACAAATTTCCTATTTACTACAAGTTTCTTACACTTACTACTACCTCTTATTGGGAAATGTTTATAAGACTCTGTCCTCTTCAGCAATACTATTTCATAAAAACGAGGAGGCACACTTTCCTACTATTCCTTTTGCTATTCCTACATACTTTCATAGATGTGAGTATATAGATTCTCTATCTGTTTCTCAAGAGTTAAAAGTACTGCAAAAAGAATGTTTTGCTATTCTACCACTACAATGCAGGCACCGTCTGCAGCATTTAATCTTCACACCAAATTACCAGCTGTAGTTAGCAATGTTGCCCAAGCAACTGCCCTATGAAGCTGGCAGAGCCAAGACTAGCTGTTGCTTTGCTCCATTAACCTTCTATCTAGACCAGGGATTCTCAACCTGCAGCCCGTGGGCCAAATGCGGCCCATTGGGCCATTTCATGTGGGACCCCCACTGCCTCCACCACACACGGAAGTGCCATGTGGTGGAAGAAAGGCAAAATGGCAGTCCAGCCCCTGAAGCTGTCTGAGGGAGCATGACCCGGCCCCTGGCTGATAAAGGTTGAGAACTCCTGCTCTAGAAACTCATCAGTTTGTCTCACCCAGTTTAACTCACCCTGCACATTCCTCACACTGCAGTCCATTCAGCACTGTAGTGAAATGTGCCAGGAAACGAACTCCCTGTAAATTCACTGCTCCCATTAAAATATATAACAGAAGATCAAGTAAAATTCCAACATGGTTAAAATGCTTATTTGCTGAGGGACTGGGGACTAGAAAATTGTGGTATAATAATAATAATAATTTCATGTCAGAAATTATTCTGGGTTGAAAGGATTTTTGCAGGAGAAAAAATGTTCAGGGAATGCCAAACCAAGGCTCCTTTCATGTGCCCAAGAGCTGGGACAGAGACAGGTGCTCAGTCCATCATGCAGTACTCAGGTCTCAAACTGCCGACTCGCCAGCCTTCCAGATAACAAGGCAAGCTTCCTAACCACTGAACCACCGCAGCCCCAAAGATTGTGGTAAAGGTGGAGGATTCAAGAAATTAAGAACTTTTCAGTTATTGCTTGTCCTGGCTCCCTCAACTAATATAACTTGGCATCTCAGTTGTTTCTTTAGATCTCATGCCTGCAACTTTTATGTATTTATTCCTCAACTATTATTTATTTATTCCTCTTTTTCCTTTCCTCCTTGCCTTTTTCACCTCTGTCTGTTACCTGAGAGAAGGATGGGAAAGAAGGTGACTGTGGATAAATGCTTTTTGTTAGTTAGATAAATTTTAACCACAGGAAGGAGAAAAATGGGAGGAAGAATTTTGATTCTTATTTTATAAATTTTAAAAGTTCTTTTTTAAGATGGCAATGATAACCTTCCAAGATTTTTTTGAAGAGAATATAATATTTGATGACTGTAAGATGATGATTAAACAAAATAAAGTACTTCTATACTTTCAGTTTTTGCAGAAATATAAATATTTTTTTCCCCTAGGGCAAGTTGTTGTAAAACTGTCATTTAGAAAAATGAACAGCCCGAGCTTGCGATTCCAACACTTTCAGACAATTAAAATGGGGATAACTGAGATTGTTTCTTTCATATAATCAAGAGTGTCATGGGATCATAATCATAAATATGACCTTCACAATTTGCAATATGTTGTATAATAGTCAGTATCTGATTGTTATTTTAAAAATTCTCTCTTGTTTATGGCAAGTATACATCTGGCTCATAAGTTCTTCTCTGTTTCTCTTTGCCTGCCAGTAAAAAGTTTTAAAGCATGAAGGAGTTAAGTTTTCCATTAGCAAGCTTTACTCCTGTTCTGCAACTGGTGTGGCTACAGTGGTTCAGCTAATTAAATTCAGGGCATGTATGGTGTAGTGTTGAACATTTCTGATCCAGCGTATCTATTCAATTATTGAACCTCAGGGAAGGGAGGAAAAGATCAGCAACAGTAAAGGATTATTAAAAAATTTTTTTTATAAACCCATACTCTGTGAGTCAGTACTTCATTAACCTGAAAAATCCTAGACAAACAATGTGCCCAAACACAAAACCTGGCACAGAGTTGAAACTTTTGCATTCAGCCCAAAAGTTAAACAAGCTACAGACTCTATAGTCATTAAACTGAGTAGCAAGAAGTTTAGCTGGAAAAAGAAAGCATAGTCGCCTAAGTATTTAAATTAGCAAAAAGTATACAACGTCCTTTTCAAAAAAAATAAAAAATATCTTCTTTGAACGAGATTCAAATTCTCAAGGAGACCAGATAGTTATCAGGAAAGTGTGGGAGCGTTAGCCATATCCTAGAATAAATCAAGAAGATATTGCCATCCTCCACTTCCCCACCCCCTAAAATCCCATCTTTGTGATTAACATTTAAGCCAAGGGTGCCCACATTTTTTGGGCCATAGGCCAGCCATGTGATTCAGGGGGCTGGTCACTATGGCCTGTGGGCCAGTTCCAGCCCAATGCCAATTCATCCGGCCTGCAAAGTTCTTATTGTTCCTGGAAGCAGAAGTAAAATGCGCCCGTACGGTGGTCTTCGGACATATGGGCGCTTTTTACTTTCGCTTCCGGGAGCAACGAGGGCTTTGCGGGCCGGATGAATTGTCATCAGGGACTGAATCCGGCCCATGGGCCATAGTTTGGGCACCCCTGATTTAAGCTTCTGGAGAAAAGATAAGTTAATCCTAAAAACCCACAGTCGGCTTCAGCAAACCAACCAGGGGCAGAGCAGGAAGCCAAAATCTGGTTAAAACAATGTTGATTTCATGAGATAAACAAGGAGGAGCCTGAACAGGCAGAGGGTCGGAGTTCCTAAAATGCAAGACCAACATCCTCAAGTGGGGGATGTTGGCAGACACCAACACGCCCGTGTGAACGCGGAGAGATGCAGAATCCGCCTCATTTACCCACGAAGATTTAATTTGGGCCAACAGCAAAGCCAAGAAAATGTCCTAACTTTGGCAGTCCATTAACCCCACGGGCTGTATCTGGCCCACAGGTTGAGAATCCCTGGTCTAGAGAGAAGCTTAATGGAGTTTGACCAGGACATGAAAGAAGATGGGATACGCTGGACAACAGGTGGTGGTCTTCGGACAGAGGGAAAACTTTGGGCCGGTGAGGAAAATGACCCTCTGGACCAGCCACCCGGGTCGTGCCGTCCCTTCCATGAGTCCCGGTGCATCTTGGTTGCCAGTTGGCACCTCGGAGTAGCCCAATCCGAGATTAATAGCTGGGGCGGAGGGTGGGGGAGATGAGAGTGAGGAGGATGGCTCAGAGGTCTGCAGCACCAGAAATGGCAAAGGAAGCCACAGAGTCCTGGCCAAGGCCACCAAGCAAAGGGCGGAAGGTCAGCAGTTCGATTCCCGAGTACTGCAGGACGGAATGAGCTCCCGTCTTTGTCCCAGCTCCTGCCAACCTAGCAGCTCGAAAGCAAGAAATTGCAAGTAGATAAATAGGGACCACTTCGGTGGGAAAGGTAAACAGCGTTCCGTGTGCTCTGGAGTCTAGCCTTGTCCTGCCTGCCACATGACCACGGAAACGGTCTGCAGAAGCAGACAGCGCTGGCTCTTCGCCTTTGAAACAGAGATGAGCACTGAACCCTAGAGTCGGATACGACTAGCTTTCGAGCAAGGGAATTACCTTTACTTAGACTGGCCCAGAGCGCTTCGTGTAATCTCACAGGTTAATTAGCCTTTTGTCCGTCCGTCCGTCCCCCCCCCCCCCCAAACATGCTGGGGACTCATTTCTCCCACCTCGGAAGGATGGAAGGCTGAGTCAACCTTGACCCCAACGGGGATCGAACTCACCAGGATCCCCATGACATCCGTCCAGAGTCTGGAGAAGCAATCGGGCGGGGGACTACTTGCCGCCGTCTCTTCCTCCGCTGCCGCCTGAGCTCCCACTCCCTGCGCCTCTCCTTCCATGGTGGCCGCTGCAGCCCAGCGGAGCTCCACGCGCGTGGGGGGAGGGGGGGCAGGCTCCCCACGGAGCGGACGGACCGAGGCTCTGTGTAGCCGGCGCTCCCTCGCCTCGTAGGCGGCCACTCGCTCACTCCACCATGGCCTCCTCCTCCGCCAGCCACCAACGCCGCCCCCCCCGAACCCCCCGCGTGGCTCCCTCCTCTCCTCCGGGCGCCTCCCACCACCCTCTCACTTTGCTGCCCCGCCACCAACTTTCGCCTCTCTGGCCGCGCTTGGCCGCCAGCAGCTACAGCCGGGCGAAGCCAGGCAGGGCGCAACCACACCTCCCCCGCCGCAGGGGTGCTCGGGGAGTTGAGGGGGAGGAGGCCAACAGCTACAAAAGACCTCTGTCCCCCCCCCAAAAAAACAAACAAACCCAAAGTCAACCTCTCCCCCCGCGTGAGGTATCCGCTGCTCAAACTAGGCTTGCAACTTCTAAGCCACTCTTATTAACACCCCCCCCCGTCTCCCTGAATGGGCTCTCCCGGCTCCACGTGAATGGGTCCCGGGTCCCCCCCTTCCTTCTCTCTCTCTCCACTCCAAAGAAAAAGCTTTGAGCAACAAAAGGTGCTCTCTCTGCCTCTGAGATGTCTCAGTCTCAGTCAGTCCCTTTGCCTGGCAAGGAGCCCCGGGCGGGGGGCGGGGGGCGGGGGGGGGCAGCAGCAAGAAGCGAGTGGCTTCCCCCTGAAGGGCTGGTCCCCGTTTCCCGCCCCCGCCACACGAGGCACTTAAAGGGATATCGCCTCTCTGTTGTTGTTGTTGTGGTTGTTGTTGTTCAGTCACACAGTCGATTCCGACCCTTTGCGACCCCATGGACCATTTTCCTCCAGGCACCTCTGTCCTCCAACATTCATTCGCCTCTCTGCTGGGGTTTGTTTGTTTGTTTGTTTATTTCGGCTTATTTAACCGCGCCCCCTCGCCAAGGCGACTCCGGGCGGTTTACAACGCAAGAAACCACCGCTGACATTAAAAACACTCCCAACACACAATTACATATATAAATAAAACATCATAAAAATCTAAAAAAATCTTTTAAAATCTTGAAATCTCAATCTTTCAGCCTCCCCCCCCCCCCCCCCCCCAGGATGCCAGGCGTGCCCCTACAGGTCGGAACTCCGTTCCTTAAGTTTTCCCCTCCATTACTCCCACTGGCACTCGTCGCCTCTTGCAGATAAACAAAAGGCCAGAAAGTTGGGCTCATCCAGCGTCTCTGTGACTGTTTTTCTGTTTCCGTGCCCAGGAGGTTGGCTCGGTCTCTTTACCCAGCCTGGCACACTCGGTTCCCGGGTCTCTCACGTTTCAGCATCAGGGCAGGCGGGCAGATGCCAGGAGGAGCTACAACAGCATCGCCTGAACACACGCGTTTGGGTGGGACGCGCCATTTCCTGCTCTGTTTTGTACCCCTCTCCTGTGAAGATTGTTCCAGACGTCGATTAGACCAGGGGTGCCCAAGCTTTTTGGGCCGTGGGCCAGTCACGTGGTTTGGGGGTGGTCACTATGGCCCATGGGCTGGATCCGGCCCTCGATGCCAAGTGATCCAGCCTGTGTCCCAGAAGCGGAAATAAAACGCACCGGACAGGCACTAGCGAGGAGGGCTTTGTGGGCCGGAGGAATTGAGGTCGGGAACCAGATTTGGCCCACAGGCCGTAGTTTGGGCACCCCTGGACTAGACCAAGAAACAAACTCCCTGCACCTCCTGCACTTATAATTGCATGGAAGGCACTCCCCAGTAAAGAAAACTTCCAACCTCTGAGATACGCTGATCAAAGTTTATTGTTTGAGGAGGTGGGAAGGGAGGAATTCAGCTACCTGAATCTCCCCACTAGCATGGCCACTTCCAATTTACTTTGTTCTGAAATAGGTATGCCTAAAACTCTGGAACAGATAAACCTAACAAACCATTTTTAAATTTTAAAAAAACAAACAAGTCTCTTTGGCACTTTGAAAAATGCACTGAATTTTGTTGGTCTCTGTTTTACCTGACTCTCTTTAAGGAGACTGCAGTTCAGAAATGCTCATGCAAAATAGTATTTACAATTTACCTAGCGTTCTCTTTGGGACTGGTGACTCAAGTGGTTAAGACGCCGAACTTCGCGATTGGAAAGTTTGTAGGTCAGCAGTTCGAGACCTGAGCACTGCATCATGGAAAGAGCTCCAATTTCTGACCCAGCCCCTGCCAACATAGCAGTTTGAAAGCAAGAAATTGCAAGTAGATAAATAGGTACTGCTTTGGCAGGAAGGTAAACCATGTTCCGTATACTACAGTGTCAAGGCATGCTTGCCACATGACCAAGGAAACATCTGTAGACACAGACAGCACTGGCTCTTTGGCTGTAAATAGATGAGCAACGAACTCTAGAGTCAGATACGAGGAATGGCGATCTTTACCTTGAGTTCTTTTCAAATAGAAAGGCAGAGATGGTAACATGGAGGTAGTAGCAGTGGGTCTTGATAATTGGGGCTGGCCCTCTAGATCAGGAGTTCCCAACCTTTTCAAGCCAGGGGCTGGGTCACGCTCTCTTAGCTTCGAGGGCTGGACTGCCATTTTGCCCTGACTGCATGATGGGGCGGCCATTTTGTCCCAACAGCATCAAATGCCCTTGGAGGGGTGGAGGGCCACATGAAATGGCACCACAGGCCAGATCTGGCCCATGGGCCTTAGGTTGGGAACCCCTCCTCTAGATCTTGGACTGCAGCAATTAAAGACGGCAAACTGAGTGGTGAAGGATGATGAGACTTGCAGTCCCCATCCCCCACCATTCCAAATATACGAAATGAACACCATGCAACAATGTTCGACTTGTCTGATAAGTAAAAATGTAAACAACAAATAGAACTATTATCTGTGATTTGATAATTCCAGAGAAAATACAATATGCTCTGCTTTTATTATGTTTTTATATTTGCATTCCATCCTTCCTCCAAGGAACTCAAGAAAATACACATGGATCTTTTGAGAATGAATAATCTAACATTAGCAGCTGGGTGGGGTGGCTAAAAAAGCCCAAATTGCCTTGTTTGTACAGACAAGGTTTATAAACAAAGCAACCAATGACAATATTCAGTGGGAGGAAGAAAGGATGCTATTGTTAAACACAGCTTCCTAACACAATAGAATGCTTTTTAAAATGGCACAAGGAAAGCAAACTAACCACAGATCACAATTCTGATTCCGTACTTCACTTCCAAGTGATTATACCAAAGGCCATAACCTACTGATTTTATAGCAATAATTTATTCATTTCATCTGTGAAGCATGCTTTTCTATAGACTATGCAAATTTTAAAATGAGTCTATATAAAAATATAAACAAACTTTATAAACATAACATACTTCATTCAGTTTTTGGAAAATTATTTGACATTATGATTTGAAACCAGACAAAATTAGAAACACTGGGAATTGAAATCAGCTCAGAACTGACTAATTAGTAAGCTTTTTGCAACAAGTAACTTTTTTTGTTCTTTTTATAGGAAGAATATTACACAGTCCCAAGTGCTAGTTTTTGCTGTACTTTATGCACCGTTTTTGCTATTGAGACAGCAACAAGGCAGAAAAGAGGAGAAAGTTTTGTAATACAGATCAGCAAGTTATAGCATTCACATTAGGGGCTTTCAGAAGTTTTATAAAGTAACTAATTACTTTTAAAAGTACAGTATAGCTTTCCAAGTTTTGGGATGCTATGTCCCCTACTTCCTGTTTCAAATCCCACCTGAGATTATTCATAAAGTCTGGATGCTTGCAGCCAGTATCCTTGCTATCTGCATTTAAATGGCTGTCAGCAGGCTTAACTCTAACCAAATAACATACAGTATTTGAATGAGGAAGTTTGCACTTTCTGAAGATGTTTTAAAGATAACACAACAGAAGGGAGGACATTGTAAGATAACAAATGACAATGTTGCCTCTACTAAACTTTCTCCACCCTGTCCCCAAGGCTACTAATGTTTCAGGCTATTCTATACTTTTTCTTCAAAGAACTTTGGCAGTGATTGGCTTCAAGGGAAGGGATTTTAATAGGAAATGATGTACTTTTAACTTACTTTGAAAAGAGATCCTGTCTCAAGTTTTCAGAGACTAGTCCTCTCATTTAAGTCTTGGTTAAGTTGTACCTCCTTGGAAACAACTTTCCAAGCCCCTTTTTCTTGGAAGTGCTTCTGCTATCTTGCTTGCTTTTATTATGGTGATACACTGGTGCTTCAAAGTTGGAAGGAAGAAATAGGATTTAAGAAGGTGGGTTGGCTTGATAGGAATGGCATTTGATTTTTTTGCTGAAGAAATCAGGCAAGCTTAGGCTACTGTTTACAGCTGTTGCCTCCAAAGTCAAAATAACAATGATAACATCTGACTTCTAGTGAGAGTTGATGAAGAAGAAGAAGAGGGAGAAAGTATTGGCCATTCCTTAGTAACCGGTCCCCAGTGAGAATGAATGTGTTATTTGCACACAAGTACTAATTCCTACAAATGCAAGGAGTAAACTAATGGTTATATAAAGTAATTTACAATAAATAACAACTCATCTAATGGGAAATATGCTTAAACCAAGATGGGGTCATTCTGTTCATAGAATATAAGCATTTCACACACACCCCACCCCACATTATGTTGCATTTCCTCTTCTACATTGAAAAGATGCTGAGCCTTTGATGGAGATGTTCCCACACAGGGACAAACATCTTTTCCTTCTGTACAACTCAGACAATTCTTCCCAAGGCTTGAACAACCCTTCTTACTGGTTCATCTGCAGAGTGCATCAGCCCACTTTCCTAGTGAAACTGGTTAAGCCACTGCCTCTTCAGTATGTCCTTATTCTGAATGAAACAACCATCCTTGCTTTCTTTTAATCTACATTTAGCAGCTGACTCAAAGGAACTGCAGAACCTTCTCCTCCTCAGATTAAGATAATTTACCCAATTAACCAGTACAGCTAGAACTGTTAAACTTAACAATGACATCTTGATGTTTTATATATTACTTATATATATAATATCCATCTAGTGCACCCTAAATCTATAAGGGAAAAAAGGGAATTTTAATGTCTATCTGAAGTCAAAGAAGACATGATGTTATTCATCCAATTAGAGATTATATTATGTTTTCAAATTAAATAACAGGAATTAGGGATCAGTCTTTGTCCCAACTCCATACCTGTCAGGTTTTGGGAAATTTCTGTCAAATAAGGGAAATTTCCTGGCCAAAACAGGAAACTGGACAGCTATGCTTATCCTGTGCTGGCCTCCAGTCTAACTCCAGTCTAATTGCAGTCTAACTAATACAGGATGACGGCGGGAAAGAGTGTAAAATACGGGGGTTTGACAGAAATTTCCCGAAACTTGACAGGTATGCCCAACTCTTGGGGAGGGTAGGACATGTGATTTAACTCTTTGCATTTCCCATGGCTAATTACACTGAAAGAAAAGCTTACAGATGGCAAGTGTTTTTATTTCCAAGCATTAACCGCCTTCTTCTGAATGAATTTTCAGTGGAAGGGGGTTCTTTTACCCTCTCAGTACTGTCCCAGCATGAAGCTGTCCTATCTACTATGTATTTAATGGCTGAAATCCTTTTGCTTAGTGTAGTAAGAAGCTAATGGAGTAGACCCACTGGATCAGTGAAAAATATGGAGAAGTTGACTGATCAAATCCCCACTGATTCTATGGACCTACTCTAGTTGCAACTTACTACATTAAGTAAAGGGATTTCAGCCAATATGATGTTTGCCTCTCAACTGGCCTTGTTTCTGAAAATACTCTTG
Source organism: Bradypodion ventrale (assembly GCA_035047345.1). Taxonomy (NCBI): domain Eukaryota; kingdom Metazoa; phylum Chordata; class Lepidosauria; order Squamata; family Chamaeleonidae; genus Bradypodion; species Bradypodion ventrale. The sequence goes on from JAWDJE010000001.1 coordinate 100,336,357, forward strand.
TTGTAAAACTGCAAGTTGAAGCTTCAGACCCATTTACACTCACCAGGCAATGAGCCCCCTTAATAGGACTTACTTCAAATTCTGAATATGTATGATTGCATGACTACTTTACAACAATGGCTCAGAAAACAAGAATCTTCCATAATTTCCTTCTAGATTTAAAAACTGATGGCCTAAATCTGTCTGCAGGTTTCAAGGCAGCATGCCCACACAATAACAGATGTTAGAGTTGGTTTTCTTCCTCGTGGTGTTTGATCTGACACTGGCTTGATGCCCGTAATTCCCAAGGCATTCATTCAGATTTACATTGATATTATTCACTGATGAATTAACATCAAACAACATGAATCCAAAAAGTCTCTTTCCAAATCCTCAAGATATGTTGGTAATTACATCTGTGCCAGTTCTTAATAGATTAAAAGAGAGCATTTTCAAATGAGAGCTTCACATCTATGGTGGCCAAATGAACAATTTAAATCATTCAAATCAGGACTCGGGGTTGTGGGCATTATCCTTTGGAATGAGAATCAGGATTCCTAATAAAAGGCATCAAAGGACATGGAATGCCTGGTTCAAGCCCCCACTTTGCCATGAAACTGAATGAGTAACTTAGGGCCTGTCACACTCAGTCAGGTTGATCAGGTTGCAAGGAGGGAAAATGGAAAGAGAACCCTGTACATTTGAAACTAAGGGAGGAAAGCAAGAATAAATAGGCAACAGATAAATAAACAACAAATAAATTATTCCTAACTTATACAAACTTCACTTTCACTACCCTATGTTTGTTTTTGTTTTTCCCAGTCTGTTACTATCTCTTCCTGGCTACTTCTCTTGCTTGTCAAATAAAAAAGAAGTGATGTGGACAAAATACTCTGCTTATGTTTGTAGTTTTTTAGATTTAAATTTAATTTTGATTTTTTTTTAAACCGCCTACTCAGGCGAACCCGACTCAGGGCGGCTTACATCATCTTTTAAAACATATAAAACCCCACAATCCCACTCACCCACCCCACCCTATACATAAAAGAGAAAGGCTCCTGATTTCTATCTTGGTGTGTGCCAGCAGGCCGGGGGCGGGGGGGGGGCGTATTCTCATTAGGGCCCGACACCTGCCCTGCCAGCCAGGTTTTCAATCCTTTTCTAAAGGGCAGCAGTTCTGTCTATAATCTAAGTTCTGTTGGCAGGAGGTTCCAGAGGCCTGGTGCGGACACGGAGAAGGCCCTCTTTTGGGTGCTAGAGAGATGGCCCCCTCTAGCTGATGGCACCATTAGAGAGCCCCTCTGGTCTGCTCTGGTTGGGCGGGCAGACACTCTTGGAGCGATGCGGTCTCTTAGGTATCCTGGCCCACTGCCATATAGGGCTTTAAAGGTCAAAACCAGCACCTTGAATTGCACCCAGAGGCAAACTGGTAACCAAAAGAAGAACACGGGGCCATCCTGTCTACGCAATGAAGAATTTCATCAAGCCAGAAACAGTGCTAGAAAAAAGTCCAAATCCCCCTTGTATGGATCATACTGACTCTCAACTGGTAATATACAATATACAAGTTGCCTATGAAAACAATAAAATTCAAATCATACAGATCATTGCATATAATGAAGACATCTCCTGTTATTACGACCTGTAGATGTTACTTTCTGTTAATTTAGATAATGTCATACTGGGACTGTGGTGGCTCAAGTGGTTAAGATGCTGAACTTGAAGACTGGAAGGTCGGAGTTCGATACTTGAGTAATGCATGATGGAGTGAGCGCTCGTCTCTTTCCCAGCTCCTGCCAATGTAGCAGTTCAAAAGCAAGAAATTACAAGTAGATAAATAGGCACCACTTTGGTGGGAAGGAAAATAGCATTCCTTGCACTCGTGTCTAGTCATGCCTGCCACATGTCCACAGAAACGTCTGCAGACACAGACAGCTATAAACAGGGATGAGCACTGAACCCTAGAGTCGGATATGACTGGCTTTCCAACAAGGGTGACCTTTACCTTTACCATACTGTGCCATGTAACTCATAAGAACATATAAGAACATAAGAACAGCCTTGCTGGAACAGGCCACAGCCCATCCAGTCCAGCATTCTGTCTCACACAGTGGCTCACCATTTCCTTCAGGGTATTCCCAAGGAGATGCCTTCACCTGCTTAGGATTCCCTGGAAATGGCATTGAGAGATATCCTGCCTATCTCTCCAACCCCGAGGTTGTCCCTAAGTATCCATAATTATAGCCATTGATCCCCTTGTCTTCCATAAACTTGTGTAATCCTTTCGTAAAGCTGTCAAGACTGACAGCTGTCACCACTTCTTCTGGCAGGGAGTTCCATAGACCAGTAATCCTCTGGGTGAAAAAGTACTTTCTCTTATTTGTTTGAGAACTAGTACCCAAAAGTTTCATCGAGTGTCCCCTAGTTCTAGTGTTGTGTGATAGGGAAAACAGTTTTTCTTTATCTACTTTGTCCACACCATGCATGATTTTATAAACTTCAATCAGGTCACCTCTTAGACGCCGTCACTCAAGAGTGAAAAGGCCCAACCGTTGCAGCCTCAGATGGTAAGGAAGGTGTTCCAGTCCCCTAATCATTCTGGTTGCCCTCCTTTGTACTTTCTCCAACTCCATAATATCCTTCTGGAGGTATGGCGACCAGAACTGTACACAGTATTCCAGATGGGGCCTCAACATAGATTTATAAAGAGGCAAAATGACACTTGCTGACTTATTTTCTATACCCTTCCTAATGATCCCTAGCATTGAGTTTGCTTTTTTCACTGCTGAGGCACACTGGGTTGACACCTTCATTGAGTTGTCCACCAGGACACCAAGGTCCCTTTCCTGGTTTGTCACAGAGAGTTCAGACCGCATCAGTTTATAAATGTAATTGGGTTTTTTTGCCCCAACATGCATCACTCTGCACTTACTAGTGTTGAAGCTCATTTGCCACTGTTTTGCCCACTCCCCCAGTGTCAAGAGATCCCTCTGGAGCTCCTTACAATCTCTCACAGTTTTCACTACCCTGTATAATTTAGTGTCATCAGCAAATTTGGCTACCTTGCTATTTACTCCTACCTCTAGATCATTTATGAAGAGGTTGAAAAGCAGGGGTCCCAGTACTGAACCTTGGGGGACCCCACTCTTTACTTCCCTCCACTTGGAGAAGTGTCCATTTAGTGCTACCCTCTGTTTCCTGTCCCTTAGCCAGTTGCTGATCCAGGACAAGACCTGTCCCTTTATTCCATGACTGGCAAGTTTATTCAAGAGCCTTTGGTGTGGGACCTTGTCAAAAGTCTTCTGAAAGTCCAGATAAACAATGTCAACTGGATCCCCCTTATCCACATGCTTGTTGACACTCTCAAAAAATTCCAAAAGATTAGTGAGGCATGATTTGCCCTTGCAAAAGCCATGTTGGCTCTCCTTTAGCAGCGCCTTCTCTTCTGTGTGCCTATTAATTCTATCTTTTAGGATGGTTTCCATCACTTTACCTGGGACACATGTCAAACTGACAGGTCAGTAATTTCCTGGATCACCCCTGGATCCTTTTTTGAAAATTGGTGTTACATTCGCTACCTTCCAGTCATCAGGCACAAAGCCTGATTTGAGGGAAAGATTATATATTTTGGCTAGGAGATCAGCAATTTCATCTTTAAGTTCCCTGAGAACTCGTGGATGGATGCCATCTGGTCCTGGTGATTTGTTAGTGTTTAGCTTAACAAGACATGCAAGGACCTCCTCCCTGGTTATTTCTGTCTTGCTTAATTCTTCAGTTTCCCTCCCTACGAAGATAGGCTCTGTTTTGGGCATGTGGTCTCTGTCTTCTTCAGTGAATACTGAAACAAAGAATTCATTGAGTCTCTCTGCAATCTCTGTTTCCTCTTTAATAATCCCTTGCCTTCCATTGTCATCTAATGGTCCAATGGCCTTCCTAGTTGGGTTCTTACTTCTAATGTATTTAAAGAAGTCTTTGTTATTTCTCTGAGTATTTATAGCTATACGCTCCTCAAAGTCTTGCTTTGCTTTCCTGATTGTTGCCTTGCATTTGTTCTGCCAGAATTTATGTTTCTGCCTGCTGTCCTCATTCGGACAAGCCTTCCATCTTCTAAATGAGCTTTTCTTGCTCTTGATCACTTCCCGAACAGCTCCTGTAAGCCACATTGGAGTCCTCTTGGACCTGGCAGTGCCCTTTTTCCTTTTGGGTATGCACTCCAATTGGGCCTCTGTTATTGGTGTTATAAACAGTCTCCATGCCTCTTGGAGTGTTTGGACTCTCTCAATTTTCCCTTTCATCTTCTTTTTACTAGTTTCCTCATCTTTGGGAAATTTCCTTTTTGAAAATTTAAGGTCTCTGTGTTAGATTTTATCAGTGACTTGCTGATAAACTTATGATCAAGTTAAACATAATTGAGTTGTGGTCACTGTTCCCTATTGGATCAGTCACATTAACATCTTGCACCAGATCCTGAGTATTACTCAGGATCAAGTCAAGGGTTCTTGTACCTCTAGTTGGGTCTTCAACCATCTGTCCCAGGGAACAATCATTTAGCATATCTAGGAACTTTATCTCTTTATCATGTGCTGAACAACAGTTCACCCAGTCTATGTGATGGTAATTGAAGTCTCCCATTATAACCAGGCTTCCCTTCTTGGATGCCTCCTTTACAACATTCTCCAACTGCCAGTCTCCCTCAAGAGTTTGGGTCGGAGGCCGATAGTATATGCCTACTGTTAGACCATCCTTGTGGCCTGGTACTCTTACCCACAGAGCTTCTAATGGTGACTCCAAATCACCTAGATATTCCAATTCATACGGTTTTATCACTTCTTTGACATACAAGGCTACACCACCTCCCGTTTGCCCCTTCCTATCCTTCCTGTACAGTTTGTAGCCTGGGATAACTGTATCCCATTGGTTATCATCCGTCTACCAGGTTTCAGTGATACCAATAATATCAATATTCTTATCTATTGCTAAGTATTCCAGCTCCCCTATTTTGTTCCGGAGGCTTCTGGCATTTGTATACAAGCATTTATATATGCTTTCCTGATACAGTCTTTTGACTGCCTCTTGCATCCTTCTGCTAGAGTGCTGGTGACTAGCTCCTTGCTCTGCTCAGTAATTTTTTCATCCTCCTCACTACTCAAGTACACACTTACCAGAACCGGATGCTGCCCAGCTCCTGTCGGCTTTCCCCCAGTTATCAGTTTAAAAGCTGCTCTGCAGCCTTTTTGATGTTGAGTGCCAGCAATCTGGTCCCATCATGGTTTAAATGCAACCCATCCCTCCTGAACAGATCTAACTCATATTAGAGCCAAAGCCTTTAACACAAGCTGAAAGGCTGGAGACATAAAATTCATCAGGAAAAGCAGCAATGAAGGAATATTTGTTTACTACCAAGCAATGGTACAAATGCATTTTAAACCCACTTTCTTTTTTGTTTTACGAGTAATAAACATCAGCTGTGACCCAAGAGTGCAGTCGAAATAGAGGCTCACAATGTTGAGGCCCATGGATGGGAAATGTAAGGTGTGTCAGAGTTGAATGCACAGAAGTAAAATGCCTTCACCAAACAGGATCTAAACATAGATTCCCTAGGAGTCTATCAATCTTTCTGAGTCAGAAGGAAAAAAGGAAAGGATCATATCCTTTCCTTCTGCACACAGATGTTCTGAACAATAGTCTCATATCCTGTGCAGTTCAGAGAACACATTATTAATTATGCAGCAAGAGCACTTTAAATCTCCCCTAATACCACAAGGGAACATCTGATTATTATTATTATTTTTTAAATCTAACCTGAGAGAATCAGTGCCAATCTCATGATCATGACTGTAGTTTTGGTTACCTCATTTTCTTGAATGTGGCTACTTCAAGAAACACTGTATTGCTGTTCAAAAGTGTTTATTTCTTATTCTCAGTGTCTTCTTATTTCATTCATAAACTATTTTTGCTAATTATGTCACAACAGCTATTTTAAAAAGGATTTTTTTTTGTACTGATAAAGAACATATCTCAATATATCTTACAGGTGTTTTTCATGACAGGTAAAGGTAAAGTTTTCCTTTGCTCGAAAGCTAGTCATATCCGACTCTAGGGTTCAGTGCTCATCTCTGTTTCAAAGCTGAAGAGCCAGCACTGTCTGCTTCTGCAGATGTTTCCTTGGTTATGTGGCAGGCATGACTAGACACAGAACGCTGTTTACCTTCCCACTGAAATGGTCCCTATTTATCTACTTGCAGTTTCTTGCTTTTGAATTGGAGCTTCCAAATAAAATATAGCGTCTACTGCTATATTGTTTTTCCCATCAGGAGCAACTTGGCTCAAACATCTGTTATGAAAGGTTCTTGCAAAACTGGCCTGTCTGTAGACTGTTTTCATGTTATTTCGTCATCAGGTAGAGACCTTTCTTTATTTTCCCAGACCTTATAACATTTCAGTTTTAATATCTGGCACTATACTGTTAAACACTACAGCTTTTTAGCTCAGTGGAATTTTTAAAAGCCATTTATTAGCTAGTGTCATCAAGATAATGCATCCTCTTTTTTGTTATAAAATTATTGGGGTCTATTTTGTCTTCCATAGCTGCTTTTTTAGTACTGTATTCTGTTTATTTTTAAGCACTGTTTTATTTTCTTCTGTAACATATGCTGCTCAGAGAATAAAAGTTATTTGGTGACAATTAAATAAAAACATACTTTATGAGAAGAGTTAGTAAATACTAACTAAAACACTTGGGAGATTTCCATAAAGCACTCTATTGAGTCAATTCCTCAAAGCACTGATCAGCCAATGTACTGACTTAGGCTTCTGGGAATTGAAATTGGGAATCACTGGTCTAGACCACATATATTATGAAACCCCCTGAAATAGTTGAAAACTTGATCTTCCTCTCAGTCCCAGTGTTACCACTTGACTTCACCACAGACTATGGACAGTTTTGAGATTTCAAGTGGGGTTTTCTTTTTGCAGCTTAAAATATAAGCAAATATTCTTAGTTATGCATGAAGGTGGGTTGTAATTCACTAAAATAGGTCTGTTTGCTTTAAAGGTGCCACATATCTTTGTTTTTGGTTGCTTATTTTGGTTACAGAAGAAAAGAGGACCATCTTGGGACGGGGTATACGAATCTGGAGACCATCACCTCTAGACTGACCTACTCCATTATGACTCCTATTAGCTAGAACCCTGAACTCAATGACTCTCCAGAACCTTCCCCATGACTGGTGAGACATGTTCTAAACTTGGAAAAGTGACTGAGTTGGATCTAAAGCACCCAATGCTCCAGCCAATACAACATTGTGACTATGCTAAGCAAGAGGATCAGAGGAGCTGTAATGCAAAAGAGCCATACTGCCAAACTTTGTAGAAAAAATGGTGGAGAATCAAAACATATCTGTGTTGTGGTTGACCAAGGTCATCTCCTGAGATTAACTAGTGTTATGGAATTTGAACCCAGGTTCCCTGGATCTCGTCAACATTTTAATCACTGTTTGAATAGATTTTATTTTATTTTTGTGAACTCTTTTAAATAGAATTTTTTTCTCCTTATTTGTTTTGTTTACTACGTAATTTAACACTGTGTTGTTTAATTGGTATGTTGTCTTGGGCCACGGATGATGCTAAATGAATTTATAAATATGATTTTTATAAATGAAATCCCTTAATTTCATTGGGTCTACTCTAAGCATGAACAAGTCCCCCTGGAAAAGCCATTTTCTCAGTTCTTCAGAGCCACACCAGATAAGAATAAAATATATCTACTCATAGGGACTGCAGTGGCTCAAGTGGCTATGACGCTGACTAGGAGGCGGAAGGTCAGCAGTTCGATTCCCAAATACTGCAGGACAGAATGAGCCCCTGTCTTTGTCCCAGCTCCTGCCAACCTAGCAGTTTGAAAGCAAGAAACTGCAAGTAGATAAATAGGGACCACTTCAGTGGGAAGGTAAACAGCATTCCGTGCGCTCCGGTGTCTAGTCATGCCTGCCAAATGACCATGGAAACATCTGCAGAAGCAGACAGCGCTGGCTCTTTGGCTTTGAAACAGAGGTGAGCACTGCACCCTAGAGTCGGATATGACTAGCTTTCAAGCAAGGGATACCTTTACCTTTACCTTACTCATAGGCGCGCGCGCACACACACAGTATGTTTATTTGGTTGCATATCTGGAAGCAGAGCCAGAGATCTGAAGTTTGAATCCTTAATGGGCCTCACAGGAGGAGGAGGAGGAGAAGAAGCCTGCATTTAGCTTTGGGCATGCTACACAGTCCCAAGGTCCTCCTAAATAAAGGAATAATTAAATGATTTCCAAGTACTCTGTACCTGGAAAACCCTGGAAAGGATTGCCATAAGTCAGAATTGACTTCATGGCACATAATTCTTACTATTAATTGTATTTCAATGTTATTCTGTCTTTAGTTACATTAGGTTTTAAATTATTTTGTAAGCCACCATGTGTGTCTGCAAAAAACATAAAATACAATAACAAATAAAATAAAACAAAACTAAACAAGCATTTATCATTCTTTCAGCTTTCAGGAAACAGAAAGAAGACTTCTCTCCACTCATATAGATTAGCATACGATGCAAAGATTGAGCATTTTAAAATATTTTCATAAAAGTGTTCTATGTCTCCAAAATATTTAAGGTAGGGATTTGAAACATGTAATTTAGAAAACCAGCTGCTTCCAGTTAGAACAGCTCAGCTGGAAAGTAAATGTGCTTGTCAAACAATAATTAAACTGAGGAGAGACCTTACTTTACAAACCAGATTTTCAGATCTTATCAATCAACTTTCTAGATATATTTAAAAGAGAGAGAAAGAAAGGGGAAAAGGTGGAAAGGCAAGTGAATACAAGCTCAAGTATTCAGAATGCATCCCCAAGCTATTTTCTCAATTAGTATTTCTAGGAGTTAGTGAACAGAAGGCTTATTTCAGGGGGGAAGGATGAGCAAGAGGAATTTTTCTCTCCAAGACCAGTCAAATGCATCAGTGACAACATAACAGCTTTTAGACGCCAGGAAGTGTAGTTTTAGAAATTAAGGAAAAAAAGTTTAACCATCAGGGACTTTTACTACCATTTTATTTCTCCAGAAAACCACACTATTTTATATCTGTTGCAAAGACTAAAGCAGTAATCAAATTTAATTTAAGATACTTAATGATGAATGTATTTTGCATCAATTACATAGTTAGTGGAATTAATTCAAGGTCTTTTTATTGAAAGGTTATTAGCATACACTTACACATTTAATCAGAGTTATACATAACTAAAAAGTGAGATATAGATGATGCATACACATACTCCCACCACTGACCAGTAATGGCCTTCCACAATCCAAATATACATCAGGCAAAATCCTCTTGTGTAATGCATAATGCAAACATTGCAACTTTTGGAGACAATGGCTTCAAGGTAAGAAATCACCATAGGCATTATCTCTTTCACAACAGATGATGTCTGCAGTGATCTTTTAACTTGAGGCCAAAAGTTATGGTTCTTGTAACCATAAAATAGTATGTTAGTAATTGGAAGGTGTATCCAAATGCTTAAGCTGTCAATTTGCACCATGAGTGGCCAAATTCCAAGCTGGGGGACCAACAAGTATGCTTAATTACTGTGTTAAATATAGCAAATGTCAGATTGTGATCATTTATTCTAAAATTAATATCTGTGCTGAACTGTTCTTACATGCCATTACGTTGCTCTGACTTGTGGTAACCTTAAGAATTCTTCTTTCGTGTCCAGATCAAACTTTGGACTGCCAAAATGCAGCCACTTTCTTGGCTTTGTATTTGGCCAATGTTGGTAGACCTTAGAGATGAGTGATTTTTGAAATGTTCTGTCCTCAACAGTCCTGCTCAGCTCTTGTAAACTCAAGGCTCTGGCTTCCTTTAGGAATTCAGTCCATCTCATAGCTGATCTTCCATTTTTCTTACCATTATTGTCTTTTCCAATGAGTTACTCTTTACAGTAACAACAGAGAAAATTTTAATGTTACAAAATGTCCCTTAAAAACCTAATCCTAAACATACAAAAATGACATAAATAGTACAGTTGTATGTTTAGTGAAGCTTACTCCTCATTAAATGTTTGGCCAGAATCCTACTGTAAATGTCCATAGAATGGAAAGTCCCACCAGTACAATAATATATTGTATCATCATACCACTTGATAGTGTGCAAGTGTAGATAGATTTCTACTTCATGAAGGTGACTGTTTGTGTAGCGGAAATGTTTAGAGAAGTAGTTGACTTGACATTATCCTGCTTGTGTGACACTTTGCTCAATGGAAGCCGAACAACTTATTGGCCTTTAAAACTGGATACTAAGTAGATAACAGTAAGTGATCAACCGTATGCAAGTATCTTCTTGGAATGAAGCCCCATTAAGCTATATAAGGATTACTTTCAGGTAAGTATACATAAGATTAAAACATGAGTCAAGGACTCAAAGCTAGTTCAAATTCATGCCGGTAAACTGAACTGGGTAGCTGTGAAACTTAGAAAACAAGACATAAATGTCAATGGCAATAATGACCATATTTTCTGAGATAAATATATCTGGTTATAAGTTGAATGTTTTCTTGGAATTGGTTTCCAAGTGAAGGACTGAAGAACATGTCTATATTTTCATTACTTCCAAAAATAGTCTGTAAATATCTGATATTTTTGGAATATAAGTAATGCTGGGATAAATGCAAATATTATATTTGTTCTCATTTAGTATTCATTGCCACAATTAGGCCTGGTTTTTGTGAATGGGTGAGTATGCTCTGGTTCACACATACACACTCACACATCCAAACTCATGCAGATAAAAATCTGTTTTTGGACAAGATATGATACATATGACTTAACAAATAAGTTCAGATAATTGGTTAAGCCAGGGGTCATGCCTGTCAAGTATCCTGTATTGCCCGGGAAATCCCGTATTTCACCCCTTTCCCGGTCCTTTCCACGGCCATGCCGTATTTGAACGGCCAGAAAAGGGGTTACTGCGCATGCACGTCCATCAGAGGAAGCGGTGCACATGCATGAAGGGGTTACTGAAGCAGTGCACATGCACAAAGGGGTCATTGCACATGTGCAATAACCCCTTCATGCATGCACACCACTGCAGTAACCCCTTCGTGCATGCGTGCCCACCAGATGCAGTGGTGCTTCCCATTTTTTCACTGCTGCAACTTGACAGGTATGCCAGGAGTTCTCAACCCATTTAAGCCAAGGCCCGGATCACACCCCCTCAGACTGTCGGTGGGCTGGACTGGTGTCCCCCCTGCCACTGCCGCCAACACTTCCCCACATGCCACCAGTCTGGCCCACAAACACTCCCCCCATGCTGCCACCGGCACTGCTTCCCTGCTTCCTGGCCTGCCGTGAGTGAAGGAGGGGTCCTGCCTGTCCTTGCCCGCACTCAGCTAGAGAGGCACCCGGGAAGGATGTGTGCGGCCGCATGCATCTGCCGCTTCTGCAGCCACTGCCACCATCCTCCCCCCCCCCGCCTGGCTTGGCATGTCCCTAATGCTGATCCATAGCAGGGCGGATCTTGTAAGCCTTCTTACAACATCTGCCTTACTATGGAGCGATGCTAGGGACATGCCAAGCCAGGTGGAGGGGGAAAGGATGATAGCAGCAGCGGTGGGAGTGAGGGCATGGGGTGGGAGTGAGGGCATGGGCTGGATGGAATGGTGCCACAGGCTAGATCTGGCCCAAGGACCGTAAGTTGAAAATCCCTGGGTTAAATCATTGTAGTTTCTGTATGTACCAATGCACATGTACAGCTATGGCTGAAGTCTAGAAGTAATGTGCAACTAAAGCATCCCTTCTTCGTAGGGAGGGAAACCGAAGAATTAAGCCAGATAGAAATAACCAGGGAGGAGGTCCTTGCATGTCTTGTTAAGCTAAACACTAACAAATCACCAGGACCAGATGGCATCCATCCACGAGTTCTCAGGGAACTTAAAGATGAAATTGCTGATCTCCTAGCCAAAATATATAATCTTTCCCTCAAATCAGGCTTTGTGCCTGATGACTGGAAGGTAGCGAATGTAACACCAATTTTCAAAAAAGGATCCAGGGGTGATCCAGGAAATTACCGACCTGTCAGTTTGACATGTGTCCCAGGTAAAGTGATGGAAACCATCCTAAAAGATAGAATTAATAGGCACATAGAAGAGAAGGCGCTGCTAAAGGAGAGCCAACATGGCTTTTGCAAGGGCAAATCATGCCTCACTAATCTGTTGGAATTTTTTGAGAGTGTCAACAAGCATGTGGATAAGGGGGATCCAGTTGACATTGTTTATCTGGACTTTCAGAAGGCTTTTGACAAGGTCCCACACCAAAGGCTCTTGAATAAACTTACCAGTCATGGAATAAAGGGACAGGTCTTGTCCTGGATCAGCAACTGGCTAAGGGACAGGAAACAGAGGGTAGCACTAAATGGACACTTCTCCAAGTGGAGGGAAGTAAAGAGTGGGGTCCCCCAAGGTTCAGTACTGGGACCCCTGCTTTTCAACATCTTCATAAATGATCTAGAGGTAGGAGTAAAAAGCAAGGTAGCCAAATTTGCTGACAACACTAAATTATACAGGGTAGTGAAAACTGTGAGAGATTGCGAGGAGCTCCAGAGGGATCTCTCGACACTGGGGGAGTGGGCAAAACAGTGGCAAATGAGTTTCAACATTAGTAAGTGCAGAGTGATGCATGTTGGGGCAAAGAACCCCAATTACATTTATAAACTGATGGGGTCTGAACTCTCTGCGACAAACCAGGAAAGGGACCTTGGTGTCCTGGTGGACAACTCAATGAAGGTGTCAACCCAGTGTGCCTCAGCAGTGAAAAAAGCAAACTCAATGCTAGGGATCATTAGGAAGGGTATAGAAAATAAGTCAGCAAGTGTCATTTTGCCTCTTTATAAATCTATGGTGAGGCCCCATCTGGAATACTGTGTACAGTTCTGGTCGCCATACCTCCAGAAGGATATTATGGAGCTGGAAAAAGTGCAGAGGAGGACAACCAGAATGATTAGGGGACTGGAACACCTTCCTTACCATCTGAGGCTGCAACGGTTGGGACTCTTCACTCTTGAACGACGACGTCTAAGAGGTGACCTGATTGAAGTTTATAAAATCATGCACGGTGTGGACAAAGTAGATAAGGAAAAACTGTTTTCCCTATTGCATAACACTAGAACTAGGGGACACTCCATGAAACTTTTGGGTACTAGTTCTCAAACAAATAAGAGAAAGTACTTTTTCACCCAGAGAATTACTGGTCTATGGAACTCCCTGTCAGAAGAAGTGGTGACAGCTGTCAGTCTTGACAGCTTTAAGAAAGGATTAGTCAAGTTCATGGAGGACAAGAGTATCAATGGCTATAATTATGGATACTTAAGGACAACCTCCGGGTTGGAGAGATAGGCAGGATATCTCTCAATATCATTTCCAGTGAATCCTAAGCAGGTGAAGGCATCTGCTTGGGAATACCCTGAAGGAAATGGTGAGCCACTGTGTTTGACAGAATGCTGGACTGGATGGGCTGTGGCCTGTTCCAGCAAGGCTGTTCTTATGTTCTTATGTTCTTATGTAAAGCAGGCCTATTGAATCAATATGAATTTGCTGAGCCAATATCTCAGGCCCAGTCTATTTGCAACATACAATGATATCTCATACAACGTCCAAACTTGGTTCCACAAGTTTGGACTTTATACGGATTTGGACTTTGTATGAGGCATGCAAAATCCTAGCCGCGATGCCTCATGCTACGTCCAAATCCTTGCTGCGATGCCTTGTACAACGTTGTTTCCATAGAGATACATTGTACTGTAACAGCACAGACTTCAGGGCAAAGTCAAGGAAACAGACAGGAAACTGACAGAACTTTAAGAAAACATTGTCTAAAGGCTAAATACATTACAAAAACATGTCAAACAACCCTGATTGTCCAAGAACCTGAAGAATGCTGCAAAAATCCCAGGAATGCTTCTAAAAATTCTGATGAAAAATTCAAAAAAATCCAAAATCACACTCAAAACCACTCCTAAACACTTTTTGCCTTGTGCAAAACGCACAAGAGCAATGCACATATGTCTCCTGCCTTTTATACTGCCCAGGCACAATGCAACCTGGGAAAAACTCAATGCCTCATACAAAGTCGAGCGACTTTGGATGAGGTAACTTTTTTCAAGAAATTAGGCGATGTTGTATGAATTAGATGTTGTATGAAGCAGACTTTGTATGAGGTATTGCTGTACTGTGCAATGGGATTTCAGCCACTGTGTGGATATTTGTTTTGTTGCTAAAGATTTAAATCTGACTGCAAACAGTGTAGTTTTCAGTTGTGCTATGGTCCCATGAGGGGTGTGTTTGTGTTAGGAATTGATCTTTTATTTATTATACTTATTGAATACATTTATATACAGTACCGTCTCTCTGGAGAACCAAAGTTCCCCACTCTGGGTGGTTCACAACAGCAACATACAATAATACATTAAAACAACCATCCACTCCAAATTAATTAGCTTTCTAAATTATCTAGTTTTTTTAACATCTGAAGAGGGAACTTGCTGTAGCTCTACAGTAGCTTATTCCAGAAAGTAGGTGCTGTCACCAAGAAGGCTGTTTTCCTAATTATGGTCTTCCTTATCATTCTCAGCACTGGCACCTGGGAACTGCATGCTTTGGGAAACCCGGCAAATCAGGTAGATCTTTGGGAGACTCTCTAACAAGTAACAAGGTTCTAAACTGTTTAGGGCTTTATATACTGTACATTAAAGTTAATATTTTGTGCCTGATATGGTATACCACAGGCAGCCAGTGTAGCCAGACCAGGGTTGGGCAGTTATGTTCAAATTTTGTCACTCATAAAATCAACTTGGTCATGACATTCTGGACCTGTTGCAATCTCTGTAGCCAGGATTCTAAATTGGAGGCTGGGGAGCTGGGTGGGTTGTTTCAGGAGGGGCAAAAAAATTTCAGGAGGGGCGACAATGTCACACTCACATATATAACATTGGCACCACGAGGTGGGTTGGGGAGGTGGGCTGTTAGCTCAGAAGGGTTCCCCCCTCCCGACCCCCATCTGGCTACGGCCCTGGGTACAAGGCAGCCCAACATAGAGGGCATTACAGTAGACAATCCTTGAGATTACCTGTGACCTAAAACAACTGTACAGGAAAAGAAGTTGAAATTCTTGTCAATATTCATTCCTTCTTCTTTGTCTAAACAGCTCTTAAAGAAGCATGTTTCAGACATTTATGTGAAAGTGGCTAATGAGTTCTTCTTCTTCCGTGTCTAGGCCAGACATGAAAGTGCCAAAATGAAGGTACCCTTTGGTGAGTTCATTCTGCAGTTCCCTTTGCCTGACCTAGTGTGAGAAAGATTAGCCGTCAACACAAGGCTGCCGATACCAGGGTACACCCGATTGTGGTTCAAGAATACTACAATCTTCAAGGAGGCTCTTTCTGTGTACCCTGGCTAATGAGTTACTGGCTCTGTATACAGCATTGGTTCTCAAACTGCGACTGCAACTCACAGTCATGGCCATTTACTTTGTTAGACAGTGCTGCTGAATGTGTCGTCTGAGTGCAGAAATTGTTGCTTCTAAAGCAATTCTTGTTTGGAGGTATGTGAGAGGGTGCTTCCTCATAGGAGGAGAAAATATACGAATAACTATGCCTTCTGCAAGGAGCATAGTAGTAACTATGTTTAGTTTGTTTGACCAGAAAACCTAACAAATTTAATACTGCTGTGTTCATGGATTATTTCCAAGCTCTGCTTCGTAACAAAAAATATTTGTCAGTTGTTTGTTTTGATCTGCTGTGTGTTGTTGTTATTTGTTATCTGTTTGTTCACTGCCCAGAGTGGAATACCACCCAAATAGGAGGTATAGAAATAAAATAAAATAAAATAAAAAGGTCTCTCAAAGCTGTTAATCATTTGGGTTGGATCCAGAGATGCTAATCTATATTCTGATTTGGCACAAAAAAGAACTGAAAATTAAGAAGTATGTTTTACTTTATACAAGGAAGCACAAAACATTTGAATATACATACTAGCACAACATGTTATACAATCTCTAGCTTAAGGCTGTACATGACTTTCATGATTCTTGTATAATCTTTTATAAAACAGGACCATTGCTACAATTTTTTCTGCTCAGGCATCTATTATTCTAACTTCAAATACTGTATCCAAATCAAATACTGTGTTGCGTTGGCTAGAGCATTTAAGTGACCAGGAAGACAACATCCCAATTTTTCATATGTTACACATGCTAGTTAGATTCCAGTGTTACAGCATGGTGTTCCTAATAAAATGTGTTAATATAATAATAAGTTTGTGTCAGAAATTATTCTGGATTGAAAGGATTTTTACGGAAGAAACTCCAATCTGGGAATGCCCAAACAAGGCTCCTTTCATGTCCCCAAGAGTAGGGACAGAGAAGGATGCTAAATCTATCATGCAGTACCCAGGTCTCGAACTGCCAACCTGCCAGCCTTCCAGTTAACAAGGTGAGCTTCTTAACCACTGAGCCACTGCAGCCCCAACACATAAAATGTGTTTATTCCTAAGTACTGGACTTCCAATATTCTAACAATCTATCCTAGTAGCAGTGAATTTTGGGTGTAGTTGCTAGCATTCTAACAAAACCTTTTCCTTAGGCTGCTCTTGTACAAGTCACTAGAGATTAGAAAACATCTGTACCAAATACTGATCAGCATACCAAACTACAAATTGTGAGTTTTAAAATTACATCTCTGTGTATTACAGGGAGAAAACAACCTTTGGATTCCTGAAGGCTGTGTATGTACATGCAGGGTAGACAGTTCTCAAGTTTTAAGAAGTGTTACACTTGGAATCTCCATGCAAAGTTATTGACGGGAAGGAGGAAGTTTGTTCTTTGTATAACAAATGGCCTCAAAACCAGCCATTTCCACCCATTCTTATCTGATATCAGGTCTCAACAATTCAATGCAAACACAGTGTCTGTGTGATTGACTTGTGCAAACCAACACATCAAAAAGCCAGGAGTAAGAGGAGTTGACAGTCCTGGGAGTGACATGTACTCAGAACTATGATGCTATTTAAATAGCATACTTAATTATTATATAAATAATGGTGGCATTATTATTATTATTATTATTATTATTATTATTATTATTATTATTATTATTATTATTATTATTATTATTATTATTATTATTATTATTATTATTATTATTATTATTATTATAGGGTCACAGTGAACCTTCCACAAGAGGAGAATAAGAGGTTGGAAGAGCATCCCACATATCACATACATGAATAAGATGTTTGGGGGAAAATGTGAATTCTATTCTATTCATATACTGCTAGATTTAGTGATGTACTCCAGGCAGTAAGAAGAAAATTCAATATATTAGTGCTTGTCTAAGTGCAGCCTAAGTATATATCCTATAGGTCAATGGGAATACATTTAAACCATAAGATACACTCTTCTTCACTTAGGGGGAAATTCAGCAAAGGCCTCTTTGTATAAGTATAAACCCTTGAGGGAAGAAGTCAAAGGAATTTCAGTGGGAAGGTCATTCCATGCAGAGGATGCCACCACCAAGAAGGTCTTCCTTCAAGTATCATTTCTTTTTGCCTTTCTCAGGTTGGCTATCCTCAGTAGCAGATGTCAGAGAGCGTGAGGTATTTCTTTGGGAGAGTTGCTCTGTTGGCTAACAAAGTCTGAAACTGTGGGGAATTTTGTACATCAGTACTACAAGTACCTTGAATCCAGCATGAAATACAATGAGTAACCAGTGCAGGCCTGCCAGAACCAGATATATGTAATTGTATCTATGAGTTCCAGTAAGTAGTCAATCAGCTGCATTTTGGACCTGTTGAAGTCTCTGTAACAATTCCAAGGGCAATCCCATGTAGAGAACATTACACTCATGGAGATTACCAATGCATGAACCAAGGTGGTCAGGGTTAGTGGCAAGCAATGCAGCTGTTAGGCACATTTTGCCATCTGCTTGGTCACCAAAAATGTTTTCCCCTCAGCTCCAGATTGTCTTAGTATTGAATTAATTGGATTTACCCAGATTTTGCTCCCACTTACTTGACTTCATCTCATGCCCATTTCCATAAGCAGTTGGCCCTAAAGCAGTTCTTTCTACCAAGCATGCCCAACATCCCTCTGACAACATAAAAGCTTTCTTCTTAGACTCAGGTTTTGGAGTGGAACTCACCTTGTAATTCCATCTGACAGATATATTTCCTTAATCAATGCTTTCTCTTGACTTAACATGTATTTTGACATTGATTTTTAGCCACCAGCTTCCACATAAAGCCTTAACAATTTTTGTTGTTGTTCAGCCACACAGTCGATTCCGACTCTTTGCAAACCCATGGACCATTGCCCTCCAGGCACCTCTATACTCTACCATCCTCCTCATCCCACCCAGCCCTGTGCCTACTGCATCCACGACGCCATCTAGCCATCTCATCGTTGGCCGTCCCCTTCTTCTTTTGCCCTCCACCTTTCCCAGCAACAAGGCATTCTCAAGTGAATCTTTCATTCTCATTTGATGTCCAAAGTACTTCATCTTCATCTTTGTTATTTGTCCTTCTAAGGAGCAGTCAGGGCTAATCTCTTCTAATATTGACCTATTTGCTCTCCTCGTCGTCCAAGGGATTCTCAAACTCTCTTCCAACACCACATCTCAAAGGCGTCTGTTCTTCTGTGCGCAGCCTTTCTAATGGTCCAGCTCCCAGAACCATACATTACCACCAGGAATACCATTGCCAAAATCTTCGTGCCTATTTATACTGGCATACTACTAATAGCATAACTTTTGAGAAATTGGCATGCACACTATCTGTTGAACACTAAGTTGCATGACTCAAAACCACAAAATATAATGTTCACATTGATGTTTTGACTTGAGGCAATTTGCCTTCAAAAGTCATGTTGCTGGGATTATTTTCATTTCAGTTTGGCTTCAGAACTGGTTATGGTACAGAGAAAGCTTTGGTTGCCTTGACGGATGATCTATGCTGGGAACTAAACAAAGGAAGTTAGTTCTGTTCAACCTCCCAGGGGCTTTTGGACCACTATGCTGGAATTAGACTGAGAGTCATTGTTTTAAAATGCAAGAATAAATAAATATTATTTACATGTGTGTCTAATGATTTTGCTCAGGCACACTGGCTGCAAAACAAGAGACAAAGGTTTAGTATAAATGACCAAAGTAGCCATAGAAGGGGAGCCCGAAGGTGAGGAAAAGACTCCGTGAGTAATTTTCTCTGTGTTATTTTCCTCTGGTTGGATACTGGTCAGTTTTTTTTTTGTTTGTTTCTGCAGCATGCTTGATGACACATTGCAGTGACAGACCAATTTAAATATATTTAAAATTATACAGTTCCTATGCTTTTGAACAATATCATTTTAGAAATAACAGTTAGCACATGATGAATCTCTGTGTGAAATCAAGAATAGGAAAACAGAAAGAAGTGGAAGAAATATTTTCATAGCACAGAAATTATTTTTTTCTGGCAAACTTATTAACAGCATATAACCATCAAGTGAAAACGTATTGGAAAGACATGACTTCAGTCTCAATGTCCATATGCTTTGAGAAATGTAAGACTTTATCAAATAGATGTGTTATTAAAATGACACCCTATCTGCTCAGCAAATGTCCAAATCCCCATAACACCTGTTTAGGGTGGAGATAGAGCAAATGTGTTGCTATAGGTTTTGGTACTACTATAATACAAAGCAAGTCTTGTGTTAGTAATAACTACAGCAGCAACTTTGGAATGTTTTGGAATAGTTTTACCATAGGGTTTAAATCTTATGAGAAAAAAGGTATCTTTAAATAGCTTTCTGTGATTATAAGCATAGTACCAACATAAAAGGTCCATGAGGGATTTGAAAGATTAATAAACTTTAACTTATAATAGAAGGAAAGTGTTGTTTTATTTTTATTTTTGGCACACTCTTAAGGGGTTAAGGTAAGTGACATAGTAGCCACAGAAGGATTCCTACCCTCTCAGTTCCCCAGAAATGTTTAGTTTACAGATTCTTAGCTATCCAACAGCACAAAGACCAGGAGACCAGCCACTTCAAAAAACAGTTTTGGGATTCTTAAGATTTGAATCTATTTCTGCCTTGAGGCTAGATAAATACACATTATACAGTAATGGAGATAGTGCTATCTCATTCATTCATATTCATTAGAGATTGTGCTATCTTAATTCAGAGCTATCTTCTTTTTTAAAAACAAAAATTAAAAGAGGGGGCCAAGAATCAGACTAAAACTGATGTTAAGGTTTTCTCTCAATTATGTGAGCTAATTCCAAATATAATTACTTTCTCAAATACAGTACAATGTTGGCTGTGATATGTGAAAATGTAAATAGCTGCCTTACAAAAAAATCCCCAGATGGTTTAAAGCTCTAAGTGGTTGGATGGTTCTGTAGTTTGCTTTCTAATCTGTTGACTTAAACCAGGGGTTCTCAACATTTTCAGGTCGTGGGCCAGACCACTCCCCCTGAGCATGATGGCCATATGGTTCCCCCCTCTATAACAGTGCTGTAAAATGTGTCTGCGACTGTCGTAAAGACATTTTTGGTGTATTTTCAGCACTTCCACCACTTCTGGCGGCAGCAGAGGACAGATGCATTTTCAGTGTGTTTTCAGCTGTTTTTGCCACTTCTGCCGCTTCTGATGGTGGTGGCGAGAGTGCAGGTGGCAGACCACATGAAATAGCACTGTGGGCCGGGGCTGGCCCGCCAGCCATAGGTTGCAAATTCCTGACTTAAACCCTAATAAAGTTTAACACTTTTACAAATGACATCAAATAGCTGGACCATTATAAATGAAGATCCCATTTCAAGTACATGCAGAAAACATTGAGGGGAGAAAATGATTGTAAACATTCTTTTGATGTTCACCCTGAACAGAGAAAGAAGAGGAAAGAAGGATGGAGAGTGGTGATGTAGAAAGAACATGCTTGTTCTCATCCCATCGGTTCCTTCGGTACCTGCACCCCTTTTTAGGGGGTGGATTTTAATTCTGTTTTTATCTGTTTTATGTTGTGATTGTGAACCGCCCTGAGTCAGCCTTGGTCGAGTGGGCGGTATAGAAGTCCAACAATAAATAAAATAAAATAAAATAAAATAAAATAAAATAAATAAAATCTCCTTCTTCATGTGTTGAAAGAAAGATTTAGATTGCAATAAGAAACCTTGTGTGCCTGTTTTTCTAGAGGCAGTGATGGTGAACCTTTTAGAGACTGAGTGCCCAAACTGCAACCCAAAGACCATTCTGTGTTGGGGGCAGGGGCCTGCTGGCTATGCTAAAAGCAGTGGTGGGCATCAGCAGGTTCGCACCAGTTCTCCAGAACCAGTAGCAGAAATTCCAGCTGGCCCCGCCCATCCAAATTTTGAAATCAAGTAGTCCTAATTTGGGTGTAATGCAGGGCTTTCCCTCTGGCCACACCCACTATACCATGGCCACAGTGTGGTAGTAAATTTTTTAGGAGCCCACCACTGACTAAAAGGGCGCTGGACAGGGAGGGATGGGGCAGCACCTATGGAGGAGTGGGTACTGCATGACATCATGGATTGAGTGCCCATCTCAGGTCCCAGCTCATGCCAACCTAGCTGTTCGAAAGCAAGACATTACAAGTAGATCAACAGGGACCACTTCTGTGGGAAATGATCTTGGGGACATGAAAGGAGCCTCATTCACCCTCCTTGTGGAGGGAGAGAGTAATGGATGGAGGGGAACTGGAGAGAAAGGCGCTTCCCTCACCTTCCTCTCCCCCCACCTCCACAAGACAATGGGGAGGGGCGGAAAGAAGGAAGAGGCGGCACCTGGTGGGGAGAGAGAGACCTTTAATCTGCTTCAGCAGCCTCTCCCACCAACCCCCTATCTCCCTGGCATTTTGGTTCAGGCACGGTAGACCCTGGCTGCTGGGATGAGGCCTCTGACTCCTGCCCCCTGCCTTCTAACCCAGCACTGCCACTGCTGTCACCACTGCCGCAAGCAGCGAAGAAACCCAGTGGGTCTTTCCCATCCACTGAGGCCATGAGGGGGCAGGGCTGGTTGGTGCATAGTGGATATCACTGTGCACCAACCAGCCCTGTCCCTCCATGACCTCAGCGGATGGGAAAGACCCACTGGGTTTCTTCGCAGCTTGCGGCAGTGGTGACAGCAGTGGCAGTGCCGGGTCGAATTGGCTGGTGCATAGCGATACCCAACATGCACCAACTAGCCATTGCAGGGGGTGGGGGTGGTTGGTGCATGGCAATACCCACGCCACGGAAACAGCGCCCCACCACCAGGAAGGTTCTGGCTTGGTGGAAACCTAGTGTAGCCACCAGGTGATTTACTTCTGTCCACCTCTGGGGGGGGGGGGGTGCCAGTCACTGGGGCGCATTAGGACTTGTCCCTGTGTTCCAAGTGGCCAGTACGGGCCTGGTTGGGGGGGAGGAAGAGCTTCCATTGGGCTTCTGGTAAGAAAGGCAGGGTGAACTCTGTGCTGGGGGGAGGTAGGAAGCACGCCCATTGGGATGCTGGACAGATGGGCGGGGCGAACTCTGTACTCAGGAAGAAGGTCTAGAAGCATTTGTGGCATCCACCACCCATGCATGAAGGAAAGGATTAAGCACCAAGAAAACATCAGTGCTGGTGGTGTTGCTGTAACATTCTATGTGACATTCTACATGAGAAGTTATTTCTATTATTTGTTGGAGAGTGGACATTTAACCGACAGAAGAAACTATTACCTCACATGTCTCATAAGAAAAACTAGCCTGTCAAGTCTCTTGTGTGAATGTTTGTTGTGTTTAATAAGCATGATTGCCTTTTTCAGCCAATTAGTTGAATTAACTTATGATACACAACACTTTCTCCTGCATTTGATTCTTTTTGAGATTGACAGTGCTTTTTGATTTTAAAAAAAAAAAAAGTTTGGGGATGAGGTTTATTTTTTAAAATGCAAAGTTTAATTATTCCCTGTGAATGAAGTGATCACAATAAAATCTCTCAGCAACATCTTATGAAACTATATATTGAATTGCAGCACCAAAATTACTAGTGTTTCTGGTTTTCAAACACACTAAATCATTGCCAATGATTAAATCTGGCTAACTACCAGGTACTTTCTCAACAAGCTGTTTCAAAATTGGGGGAAATCACAAAAACAATATTTTGTCTCTCCTGCACACTTTCTTCACCCATTAAAACTGTATTAGGACTTTGGGACTTCACTATAGAGACAAATACAAGATAAGCACCTAAATTGCTGAGGAAATTCCCAAACTCAGATTCACTAACATGATGCAAGTGGTCCAGATTTCTGAGTTGGATTTAGCTACAGCAGTTCAAATGTTAACTAGGGTTTCCAGTGCCAGAGTTAGACTCTGGCAATGAGAAGATACATAATTAGAGTGTTTTATTAGTAAATAACCCTTGGGATATATTTTTTAAAAAGATAAGACTCGTGTTGTGCATTATACTTGGATTCAAAATGAATCATTACCAAAGAAAACATAGTAGGAATTACTACACATAGAAAAACTAATCCCACTGGGAACAACGTTCCCTCTAGTTTTCTCTTGTTTTCTGTTCAACAACCAAATTGGTGGAGCACTGTATTATTCTGGCACTAAATTTATGATACCAGCCTCTTTTCTCTATTATCTTAGTGTCAATTTTCATGCATTGGGAACTCCTCAGCCAAAGGCAAGTACTTACAGCAATACAGCAAAAAACACATCAACATTTAAAAACAATTAAAATCTTTAAAAATTTTCTTAAAAATTTATTTTAAAAGCCCACCAAAGCCACCTCCCGAACTTCAAAAGACAGCTGCTCAGATTAGTCATCCTCTCAAATCCAAGAAACCCTTCGCATCCTGCAATGAAGTGAGTGACTATGATCAAAATACTAAGGTAAACAAACTAAATGTACATACATACTTTAATTTGACTCTTCTTAAGTAGTTTTTAAATAACTACATATTTAATGTTAACTTAACTTTGAAGTGAACTATTTTTCTCCCATTTTAGAAGGAAATGGACAATACTGACAGGAATCAATGCAAGAAATGATTTCCATATGTTTATAGTGATAGACTAGGACCCAGGATATATAGGTTCAAACCCCCATTCAGCTAAGGAAAGTTATGAGGAGAGGGATGACATCAGCAAAATGCTTAAATATCTCACTTACTGTACTTTGAAAATCCTATTAAAATCACTGTAAATCAATTCCTACTCGATGGCACACAACACGCATATGTTTAAAGTGAAATGGATAGCTGAGATCTTATTTCTAGTGTCATTTCTAGAAAGATAATGCAATACTGTACTACTAAATACTGATATGCCCAAAAAGAACTGAAATACCGTGGTGTTCTCTGAGCAATCTGAGCAGTGTGTGTGTGTGTGTGTGTGTGTATGTGTGTGTGTGTGTGTGTGTATGTGTGTCTGTATGTGACAGAGAGAAAACATTTGTTCATATGTAAAGGGTATTAATTGGCTGGCAGCTCAGGCCTAAATACGATTACTGTATTTTCTGGCGTATAAGACTACTTTTTAACCCCGAAAAATCTGTGCCAAAGTCGGGGGTCGTCTTATAGGACAGGTACTTAACTGCAGCTTGTTTCCCCTTGCTTCATATGTCCGGCGCATATGGTGGGGAGTGCCGTGGCCGAGTACCTGTTCTGTGCGGGGAGTATGAAGCAAGGGGAAGCAAGCTGCACACATCTTCCTGTACCTCGAGGAGGAGAACGTGAGCGTGGATTGGCTCTCCACCAGAACCTGCCCATTTGACTCGGAGGGCTCTCGTCTTCGGGTTGAGTGTGGGTTAATTTTTATTTGGTGTGCATTGGAAGAGAGGTAGTCTTATACGGCAAGTATATTCCAAACTCTATATTTTAACTGGAAAAGTTGGGGGTCGTCTTATACGCCCAGTCGTCTTATACGCCCAGTCGTCTTATACGCCGGAAAATATGGTACTTTGAAGAAAGCTAAATTATTTTAGAAAAAACTTACTTGTAAGCATGTGTTCTCAATGTAAGAATTAAATAGGATATGCAATAATCAACTATAGTAATGCCCTTGTGAAAAATAATTTGAATATAGTTGAACATCACCTTTTATTTCTTCCATCACATTATGGAACTTCTCATTAAGTTACCTTTAAAAAGCAGTAAATGTACAGTATGTTGAAATCATGCGACATTTACTGATCTTTTACATCCTAGACATTTCCTTGAGACTCTAATTTGCATAATGAATATAACGTACACTTTAAAATTCCTTAGAATGCAGCTGGAGATGTTTAACTAGCTATATATTTTCTTTTAAACTTCTGTGCACAAGACTAGGTGTTTTTTTAAAAGGCAATTACGTTTCTCAAATGCACAATCAACATTAAATTCAGCTTCAGTTGATTTTGTGCAAATATTTGACAGTACATTCACATAAAGAACCCAGGATAAATTGAACAGGTAGAATTGATTCACGAAAGCTAATATGAAAATATAGCAGTTAGCCTTTATGATGCCACAGCATTTTTGTCTTTAATTTTTCTTTGTTTTGTTTTATTTCCTGCCTCATAGGATTAAATAAATGTACACTAAACTCATCATGGTCTAAATGCCTTCATCACTTACCATGACATGCCAATGTAAAATCAGTATTTTCCTCAAAGCTGGCCTTCCTTAGACTTCCAATCAATTACATACAACCTTCTTCAACACTTGTGAGACATTTTATTGACTCCACTTGCAGGATAAATGCCACCAGAGATTCCCCATACTGTACATATAATCCAGATCAGCGAAAAAATAAATACCAAAATAGTTAAAGGAGAGAAAGACAACCCCCTCTCCCCCAAAACAAACCATTTGAAGGAGAGTAGAGTATTTGCCACTCTCTGGATGTGAATTCAAAGGAAGGCAAGGCAAGACCTCTCAGCAGTAGTTCAACTTCTGGCCTTTCCTTCCATACATGTCTCTCCCTCACCACCCTTTGCGGACTGAGGGTCATTTCGAATGCAACTTGCTGCCAAACAAACACAAGCAGTTTGCCAGACTAACAGACTTCCTGAGGAAGGTCTCTTTACAACCAAATGCACTGTTTTTCATTCCTTCTTCTTTTGCAAATATGATGCCTGCTTGGGGTTCTATAAGTCTATAATTCAATAGTGCAATGAATTTTGCATTCACCACTGGCCAAATGTATGTCATCTTACCCACTCTACAGGTACGTCTAGATAAAACTTTCATGAAAGATTTAAAGACCCCAAGGATTACGTAAGACAGTGATGGCCAACCTTGGCACTCCAGATGTTCTTGAACTTCAATTCCCAGAAGCCCTGATCAGCAGGTGTACTGACTCGGGCTTCTGTGAATTGAAGTCCAAGAAAATACCTGTCAAGTATCCCGGATTGGCTTGGATTTCCTGTATTTCTGCACTGCTTCCTCCACTTTCCCGCCGCCATCCCGTAATTTGACCGGCAGGAAAAGTAGTTACTGCGCATGTGCGTATGCGCAGAAGGGTTCTGTACAGGTCCTGTATTTTCCAGAGCCGTGCTTGACGGGTATGTCCAAGAACATCTGAAGTGCCAAGGTTTGATATCACTGATGTAGGAGGATGCTCTCCTGCCAGCCTAGCAGTTTGAAAGCCAGAAATTGCAAGTAGATAAATAGAGGCCACTTTGGTGGGAAGGTAACAGCATTCTGTGCACTCTGGTGTCTAGTCATGCCTGCCACATGACCACGGAAACGACTGCAGAAGCAGACAGTGCTGGCTCTTCGCCTTTGAAACAGAGATGAGCACTGAACCCTAGAGTCAGATACGACTGGCCTTCGAGCAAGGGAAACCTTTACCTTTTACCTAGGAGGATGCCAAAGCACTCGCCCAAGACCGAAACTGTTGGAAATCTCTTGCTATTCCATATGCTACATAGCATGGGAAGACCTAAGTCTAAGTAAGTCTACCTCTAAATTGCCATTGTTATGAAGACATCTAAAAAAAGAAAGAAAAAAGGCACCTTAAAGACCTATTGTAATATGATAATGTGAGCTTTCATGGTCTGAGTGTTATACTTTAAGTGTTTCATGGTCCAGTGTTATACTTTAACGTGAGCTTCTGTGGATGGAGTGGAATCAATCCAGAAGAACTCAATTTTTTTATTAAAAAAAACAGTGTTTAAGATGGCACAATATTTTTATCTTTTATTTGGTGGGGGATTTTTTTCTTTGATACAATTGCAGACTAACATGGCTATGGAGAATTTCTTTCCTTATTTGTTCCATCTCATTCTCAAATTGTTTTTTCTTCAGCCAGAATTATAGGAAGCATTGGTAATAACAAGAAATACGTCAGACCTCTGTTTGAGGAAGTGGATTATAATTCACAAAAGCTCACAATGAAATAAAATTGTTAGTCTTTAAATGATCACAAAAACCTTTGTTATTATTTTAAACTGTTTTTTATATTTATTGTTTTTCTCTTGGAATACTTCCTTGGAAATAAATCCCACTATCTTTAATTGGACTTACTCCTTTATAAGCATTTTTGGACAGCAGTGTAAAGCGTAAAATATTTCTATGAGGCAAACACTTCAAAGGCAGCTTTGGGCTTAGCTATACTGTATGTCCAAATGTAAAATACTGTACATAAGCATCTCATGGAGGCTGAATAACAAAGATCAACAAGCTGTACAGTGTAGTGATACACCCAGTGGTGGGTTCCAATTTTTTTTACTACACACTGCGGCTGTCATATGGTGGGCATGGCCAGGGGGAAAGCCTTGCGTTGCACCCGAATTAGGACTACTTTATTTCAAAACTTTGATGGGCAGGGCCAGCCAGAATTTCTGCTACTAGTTCTGTCAAACTGGTGTGAACCTCCGGATGCTCACCACTGGATACACCACGAGGACTTTTGTCATAGTGTCATATGATAAAAATTATAGCACCTCATAGCTGAAAGGGAAGAATTTTAAGTGGAAAACATGCAGCAATAAGTCTACTTAACTATTTTTTAAGACGAAGTTATTGCCATACTTCAGTCAAAGGTAGATGACTTTTCCATTGTGACAATGCTAGGATCACTATACCATATTGGATTTTATGTGTGAAAGGCAGAAATACTCACACTAATAATAATAATAATTTTGTTTCAGAAATTATTCTGGGTTGAAAGGATTTTTGCTGGAGGAACTCTCCTCAGGGGACGCCTGAATGAGGGTCCTTTCATGTCCCCAAGATCTTTGCCCACCAAAGTCATCCCTATTTATCTACTTGCAATTTCTTGCTTTCGAACTGCTAGGTTGGCAGGAGCTGGGACAAAGACGGGCGCTCAATCCATCATGCAGTACCCGAGTCTCAAACTGCCGACTTGTGGGTCTTGCAGTTAACAAGGCGAGCTTCTTAACCACTGAGCCACTGCAGCCCCAATAATTTCTGACACAACATTATTATAATACTCAAACTTATTTTGTAACGTGAGAAATTGAGTTGAAAAATTCTCTGTATCTTCATAAGTAGGACCAGCCTTTCCAGATGTTATTAGACCAGGGGTTCCCATGGGCTGGCCCCAGCCTGTGGCACAGTTTCATCCAGCCCATCGCCACTGCACCCACACCTGGAAGTGGACGTGTTTATGTCAGCCATAAAGCAAACCCACACATGTGTAAATGTGCCCATGACTGTCATAAACACAGAGGTGGGCGCATTTACGGCTACTGTAAATGCGCCCGCATCCACCTCCAGAGGGCATGGTCAGGCCCACTCAGCTGTTGGGGGGGGGGCATGGTCAGGCTCACAGAGTAAAAAAGTTGGGAACCCTTACATTACACTATATCCCACACCTGCATGGCCAACACCAACAAACTACTGGATTTGCAGTCAGATAGAGTCCAGAGAGCTAGTTTGATGTAACAAACACTGAAATCCTAACCATACTTACCCTACTACTGTCTTTGAGGTTTTTGTCCTGGTAGACTTACAACCATGGGCTGAAAAGTTGATGCCTGTCTAACTGTAGTGGCCAAATGGTAAGTGCTGCCTACCTCAGTGGCTTAGTTTGCATGCACTGCTATTTGCCCTGCAACTCAGTTATCAATTAGCAGCAATTTAAAGGGTGCTATATAGGTGTGTTAATGTAAGATAAACAGTATGCTGTTCCTGAACTTTCACCTGCAGAAAAAAGAATACTGTACATGTCTATCATTGAATGAAGGTTGATAATGGTGGCAAATGTGTTGATACAGTACCTCTGAGCATTGACTCATAGCGATCACTGTACAACTCAGGCATGCATTTCTGCCCATCCTTCACCCTAACCCTACCCCCAGCCCTAACTCCAGCCTTCACCCTAACCTTCTTAAGATCGTTCCATGGAGACACGAAATGGAATGTGAGAGGCAACTGCTTTGAAGATGTCGGTGTAATGAAGGTTGCAGTGAAGCAATACTGCATTGCTGTAGGAAAATTTATACTGAAAAATAAAATGCCATTTAAAAGAGGAAAATTTGACATTTGCTTCTTGGTTTTTTTAAAAAAAGTCTCAATTTGTTGACAAGGTGTCGACAAGTTGTTTAACAGTTGTAATCTTCTGCTGAAACTGCCTCCTACATTTGCAGACTCAAAATGTTTATTGGTCAAAATCCTGTTAGCATAGCAAGTCGCCAGTAGTGTATACCCATTTGAATCAATGGAACTTATAGAGATGCTGACTCACCAAATTTCAAATGATTCAATGTGCCAACTCTAGTGTGACTTACTATGCTGAGAAACAGGATTTTAATCAATGTTAAATATTAGTCAAATCTGGAGAATCAAGGGATTTTTACGAGTGTATTGCCAGATGAGAGAAACAGATTTACACT
The DNA here is from genome assembly GCA_035047345.1 of Bradypodion ventrale. Taxonomy (NCBI): domain Eukaryota; kingdom Metazoa; phylum Chordata; class Lepidosauria; order Squamata; family Chamaeleonidae; genus Bradypodion; species Bradypodion ventrale. Next base: position 100,366,228 of record JAWDJE010000001.1, read on the forward strand.
ATTCCACATACAGTACCAATTTCTGCATCTTTGAAAATAAGCAACAATGCTAAGAAGAATTCAAGCCAAACAAATCAGAATTTTGCTATCAGAAAGCAAAAGAATGAATCTATTCTGTATACAGATAAATAAATGCCATTATTGTCCATTTATTTACTTCAGTTGCTTCATGACTACACTGTTTTTGGAGCTCTAAAAACAAAGCAACAATCCTGAGAGGGTTCATGGATGTTGTCCAGAGACACTGGATTTCACCCTTTTGTGCTGTGTTGTAGCAACAAGTACTTCTTGCAATATACTGTAGCACATTTGGCACATCTTCAGTTCATTGTATCATTTGTATGTTGTGACTTTCTTCTGAATTTAAGATTAAACAAGAGGAGCAATTACTCAGGGCAGGGCAGTTGTCAGTCACAAAGTCAGCATAGTATCTGGCAGCGGCAAATTGTGGACCACATGGGAAGGGGAAATCAATCTCACATTTCATGGTCACAAGCTGCCTATGATGCGCACACAGAAAAACCGAGAGTTCAGAAAAGTTAGTTTTGGGGTCACAACTCCCCAAATTTCCCAACCAGCACATCCAGTGGCCCAACCCAAATTGCCTCCATGGTAGCACAGAATGGATGCATTGAAAGGAAGATGTGATGTGCAAGTTAAGATGATGTGCCAGTTAAGATGAGCGGATAGGACTGGCTCGCTTCCCTTTGTTACGTTTTTGGTGCAATCAAATACCAAAAGACTAGATATGGTAATGAAACAGTCCTGCCCTTCAATAAAAAGACAGGGATTGCAGTACCTCAGGAAACTCCAAGTGAGCAACTATCTGCAATAAGCTCTGGGTTGTGCTTGGAATCATTTTATTCCACTAGGTCCAGATAGCTTTCCTTGGTTCTGTCTCTCCTTGAGAAATGGCTGTTCTGTAGCCAAAAGGTTGTGAGTTCAATCCTGGAAGGGATCAAGGTTGACTCATCCTTCCGAGGTTGGTAAAATGAGGAACCAGCATGTTGGGGGCATAGTGATAATTAACTTGTGAAATGCCCAGAGAGTGCACTAAGCGCTATGGGGTGAGTGCTATTGCTATTGTTATTAAAGCCTCACATTTCCCTCCCTTCTGAGAATTCCCTCTAGGTTTCTTGACAAGCCAACATAGGAGTGTCAGAACCCCAAAACACAGGCAGTTAGTACATGAAAGGAGCTTCATTCGGGCGTCCCCTGAGCAGAGTTTCTCCAGCAAAAACCCTTTCAACTCATAGTAATCTCTGACAAATAATAATAATAATAATAATAATAATAATAATAATAATAATAATAATAATAATAATAATAATAATTATTATTATTATTATTATTAATCAGAAGCACACCACATATTTTTTGTATAAATGAAAGGTGACCCAATTAGAATGTTGTACTAAATGCAATAGCTAGTTCCAACTGGGTCAGGCCAATTAGACTGATGGGACTTCAGTAAGTCAACACTTACAGATTGATTCAATGGGATACTCTAGTTAGGACTTATAACAGATTTAGTCCATAACATTCCCTGGGATTTTTTTTTTATCCCGCAGTAAAAATTTGAAATGAACATGCTGTCTTAATCTGAGTTTCTCAAACTACAGTTCCACTGTAAAATAATTTTTAATTCAAATACTTCTAAATAGCTAGCAGCAAGATTACTGTGAATTTTCCCCACTCTTCAGCATTAGTAGACCATGTTTCCTGCCAGCAACATTCAGTACAAATACTGTCTGGTAAATAGCAGCTGCAAAGGAAGAAGAATGATGCCAGGGTACACAGTGGTAAACACTCCTCAGTGGCTCACTGTATCTTTGGCCAAATTAGCTGAATATACATTCAATCCTTTCTTTTAAGGCCTTTCTTTCTGTTCTTCTCCATTCTCTCTTTCACACACACACCACTTCTATGGGAAAAATACTTTTTACTTTTAAGCACACAACCATCTGATATGTTTGCAAATGCTGTAGTTGCAACAGGTAGAACCAGGAAGATTTAATATATATATTTTAGCAAAGTTTTTTGCTAAACAGATTCCCCTCAAAATATTTATGACCAATAAAACACTCACGGGCCTTGGCCCACTGTACGGTTTGCTTTCCATGTGAAAGAAATCTAATGTGGCTACTCCCCCCCAAACCCAAATATATATCACATGGAATTGAAGCAACCTACATGCACAGTTTTACATTATATCTAGGACTATTTTGAAGGGAGAAAATAAAAGGTGCACACTCTCAAAATGTACCAAGCAGTGAATAATATTTGGCCAACTATATTGGCTGAAGCAATGGGATAACAAATTTTAGATTCTGCTACAAAGGTAACAGACACATGAGGGTTTCTTGACAAATTCTTAGAAACAAATTTAGCTTTAGTGCTTTTGTTTGCTGCCATTGGTTTTCTTGACACTCACTGACTACATGATAAAACTACACATTCATTTTTAAAAAAGCACCCTGCCATGTCCAAAAGAGCTAAACAAAAATCAAGTTTATGGCAAGGGCAACACTGCAGTAAAAAACCCACAAAAATCAAATGTATACTGGATTCTTTTTTCACTCAGAAGAAAATCTATAATCCCTATTAATAATAAGAAATCAAACATAAAGCACGGAAAACTGCCAAATAACGATAGTTTCATAGTTTATAGGGACTATAGAAAGCACCAGTGGTGGGATTCAGCAGGTTCACCCCAGTTCGCCAGAACCGGTAGCAGAAAGTCTGGCTGGCCCAGCCCATCCAAGTTTTGAAATAAAGTATAGTAGAACCTCAGATAACGTCCAAACTCCATTCCACAAGTTTGGACTTTATCCGATTTTGGACTTTATCCAAACCAAATGGGCGATGCATCAGATAACATCCAAAAAATGGATGTTATCCAAGGTTCCTATACCAAATATCTCGGATAACGTCTATTTTTAGTGGTTATGGACTTTATGCGATGCATCACGTGTGCATGAAAACTGCAACTTTATCCAAATTGGACTTTATCCAAATTGGACTTTATCTGAGGTACCACTGTTGTCCTAATTGGGGTGCAACACAGGCCTTTTCCCCTGGCCACGCCCACCATACTGCGGCCACAGAGTAGGTTGTAAAAACATTTGAATCCCACCACTGGATAGCACGTACTTGTACACTGTATGTACTATAGTGTTTCATACGATGTGCAAGAAATACTTAAAACATTGCACTAACTAGACAGAATTGCTTCTCTAACTGGAAATAACAATTTTTCTTCCTCTCTGTAGCTTGTATTCTTCAAAGAGTTGGGAAGCCACCTGGAGCTGCCTTTAGGATGATACTGTGGGTTGCTGGAGGAAGGTGATGATGGTTAATAGAAGACAGCTATATCACACTGCTAGTGTAGTACAAAGTATGACTTTGAATCCATGGATACATATTGAGTCCAAACTTAAATCTGACTCATACCTGGAAATCAATGAAGTTTAACAAACCTAAGTCCTGCTGATCTTTACAACTAAACTGGGATCCAATCTGATGTAAATAGCTTAGTAAGGGAGAGTGTTCTACAAGGTATATCATGCTATGCATGTGGTTTTTAAATACAAGTATTGCTCTCAGATTTATACTAGGTACAATGAAGCATACATTAATTAATATAACTTATTAATGTATGCTTCATTGTACCTAGTATACCTCTGTAACTCATTATTTTTTAATCCCACCTCAATTAGTGTAACCACTACACTACACATCTGGAGAGCCACGTTTGCTGACCCCTGCCCTAGACTAATACATTTCTTATACTATAATAAATCATAATCAATCAGCCATAAGTTCTCATAGGTCCAATCCACTTCATCAGATGTGTGATGTACAAAGCATTTGTGTCACCTGAAGATAATTCTTAATATGTCTGATGTAGACGGTTGGATTCAAGAAATCTGTTATGGTGTCAGGAAACTCCCAGAATGACCTCACTCTGTGATGGCGAACCTTGGCACTCCAGATGTTCTTGGACTTCAATTCCCAGAAGCCCCTGTGAATCAACACGAATAGGTTTACTGCGATTCACCCAGCCCACATCGTCCTTGTCGCTCCTGGAAGCGGAAGTAAAACGCGCCTGTACGAGGGCTGGATGAATCGCAGTAAACCCATTCATGTGGTTCACCATCACGGGACTAACTGCTAGTCCTCTGGAAACTCCAGAATGTTTCAGAGTCAATTGTTGTGTATGCATATCTTTGGTGGGAGGGGGGTGTTATTTTGAGAGGTCAAGAGGTCAAAAATGCAAATTCCTGGAACATCTACTTTTCAGGCCTCACTGACCAAATTTGAAGGAGGGATGCTAATAGTCCCTCAAACATGACAAATATGCCACCATACATAATTGTACAAAGGATATTTTGAAGCATTTTTAAATTTAAAAAATGGGAGTTGTGGGTCACATCTGGATCCCTGCAGGCTACACACCATCCATGTCAATCCATGGTATGTCTTTTCATTCAGGCAATGTGCTTCATGTTACATTCAAAATACACAACTGCTTATAGAGCACCCAGATGGGTGGTATATAAATGGAAATTAATCAATTAATTAAAGGAAGAAACATCCAACACAAATTTTGTCACCCCAATCAAATTATCTGATCAATAAGTGACAAAGTCCTATTGCTATAGATTATCATATACTTATTACTGGCATACGGTAATTAGCGCTCTTCTTTGTGTCAAGTTAATTAAGCATCTCTGTACCATACTGGGATTTCACTGGAATCAATTTAAAAAAAACAACACCAACTGTATGTAGATTAACATGTGTTTGGGGCCTTGGTTTTCAGACATGATAAGAATCCTCTGCCCTAAATAATCAGTTTGTGAATACATTTAAAAACATAAAACTTAAAGAATGATTAAAAATACAAATAAGAATGCCTGGCTATTCTATTTCTCATTGCCTTTGTGGTTTAAGTAGTTTTTGAAGAATGTCCTTCATCCTTTACTTTCTGCTTTCTTATCATCTTTGAAAGGATACATTCCATGGTCTGTCTCCCGCTTTTAAATTAATAAATATCTGTTGACCCAGTAGAGATTCAGATAAAAAAGAAGTACACTTGAACACTCACTGGTTTCAGTAGACACAACATTCATATACGATTCATCTCTAATAAAAGCAGTCATTTTTCATGTAAAGTAATAGAAATATTTCACAAATACTGCTATTTGTTAAATAGAAAAATCACTAAAGATTACTAAATGTGTCTGTAGGCACTTATAATTAATTTCTGTTTAGTTCAGAATATAGAAGACAGATTCCAGACTGTACAATAAAATCAATGGAAACAAAAGCATTCTATAGATAGTTATGCACAAAAGAACATGGTAATTTGAAGTGGGGGGAAAATCTAAAGATATCTCCTATGTCATTAACACTTTCAAAAACATTCCTGCTTTTTAATGTTATTAGTATAAATCAATCACTATTTGTGTACAAAATAATGCAGAGTCTAAAAGCAAAAGAAGAGGCACATTAAGGGGTCAACCATTCACAAATGTGAGTAACTGGTCAAATACTCCCATTGATTTCTTTGTTAATTCTTCTGAAAGGTGACATTCTAACATGATGCCTATTGAGTTCAGTGGTCAGACAAAACATCACCCCAAGACTTTCTAGATGCTAGCCTGCAGAGTCCATATTAATCAATCAGTCAACTAATCATGCCAGACAATAGGCTTGGTCTGATGAGGTGACTTCACTGGCTAAATGTATGCAAAATTAAGTTAACTAAAGCAGCTTTGGTTTCCTAAACTACATAATTGAATTCTAGACTGAGGACAAAAATCGATGTTCACATCTTCTACTTTGTCCTCAACTGGTCTTAGCACAAGAACAGCAAATATAATTTGGATCAGGCTTCTAGCCATTTTCAATATTTTGACATCAAAGGGCAGGGGTTCTCAACCTTTTAAAGCCGGGGGACGGGTCACACTCCCTCAGACAGCTTCGGGGGCTGGATGGCCATTTTGCCCTTCCTCCACCACATGGCACTTCCTGGTGTTGGGGTGGCAGTGGTGGACCACATGAAATGGTACCATGGGCAGCATCCGGTCCATGGGCTGCAGGTTGAGAATCCTTGTCATAGGGTTTCCTCCCCCACTCCCAAAATGGTATTTCAGTTAAACCTTGCAAGTAAACTTCAAATGTTTGCATTTTTATTAAAAACAGTAATGTCTGAAGCCAGGCATTATTGCTCATAAAACAAATATTTTTGCACATATACCAGCATGCAGACTTCCTCACGTTTTCTTCAACTGCCTGAAAAATGTATATTAATCATGCATTATCCATATGTGTATCTGTGCATCGGAAAAAGTTCCACATCCAGTGATTATTGTTCTAGTGCTTCATGTGTATTTTTTAATGTTGAGAGGTCTTAACACAAAACATGTGAATAAAAGGTTAAAAATTTGTCTTGTTTCTGGGCATTAGCATCACCATTTGAGGAAATTCATGAATTACACTGCCTCCTGGAGGTCAGCTGCTCATGATACAATTTAAACCTCAAAATAAAAATTCAGAGGGTGCTTTGAATTATAATCTGATTCCATCCAAACTAGTTTTTGTACAATAAATATTTTTAAGAAATTAGATTGTTATTTTCAGTTACCCCGTTATTTTCAAAAACATTATTAGGTGTTTCAAAGCTGATGGGGTGGATGGGAGGGGAGGTATACAAGGAGGAAATATGCTTCTTGGCTGAGAAGAGACCTATTTTTCTCACACGTATACTCTGGCACATTCTCACCTGTTTTTTTCTAATTCTCTTTCTTTTAAAGGTGTTTGTGAAAGTGGACCAAAATATATCTCAAGCTGCTTTTATTGTGCACAGGGCTTTAATTATGGTGGAGAAAATGGTGCTTTATCCAAGAGCACCAACATTTAGGTAAAAGTAAAGGTTGCCCTTGCTCGAAAGCCAGTCATATCTAACTCAGTGCTCATCTCTGTTTATAGCCAAAGAGCCAGCCCTGTCTATGTCTGCAGACATTTCCATGGACATGTGGCAGGCACAACTAGACACCAGAGTGCACGCAACACTGTTTACCTTCCCACCGAAGTGGTACTTATTTATCTACAGTGGTACCTTGGAGAAAAGTCTGATTCAGATAAAGTCCGATTCGGATAAAGTTGCGGTTTTCATGCACACGTGATGGATTGCATAATGTCCAAAACCACTAAAAAAAATGGACGTTATCCGAGGTATTTGGTATAGGAACCTCGGATAAAGTCCTTTTTTGGACATTATCTGATGCATCGCCCATTTGATTTGGATAAAGTCCAAAATTGGATGAAGTCCAAACTTGTGGAACGGAGTTTGGACTTTATCCGAAGTTCTACTGTATTTGCAATTTCTTGCTTTAGAACTGCTAGGTTGGCAGGTGCTGGGACAGAGATGGGAGCTCACTCCATCGTGCAGCACTTGGGTCTCAAACAACTGACCTGCCGATCTTCCAGTCATCAAGTTCAGAATCTTAACTAGTAAACCACCGCAGTCCCACACCAACATTTAAAATGTACCAAAATCTGACCAAAATCCAGAGACTGGGAAAGTTTCTCTATTGGATTACAAGTCCCAGAATCCTCAGACAGCATGATGACTGTCTGTGCTTGTTAGATAGTTCTGGGAGTTGTGCTCGAGCAACACAGCTTTTTCAATCTTCCCAGACCTCCATTGTAATGGAGTCTGATGGGACAAATCTAAAGAAATGTGCCCTTCGATCATCTGATATTAGAACAGGGAAACTGTCTAGTAAATCTTATCACATCACTGCGGTTAGGCATATCTCCAATCCTGATGCTTCTCAGTCATCACATTACCTAACATAGCTTTCAAATTGGTTGAATACCATGTGTAATTCTATTTATTACTAGCAATTGCTACCCTGCTTCGCCGTTCGGGTCACTTGGGCCCTGCGGAGAGGGAAGGTGACTGCCAGGCTGCTCTTTCCGACCGGGGACGCACATCCCCGGATGGATAGCAGGCTGTCAGCAGGCAGGGATCCGTCAGGGAAGCTCTTTCCCTGGCGGATCGCTGTCTGGCGCCTCTGCATTTTCTCCTCTGCTGTTTTGATGGCTGGATCAAAACAACAGAGGTGAAAAGCAAAGGCGCCAGACAGGGATTCGTCAGAGAAGGCACTCTCCCTGGCAGATCGCTGGATGCCACCTCTGTATTTTCCCCTTCGCTGTTTCGATGGCTGGCTTGAAACAGTGGAGAGGAAATGCAAAGGCGCCAGACAGGGATCTGTCAGGGAAGGCGCTCTCCCTGTCGGATCACTGGATGCAGCCTCTGCATTTTCTCCTCCGCTGTTTCGAAGACAGGCTTGAAACAGCGTAGGGGAAATTGGCGAGGGCAAGAGCCATCGGCTTCGCTGAGGGCGGGAGGGGCGGCAGGGCAGAGGCAGTGTCTACAGCGGTGCCTCACCCAGCCACGTCTTCAGGTGGCGTGACTGAGGGTGAGAGGGGCAGCAGGGCAGTGGCAGTGCCTATGTCCTCAGGCGGCGTGGAATGGGTGGCAGGCAGACCATTCCCTCAGCCCGGGCTCTGTCTTCCTTGGTAAGGCAGGGCCCTGAGCTGTTGTTTTTGGCATGAGTCGACTGTTTTTTTTTATGCGTATGCTGGCTGTCCCGCCTCCTCTGTGCTCGGGCCACCTTGGCTGATTTGCTGAGGCATGCCGCACCACGGAGGATGCTGGGACTCATAGGGTTTTTTTTGTTGGCGTTCATGGGGTGTTGGCCCCACTCTCGGCTTCCGGACCTTTGTGGGGATGATGTCCTGGAATTAAGGTAAGTGTGGCCGGCTCATTACGGGATAGGCTCAGCGGGTGTGGAAACGCATTCCCCACACACACGGCCACATCCCCTCCTTATAGGTTAAGATCAAGCTACTCTAGACCAGCAACTAGAAGGCCACAAGACTTTCTTTGTCCAGCTTTATCTGATCCTGCTTCTTCAGCCTTTTTTTTACTGCCTGACCTCTATGTCTAAATACAGAACAGGGAGGATATCTCATCTCTACAGGTGATAAACCAGTCACCAATATCAAGATTATGACCTGTCATGGGTATGGCTATAATCTAAAGGTTATTGCTGTAATCTGAAAACACACAGGGCTTCAGCTAGTGGGCAGTTTTAAAATTCAGTCAATTCAATGAATGAATCAAGTCAGCTTCCTGTTCATTATCAACAGTCTTAAGCTAATCAGAAATCAGGCCCGTTAGAGAACATTATCTTATCTTTTTGTGTCACAAAAACCTAGGGTGATGTAACTATCTGTGACAAATAGGGTGTGAAGAGTTCTGATTTAATTTAATTTAATGTTTTGGCTTGTTCGCCGCCAACTCAGGCAAGCCCAACTCAGGGCGGCTTACATAATTTAAAACCCCACATAATAAAAAACAGTTAAAATCCCCACCCCCATTAAAAACGCACTCACCCCATAAAGGAGAGACAAGATGCCTCTTATGGAAAAATCCAACGGGCAGGAGCCACAGAGCCCTCAGGCCCCCACAGCTGCCCTGCCAGCCAGGTCTTAAGTCCTTTCCTGAATGGCAGCAGCTCCGTCTGCAGCCGTAATAGCTCTACTGGTAGGAGGTCCGGTGTGGACACGGAAAAGGCCCTTTTTCTTATTCCAGAGAAGTGAGCTCCCCTAGATGAAGGAACAACTAGGGAGCCCCTCCGGTCCGCTCTGGTTGGATGGACAGATGTTCTTAGGGTGAATCGGTCTCTTAGGTATCCTGGCCCACTACCATATAGGGCTTTAAAGGTCATAACCAGCACCTTGAATTGCACTCGGAGGCAAACTGGTAACCAGTGCAGCTCCCGGAGCAAGGGTGGGGCATGGGCATAATGCCCATGCCTCATCACTACCTGGGCCGCCGCATTCTGGACCAGCTGCAGCCTCCGAATGGTCATCAAGGGCAGCCCCATGTAGATCAAATCACCTGAGTCTTACAAAATAAAATCAGTATAGCAGTTTCATCTCAAGAATTGAGCAAACTTTTCATTGCTGAGTTATGAACACCTGAAAATGGATGCTGGTAAGAGAAATGCCAGCAGATGCCTTCTACAGCAGGAGCACTGGCTACCTCCATCAGTTTTAATGAGAGGTGTTAATATCACCTCAATCAAAATGGCTGCCCTAGGCTGACTGCTTAGGGCTGTGCACAGGTGCTCTCAGCCAAAAATGTAATGAAGGTTATTACATTATCAATGAGGCACAGATGTGCTTTCTGTCTGAACCCAAGGTGCCGCTTATTGCCAAGTGCATAATTCTTTGAGCAGATCCCTGGTCTGTATATCAATATGTTCTTCCAGCTCAGCAAACACAAGGCACAGCCTTTTGCTTCCCTTGACATAGACAGTCAGCTTGGAGAGAAAGCGAAAGACAGTCGCACTGGAAGCAAGTCATAAAGCGGGGGGGGGGGGGGGGGGGGTTTAACATAAATGCAATGCCTCAGCTCATTTTCAACATGCTTTAAAATAAAATTGATTAACTTAGGTTTTTTTATTTAAAAAAACTATCTTCTCTTTCATTGTCTGTGGAGAAATATTGCTCACTTTAACTCTGTGGACACTATTTGTCACCTGCAAAATTTTCTTAATACGGATATTCTGCCGGTTCTTTCATGCATGTTAATTTGTCATCTTAATACATTAAAGAATGGAAAATCTGGAAAATACTGTGATTTAATATCTATTACTATAGCTACAGTTTCTGATTTTCTGAATACTATTCCAAATCAATGGTCAAATCGTTCCCAAATAGACATCAAAATTAGAAATACTGTAGTATATTGTTGGGTATCAAATTCAGAGCCCAAAAATGCAGATTATATTAACATTTTGGATGAGAAGTCTGGGGATCAAATAGATTTCAGCTCTAGTATAAATTGATCAACTTAGAGCTTGCTCAGAAAAGGCATATAGTTCACTGAGGGTTGCCCGCGTTCATAATTGGCCAAAATCTTTCCCGATGGGTTCACTCGCTAGCACACGGCTGAGAACCACCACGGGTTTTGATGGAAAGGAAATTGGGGTACAGGCTATTGATAGTTATGGGGTGATTCATATTGCCTTGGCTGGCAGCTCTGAGAGAAGTAGGGCAAAAGTCATAGGTGATGAACTCAAGTTAATTAACCATTATCTCACTGGTTGTGGACTCAGTTAAGCAAACTGACTACGCCAGACAAGTTGATTAAGTTTAGTTACCCGGAGTCAATATAGCTAAGATTCCGGGCTTAGGGCGAGAACAATAGGTGACGCCAACCCTGTTAATTAGATTCTAGAGACCTGTGAAACTTGGTAACTTCTGAGGAACTTCCAATAGTGGTCAATGTACTCGACCACTGGAATGCCCATATATGTACAGCCTTCTGTAACGGGGTCATGCACAACCTATGCACAAAAGATCCCGAGGCAGGGTAATAAATACAGACCACCCGAGCCAATCGGGACTGGACTTTCACCGCACATTCGTCTCACGTGCCTTCCCTTGCGGCCAGTCATCCTGACCTCCGTGGGCCCCTACCATACCAGGTGACCCTCTCCGTGGGCCATTGCAACTGTTCACTAATTAGAATTTTCCATAGTCTTTCATGCCTCCCATTCCCACATGTTATGGGCATTGGAGTGCTTCAAGCTCTCCCCACCCAACTTCATTTTGAAACCCCATCAATGAGGTTTTTGGGGTATATATGTTCTCCTATTGTTGTGTTTTGAGGCACTATTGCAAGTTGCGCGGGTAGCGCCTTGCAAGTAAGAAAATGGCAGTTTCCCGCCATCCAAACTATGAGCCAAAAAGGGCGTGCTCATTATGCTAATCCAAGCCCTGTGATTGGTTACAGTTTTGGATCCTGTTCCCCATTGTTTAATTACATATATACCGTTATGATTGGTTGGTTACTGTTATCCGGCAGGTCGCTACTTTGTATCAAGGAGCCACCGCCAGGGAGACACTATATAAGTCCCATGAACAAACAAGGGTGGGGCCGGATCAGATCTATACTACCCATTCCGCACAAGTAGCCAGCAACGTGCTAAGCCTGGGTCTCCTCCACTATGCTACCACTTCTGGTGTAGCTAGTCCTTGCCTCCTACATGGCAGATTCCAGAGGGACTGATTACACGGGATTGTATAGCCATCTCAGTGTCCGGAGCACCTTGTAAAAGACTGTTTAATAAATACTTGTTGCTGCTCTGTTCATCGTTGTCTGAACTGTTGCTTATAAGGGCCGGATATAACACCTATGCACATATTTCCCAGCTTTGCACGGAAGCTTTTCACCTGTCAAAGGCTGCCTCAGGTATCAACATCTGGTATGCTGAAGGGGCTAATGGATATTGACATTAAACATTTCTGCTGTTCCTTTGTGGAAGGGCAGGAAAAGTGTAATTAATTTTTTTTTCCTATCTGATTGTTGTAGCCTTGTGTCAATTAGGAAAATTAAAAATGTTTTTCTTCATTTTTTTGCTGTCATGAAAGCACAGCTGTGAGCAATACCTATACCTTCTCTGTCCCTCTGCAGAGGAGTGGGGTATTTTCCCACATCATGAAATGGCTCATGAGCCACTTTACCATAATACAGAGGTTGCTTGGATGGTCGGGGGAGCTGATTAATATGATTTAACCCCTTCCCCTCCTCAAGCGACTTTAGAATCAGTGCTCCCAGACCACCTTACAAGGGATAGCCTGGACATGCTCTTAATCACAGTTGTAGGCATGGCAAATTAATTTTTCTATGTGCAAATTTAACCACCAAAATCTCTTTTCATTTCTAGCCATGAGTAGATACTATCACTGGCCATTTAGCCAGTTTCATATGAGTGGAGTGTTCTCGCTTTCTTAGCACTGTTTGTTCAGTAAAACAGAATAATTTGCAGAGTCTGATGTCAGATGGAGTATTACAGCTTTCTTCAGGTACCCTGATTCATCCCTGTGCTTATAATTGTGTAAGTGGAAATTAGCATACCTGTCAAGTATCCCAGATTGGCCATGATTTCCTGTATTTCTGTGCCGCTTCCTCCACTTTCCTGCCACCTTCCTGTAATTTGACTGGTGAGGAAATAGTTACTGAGCATGCACGTATGCGCAGAACCCTTCTGTGCTGCTCTGTGCATGCGCAGACGGGTTCTGTGCAGGTCCTGTATTTTCCCCATCTTCTTGGGGGACTTTTGTTTTGTTTTCTTTCTTGTTTACTCAGTGGCTTTAGTGTCTTGCACGGGAGACAAAGAAGGAGTCGCAGGAAGGACTAACACAGGTTTATTCATTGATGGTCTGTATGAACATGTGGTAATGGCGGAGGTACATCTCATTATATACAGTACATAATACATTTGAATCTTGTTGCACGGTAGCTCATTGGCTGCTAACGGCGTGGCCTCGCCCAGGTCACGCCTCTCTTCTTGTAGTTGTTTTCTGTAGTCCTTTGTCATGCGGGGAATCTCCCGCGGCTGTTCGTGCTTTGGGGAATGTGGACCATGTGAGGCTGAACGCTCGCAGCTGCCCTCTATGGGCGGCTTGCTCGCGTTCCTTAACAGCTGGGATACATTGTGATTGTGGACTGCTTACATTCATATATTTAAAGAAACATTGTACATGCATACATAACATCCCTCCCCCCTAGGATGGGACGAAGTCCCTCAACCATTGTGGCTTGCCGCAAGTGCGCCTGGGGCGTGCGGCTGCCTGACCTAATACAGGGGAGCCTGTGACTCCTGGCTCTGTGGAGTCTCGTCCTGCAACGGAAAATGGAGACTCGTTAGTGGTTCTGTGGGGAGCTTGTGATGCCCTTGTCTTGGGGGACGGGAATGGAATGAACAGCTGGGAAGTGAACCCCTGTCTGTTGCCTGAGGAGCCCGGGGACCCTTCCAGCACAAACCTCGGGACCGACGAGGATGCCCTCGCGGTCCCGCCACCTCCTGCTGCCTGTTTGGGAGTTCGGGAGATTGCGGCGGGGGCGGGTGAGCTCCCGCCGGCTGCCTGTCTTTTAGGGGCCGGCGCTATGGTGTACTCTAGGATGCAAGAACTGGGGGGGCTGGAGGTACCAGGGGCTGAACTGAAACCCCTCTTCTCGCTAGGACGGGTGGGGGACCACTCCGCTAACTCCCCCTGGTACGGAAAATCATAATCATCACCAAACTGATCCCTCTCTTTCAAAGTATCCTCTTCTGTGGATGGGAACCCAGGATATGCGTTTGTATCTGCGGGATCCGCCGTGTCTCCCCCTTGGGTAATGCGGGTGGGGGAGGACCCTAACGCTGATGCCCCCTCCCCTGTGACTCGCCTTCTGAGTTGGTCGGCGTGCCTTCTCCAAAGTAGACCTGAACTGGTTTCGACCCTGTAGGATACCGGCCCCGTTTGCTCCACAATTGTGCCCGGTACCCACGCTGGTCCCGAGGCCGCGTAGTTTCTGCAGTGAACCAGGTCCCCTATCGCAAAACTTTTGGAGCTCCCTCCCCCCATGCTTACATTCCTCCCTTCATCCTCCACCCTGGACGGATCCATCTGGTCAAAAAGTGTTACCGGACGCCTCCTCATGAGGAGTTCGGCTGGGGAAAAACCTGAGGCTAAGGGGGTTGTCCTGTAGCAGATGAGGAACTGACACAGGTGCAGGTTCAACTCGCCGGGACCCATGTGCCGCAGTGCATCTTTCATAGTGCGCACTTGGCGCTCTACCTGACCGTTTGTGGCGGGGTGGAACGGGGCAGCTGTGATGTGCCTGATTGCGTTCCTTTCCATGAACGTTTTGAACTCTGCAGACGTGAAGGTACTTGCGTTATCGCTCACGAGAACGTCTGGCAGGCCGAAGCAGGCAAAAAGCTTGCGCAACTGCCTAATGGTTGCCGCAGAGGAGATGCTGCTCATAGGGATTACCTCCAACCACTTGGAGTAGGAGTCGACTACCAGTAGGAACGTGGCCCCGCGGAAGGGGCCAGCGAAGTCGACATGAATCCTGGACCATGGCCCGCGGGCTGTGTCCCGTTCCCTGTGGGGTAGCTTGGATTCCTTGGGCCGAGAGCTCTGGCAGCTCTCGCACGTGCCCACTAACTGTTCTATATCTGCGTCTATCTTGGGCCACCAAACGAAACTCCTGGCTAGGGCCTTGGAGCGCACGATTCCCGGGTGACTGGTGTGCAGTAGCTTTAGCACCCTGGCCCTCAACTTTTCGGGAATGACTACCCGCTGTCCCCAGAGTAAGCAGCCCCTTTCCAGGGAGAGCTCCACACTGCGTCTGCAAAACGGCTGCAATTCCTCACCTGGGGAAGTAGTGGGCCACCCTTTTCTAACCCAGGAGCTGACTTGGGCTAGGGTCCTGTCGGCCACCGTCGCCTTGGCGAGGTCGGCCGGAACAATGGGGGGTGAGTCGAGGGCCTCGATCAGCAGGACTTGGTGGTCCTGCTCCACCTCGCATGTGGGGTCTCCTAGGCTAGGGAGAGGGGATCGGGACAGTGCGTCTGCATGGGAGATCTCCTTCCCTGGGCGGTAAATTAGCTCGTACTGGTAAGCGTTGAGGAATATAGCCCAACGCAGCATCCTGGGGGATAAAATTTGGGGGGTCGGTTTGCCGGTAGTGAAGATCCCCAGAAGCGGCTTGTGATCGGTCACCACCGTAAACTCGCGGCCATACAAAAAGTCAAGGAACTTTTTAGTTCCCGCGATTATGGCCAGGGCCTCCCTATCCGTTTGCGCGTAATTGCGCTCAGCCTTTGAAAGGGACCTTGAATAGTACGCCACCGGGGCCTCCCGCCCGCTCTCTAGCACGTGGCACAGAACCGCCCCCACCCCCACCGGGGACGCATCACATACTAGAACTACTGGCTTCCTTGGGTCGAAGTGAGTCAGGACAGCATTCGAGGAAAGGAGTGACTTAAGCTCTCCAAATGCTTTCTCCTGCCTGTCCCCCCACCGCCAAGCCGCGTCCTTTTTAAGAAGGGCATGCAGTGGCTCCGCGACCGATGTCTTCCTTGGCAGGAATGAGTGATAAAAATTGAGGAGCCCTAGGAAGGACTGCAACTCTGGCTTTGCGGTGGGGCGAGGGGCATTCTTTACGGCCGCAACCTTGGACTCCGAGGGGCGAATTCCCTCTGGGGTTACCTTAAACCCGAGGAACTCGACCTCTCTTGCGAAAAACACGCATTTGTCTTTCCTTAGGCGAAGCCCCGCTTTTTCGAAAACTGAGAGGACCCCATCTAACCTCCTAGCTAGCTCGGCCTCGCTCCCCGCTGTTATCAGGACATCGTCGAAGTAGGGGAGAACACCTGGGAGTCCCTTTAATAGGCGTTCCACGAGGGCTTGGAAAATCCCGGGGGCCGAATTCACGCCAAACTGGAGGCGCGTCACCTTAAAGGCCCCCTTGTGGGTTACGATCGTCTGTGCGGCGGCAGCAGCTGGGGTTACCGAGAGCTGCTGATATGCCTGTGCTAAGTCTAGCTTGGCGAAACACCTCCCCCCGTGTAACGTGGCCAGTAGATGGCTGACCACAGGTACCGGATATGCATTTGGCCTAATGGCCTTATTAATCGTACATTTATAATCCGCACAAATCCTGACCTCCCCGTTTGATTTGAGGGCCGTTACAATCGGTGTTTCCCATTCCGCCGAGTCAACTGGAACCAAAATTCCCTGCCCCACCAGTTTGTCCAGTTCCGCCTCGATCTTGTCCTTTAAGGCGAATGGCACTCTCCTTGGCTTGAGGCGGATGGGCCGGATCTCTGGGTCCAGTTCAAAGGAGACTGGGGGCCCCCTATACGTCCCGAGCCCCTTTTTGAAAACGTCCGGGTGCGCATTGCACACGTCCCGCATTGGGTCAGTCTCGATGGTTAATGGTTAATGCCGGACAGTTCGATCCCCAGGGGAGCAAACCACTGTGTTCCCAGAAGGCAGCATCTCCCCCCCTTGAGGACGACTAGGGGCAGTCTCTCGGAATAGTTCTTGAATTTTACTTTGAACTTTCCCACCCCCAACACTGGGATCCCATTTCCCTGCACGTCCCGCAGGTTTGACCTTAAGGCCCGCAGTTTGGGCCGCGCCTCTGGGGGAATGCGCATATACTCTCTCTGGGAAAGGATAGAATAGGACGACCCCGAGTCTATCTCCATTCTCACTGGGAGCCCCTGTAACTGTACCTCAACGAAAAAAGTCGGTGCTCCAGTCCCACGCGGTTGACGCCTTCCTCGTTGAAGCCGGTTGAGACCTTCCTGGTGCCGGTCGCCTTCCGCTGGTGTCCCCGGGGGTGACTTGGGCCGCTCTTGTCCTCGGTCCGTCCGCGCCTGCAAACTCTGGCGATGTGCCCTTTCCGGCCGCAGTTGTGACACTCGGCCTTGCGAAACGGGCACCTCGTGCGGTCGTGGGGCGCCCCACAACCGTCGCAACGGCAGTCTTGCCTGTCGCGGGTCTCGCGCTTCTCCCCGCGTTTCCTTATCCGCTGGACGTCGTCGTCCTCGCTGGAACAGGGGTCTGTCGTTGTGGACGACTCCTTGGATGTCGCTGGTGAGCCGGCGGGCGGCTTGGGGGCCCGCCAGGCCGTCTTCGCTGGTGTCTGCCAGGCCGCTTGCACTGGTGACTTGGCCCTCTCGGACGCGGTCCCTCGGGACTTAAACAGCCTGACCCCGCTCCTGGCCTCCTCGGCTGCTTGGGCCTCCCGCAGTACCTCGTTGAACGTGAGGCGGTGGTCGCGGGTCATCAGGCGCCTCTGCAGCTCCTCGTCCTTCAAACCGCACAACATGCGGTCTCGGAGGGCCTGGTCCAGGTCGTCCCATTGGCAGTGCACCGCCGCCAGCCGGAGAGCCGCCGCGTAGGCGGACACGGATTCACCTGGGCGCTGGTCTCGCCGGTGGAACGTGACCCGGGCTGGGAAGATTGAGACCGGCGGTTGGAAATGCTCACGAAGCTTCTCCAAGATGCAGTCGATGGGCACTTCGTCCACCTTCCGGGGGGCCACGAGGGTCATCAGGATCCGCATCGCGGCCGGTCCCACCTGGGACAGGAAGTGCGAGCGCATCTTTGTGTCGTCGTCGACGCCGGCGGCTTCCATCGTGTGCCGAAACTGGCACTCGTAGAGCTCCCACTGCTCGGGTTCGCTGACATCGAACTGGTACGGCTTGACTTTGGGATTCGCCATCGATCCCATCCTCGTCGCCAATTTAGTGTCTTGCACGGGAGACAAAGAAGGAGTCGCAGGAAGGACTAACACAGGTTTATTCATTGATGGTCAGTATGAACATGTGGTAATGGCGGAGGTACATCTCATTATATACAGTACATAATACATTTGAATCTTGTTGCACGGTAGCTCATTGGCTGCTAACGGCGTGGCCTCGCCCAGGTCACGCCTCTCTTCTTGTAGTTGTTTTCTGTAGTCCTTTGTCATGCGGGGAATCTCCCGCGGCTGTTCGTGCTTTGGGGAATGTGGACCATGTGAGGCTGAACGCTCGCAGCTGCCCTCTATGGGCGGCTTGCTCGCGTTCCTTAACAGCTGGGATACATTGTGATTGTGGACTGCTTACATTCATATATTTAAAGAAACATTGTACATGCATACATAACAGTGGCTTAAGTGACTAAGATGCTGACTGGGAGGCAGAAGGTCAGCAGTTCGATTCCTGAGTACTGCAGGATGGAATGAGCTCCCGTCTTTGTCCCCGCTCCCGTCATCCTAGCAGTTCGAAAGCAAGAAATTGCAAGTAGATAAATAGGGACCACTTTGGTGGGAAAGTAACAGCGTTCCATGTGCTCTGGTGTCTAGTCATGCCTGCCACATGACAACGCTGTTTCTTCGGGGTGGAAACAGAGATGAGCACTGAACCCTAGAGTTGGATACGACTGGCTTTCGAGCAAGAGAAACCTCTCTCTCCCTCCCTCTCTCTCCCTCTCTCCCTCCCTCCCTCCCTCCCTCTCCCTTTCCCTCTCTCTCCCTTTCCCTCTTTCTCCCTCCCTCTCTCTCTCCCTCCCTCTCTCTCACACACACATATATAGTGATCAAGTAACACCCCCCTCCCAGGTTAACTCTGGCATAAACAGCTCAATAAAGCATGATTTGCCCCTGCATATATGAAATATCGCTCACCTCTAGAGTAGACTCCATGGTGGCTACGAACAGCAGTAACAAAACCGAAGCCTCCATGAGCACGTGGCAGGGAAGGGAAATGAAAGAGAAACGCCCCCCCCCCACACACACACACTTCTCTCTCTCCCCTTCCACAAGCAAAAAGCCTGCCACATAGTGACCTCTGGTGGACGGAAAAAATACTGCAGCTTCGGTCAGGATTTTTTTTAAAAATAAGGGGAAATACGGGGAAATTAACAAAACGGAAGGGGGCGGGAAGAGGGGTAAAAATAAGGGGGTTTCCCGGGGAAAACGGGATAGTTGACAGGTGTGCGCTGAGTCAGGAAACCATCCTAGTCTGTGGACGAGGTGACCAGTTCCGGCCGATCAGTGAGAGCAGGTGAAAAGCGGCACATGGGATGGCTTGGTGCCGAGTTGGTGGGTGTTTGGGCTAAGCCGGCATTCCCCATGTGCGACAGTATCTATCTTTCATATCCAAAATAATAACAAGGAATACCACAATACAGAAAGGATCCAGAAAGGATCTTTTATAACTGCTTCATGACTGCTCTTCTAAGTCTTCAGATTTCTTGCCTGCATTTCCACTTTGACTGATGATCAAACTACAGTATGAAAAAAATCTTTCACAATGTTGATTTTTTTGGAACATAAACATTAAAGATCAAATCTTTATAATGGTCCAAGACTAGAATAGAATGGCAAAGGGAAAAAAAGTTAAAATGGGGGTACTACAATATATCAAGCAACAAAAGTTAAAATGAGGGTGCTTAAAAAGGAGCATTTCTGCTCAGAGTTAAGGGAGAGTAAAATTAGTACATAGATCACTAGTGTTACAGCTATTACTAAGCCTATGCTGTTGCGCTAGTAATTTATTTGGCTGAAGGTCCTGCCAAGATTGTGGAGTTAGCAGCAAATGTTAAATCCAATATTAAAAGAAGATCAAACAAAAACCAAGAATTAATTGATAGCAAAACTCAAGCAAGGAGAAATAATAGAACAGTTACAATGAAAGGTGGAGACAACATCTAACCAACTGCCACCAGAGCTGAAGAACATGGAGGATTATGGAAGGGATAAAAAGCTACCCTGCTTAGCGTTGGAGAAGAGCGGAAAAAGCAACATTGGGCTCTTAGTTCCAACAGTGTTTATACTTCTATACATTTGAAGCCAAGGAGGGGGAAGCATCATCGCACAGGAGCAGTGATGGGCACAAAAAAAAAATTACTACCACACTGTGGGCATGGCCTAACTGGTGGGCATGGCCTAACTGGTGGACATGGCCTAATCATGGGTGTGGCCTAATTGGTGGGCATGTGACTGGGTGGCCAATCTAGTCATGCCTACCACATAGCCCATGAAAACATCTGCAAACACAGACAGCATTGGCTCTTTGGCTGTAAATGGAGATGAGCACTGCACCCTAGAGTCAGATACGACTGGCTTTTGAACAAGGGCAACCTTTACTTTTACCTATTGTTAGATCCAAAGCTGCCAGTCGTATCTGACTCTAGGGTTCAGTGCTCATCTGTTTATAGCCAAAGAGTCAGCACTGTCTGTTTGTCGATGTTGCTGTGGACATGTGGCAGGCATGACTAGACACCAGAATGTTGTTACCTTTCCCACCAAAGTGGTTCCTATTTATCAACTTGCGGTTGCCAGGAGCTGGGACAGAGATGGGAGCTCAAACAGTCATGTCGGCATTCCAGCTAACAAGGCAAGCTTCTTAACCACTGAGTGGCTAGGCTCTGACTGGAAGGTGGCAGGTCAGCAGTTGGAGACCCAAGTGCTGGATGTTGGAGTGAGTCCCCGTCTCTGTCCCAGTTCCTGCCAACCTAGCAGTTCGAAAGCAAGAAATTGCAAGTAGATAAATAGGGACCACTTTGGTGGGAAGGTAAACAGCCTACACACACACACACACACACACACACACACACACACACACACACACACACACACACACACACACTGGGGGGAAGTAAACAAAACAAAAAGACACACTTACCCAGAAGGCGCCATGTCGGGCTGCTCTTTCCTCTTCCTCCTTGCCCCCCCGGCCCACAGGGGAGGGAGTAAGGAGTGCTCACGTGATGGCTTTTGCTTTCCCTCCTCCTCTAGTCCTCCAGGACCAGTGAGTCCAGCGCAGCACCTGCACCCTGCTGCTGCTTCCCAATCCCGCCCACCTCCTCCCAGGAGAGCGACGACAGCTCTTCCTTTCCTTTTTCTCCTCCTTCAGAACGGCTGCTGCTGCCTCCTTAATAGGCTTCAGGTGCTCTCCCGGGAAGAAGTGGGCGGGGTGGGGTGGGGATGGGGTGTGACCAGCCAGGTCGACTACCGGTCCGCTCGGACCGGGGCAGACCGGCTGATGCCCAGCACTGAACATGAGTGATTTTGAGTTCATTGATACCTGAGAGACAGTGATCTAATTCTGTATTTTTATAGGAAGCAAAAGGGAAGCAAATGTCCACTGCACTTCTTCCCACCTCACAGCAGAGGCGGTCTTTCCATAAATTTTCATCAATAGCAGTTCTACAAGAGACAAATGATTTAATTGTGGATCAACGACTTCATCTAATAAGCAAATTCTAAACAGCTCAAGAAGAAAGCCACTTTCTGCCAATCTGTCCAGATATAAATTAAGGAAATTACATTAGAACATAATTATGCTAATCACTAATTATGCCATGAAAATGTTATTTGTGGGTTTGCATTTACTTTGACCTTAACCCTAAAACCCAAATAAAACAGGCACTCAATATATGAACAGCATGTGAAAATGCTATATTAAGCTTTTCACAGATTGCTATTATAGACTTCATTTCATTAACATGGTACTTTCATTAAGGCAGTCCTTTCTCAGTTGTTTTTACAAACAAACTTCTGAATTCTGAGACTTAGAATCTGGATTTGGGACTTGGAAGAGGTCTAAAGGACTGAGTTGCTTAATGGTTAAGATGACTGGAAGATTGGTAGGTCAGCAGTTTGAGACCCGAGTACTGCATGACAGAGTGAGCTTCCATCTCTGTCCCAGCTCCTGCCAACCTAGCAGTTCGAAAGCAAGAAATTGTAAGTAGATAAATAATGACCACTTCAGTGGGAAGGTAAACAGCATTCCAGGCACTAGTGATGCCTGCCACATGTCCGTGGAAACGTCTGCTGACGCATGGAATTGAATGTATTAGTGGATTAGTAGCAAACACACATGCTAACTATGGGACATTATACAACTTTTTGTATCTTGGTAAAGTCTATTGAGTGGGCTGTATCATTGTGCAGCATACCAGTTCTGAATGACTGGCAACTAGATTTAATGGAGATTGTCAAAGCTTTCCTTGATTGAAACTGAAGCCGGAGAAGTAGCAAATGACAATTTAAATTCCAAACTGTCAATACTCTTCTTCTTCTTCTTCTTGCCTACCATTACCAGTAAGCATTCTTCTCTGATTATAATTGCTGTGAAATTGCATGTTTTTCCCTGTCGCTTTGGACAATTGAATTGAAATTAGTAGTTCTGTAGAGCTGTAGTAGACTCCTTAAAATATGAAAAGCTTGGGCTGGGAAGAGGGAAGCAGGAGAGGGGATTGGACCTGTTATACACAACAGAGATTTCTCACTTGCATCTTAGACTGGCAGTATACATCCAATTGTGAATGCATTCTTTTCAAATTATACGCTACATAATCAATAGCCTCACATAGGGTAATGATAATAACAACAATAGTAGCAGTAGTAGAAATAAAAATACTTTCTATGGTGGGTTGAATGTTGCCAGGAATAAAATCATGGGGGACTAATAATAAGAGTATATAATATGGCATGGATTTTGTTTTTTTGTTTTTCTTCTTTATATTGTGTATATTATTATTCTAATAAATAGACATGGTGTTTTGTATTATATCTAGAAGATTTCACTGTACAGTTTTTTAAAAGAAAAAAGTTTCATATGGGGAAGATCTGATTTTCAAGAATATAGCAAAAATTGCTTATGCTGTTTGATTTCTCACTCTCAAAAAACAGACAAAATAAATTGTATATTCATTTAATTGTATAATTAAATGAAGTGAATTAATTGTATATACATTTGGATGTACAGAAGAATTCTTTGTTGTAAGAACCAATATTATTGACAACTGAAGTTTTGAAGAAATTTATTTTGTCTGTGAAACTGAACAAGACTTTTGAAGCACTACATAAGACTGAGTTTGGATTATTTTTAAAATGATATGAACTTGTATACAATATAGCCAAAAGCAGTTTTTTTGAGAGTAGGATTTCAACACTGCTTTGCCATTGCGTTTCTGTGTTCGATTTCTTGGCATTTTTGTGTGATATTACAAGCATTCCCCCCCACTAATACTATTATCTGAAGTGTCATGCACTAACTACTGTATAAAGGTAAAGTAAAGGTTTCCCTTGCTCAAAAGCCAGTCGTACCCGACTCAAAGGTTCAGTGCTCATCTCTGTTTCAAAGCCAAATAGCCAGCGCTGTCTGCTTCTGCAGATGTTTCTGTGGTCATGTGGCAGGCATGACTAGACACCGGAGCACACGGAAGGCTGTTACCTTCCCACCAAAGTGGTCCCTATTTACCTACTTGCAATTTCTTGCTTTCGAACTGCTAGGTTGGCAGGAGCTGGGACAAAGGCGGGAGCTCATTTCATCCTGCAGTACTCAGGAATCGAACAGCTGACCTTGCGCCTCCCAGTCAGCATCTTAGCCATTTGAGCCATTGCAGTCCTTCAACTACTGTAGTCATTCCCCTTAATGTTGCACATATTGGCAACATGTCTCAAAACTGATCATGTCCTTTATGGACCAAACAATGTCAGACAACAGAGGGCATGTTTCATAAGTGAGCACACAGACTTAACCTCTTATCCGTTGAAGGCCCTCAATAAATCAGTGAAGCAAAGTCTGGGCCACAAACAACACCTGAAGCAGCAGAATTACTAGAATGTTCCAAGAGGATAGACTTCTTTGCACAGTGCCCCTGAAATAGATAGGATAATATTTTATCCTGTTGCTCCTCGGGTCATATGCAGTAATATACAGAGAAATTTCAGTCAGAGTTTCTAGTAGATTTCTTAAGGAAAAGACCTGCACTTGGCAATAGGAAACAGCATGGGAAAGACTAAGAAAATGGATGCTTGTGAATGTTATATCAATTGGGATTATTTGTCCCAATTATCTGAACTGTACATACAGTATTCTAGTAATCCTTTGCAATAAATCTAGAAGGTGGGCCAATATTCTTATCCTTAACTAGCAATTTTGCCCGGGCTTGCTGGGCAGGTATTTGGGTTTTTTTGTTTTGGGGTGGTTTTGGGGGTGGTGGCAAAGGAAGAAGGGGATGGCCAAAGACACGGCAAGGGTGAGAGGTAGGGATCTGTCAGGGGGTGTGCCTACCCTGGCGGATCCCTGCCTGGTGCATTTACATTTTCCTTTCCGCTGTTTCAAGGGCTGTCTTCGAAACAGCAGAGGGGAAATTGCAGGGTGAGAGGCAGGAATCCATCAGGGTTGGCTCCTCCCCTGACAGATTCCTCTCTCTCGCCCTTGACATTCTCCCTCCGCTGTTTCAAGGGCTGTTTTAGAAACAGTGAAGGGGTAACAGCGGAGGGTTCTACGCAAGCGTAAAAGGGTTCTACGCAAGCGTAAAAGCCTTCTATGCATGCGTAGAATGCAACTTGCGCAGAAGGGATGCACAGTACCTCTTTCCCCCACTGCCAATTCCGGGGTTTTGGCAGCTGCGGGCGGGAAATGGCGCAAATCGGCGTCGAAAATTGGGAAATCCCGGCCAATCCCGGAAGGTTGACAGGTATGCATCCTTCCAAGATTGGTAAAATGAGTACCCGGCATGTTGGGTTGCTCAGAGAGTGCACTGTGCACTATGGGGCAGTATATAAATCTAAGTCTAATTGCTATTATAAATTAATGACTGATATAAAGTCACAACTGAGGCAATTTCTTATTCACTGCTCATGTTTCTGATTGCTACATATACTAATGAAACATTCTGCTTCCACAAATGTGCCAAGGAATTACTTGAGAACGTCAAAGTTGTTAAAAAAAGGAATTTTTCAATCTATGAATTAATAAAAAGGGAGATCTGCTTTTTGCCCACAGTTAGAAAAACAACAACGTATGTGCATCTTAACTGAAGAACAGATTTCTTACCTATAACTGTGGTTCTTTGAGTGATCATCTGTGAATTCTCACATACAGGTATTTCTGTGACTGCATGAAACCCATTGGAACTTTCTACAGCTTAAGCAGAGAAATTATTTGGATGGCCCCTCCTCGCTGCACATGCTAGTGTGCCCAACAGATGCTCTCAGTTCCTATTGAGCCACTTCAATCTGTCAATGGAACCATTGTGGCAAAACAAGGGAAGTATGGGTGGGTTGTGTGAATTCATGGATGATCAGTTGAAGAACCACAGTTACAGCTAAGTAACCTGTTCTTCTTGGTGGTTTCCATGAACCACACTGGTTGATGGGATGTCATGCTAGGACTGATGAAGATAATAGCTCTTCTGAAAGCTGTGTTAACCTTTGGCCTGACATTCAATCTATAATGCTTGTTGAACACGGAGAGTTCAGACCAGATTGCCATTTTGCAAATATCTATGATCTTTTGAGGTAAGCTAAATAAATCTCTACAGCTCCGGTGGAATGTCCTTTGAAAGAGGTAGGAAAAGATGTTTTCACAAGTTGCTTGGACAACTTTATTATGTTGATCAGCCACTTTAAGTGCCTCTAAGAAGAAATAGGCTCACCCACTTTTGTTCTCTGATCACTCAAAAGTATTGTGATCTTATGAAATTGTTTATTTCAAGATATGTACAAAAACCAAAGCTCTGCACATGTTCAAGAGATGGAGAGTCACCTCCCCACAATTCGGTTTATTGCAAAAGGAACAAAGCTGGATAGATAATACGTCCCATTCTGCCTTCATTTTGGAGTTTGCCAGAATTAACAAGTTGTCTAAGTAAGAGAACACAGTAATATATTGATAACTGAAAACCAGGTGCAGAAACACCCATATGTGTGATTCATGGAGACCACAAAGAAGAAATAATATACATTCAACTCTCCTCATTTCCATATATTTGAAAAATTAATTTCAACTGAAAAAAGAAAGAAATTCAGATGGAGAAATAAGGTCAGGCTATAAAGCCTGGAACAGTTTGAATAAGTTCTTTTTGTTTGGTGTCTGTGGTTAAAACCCATTAACCTCACTACTTTTATTTTTAAGCTAAGAAAGTGAAAAATAACCCTAAGATTTAGTACGTTAAAGGTAAAGGTCATCCTTGCTCGAAAGCCAGACGTATCTGACTCTAGGGTTCAGTGCTCTTCTCTGTTTCAAAGCGGAAGAGCCAGCGCTGTCTGCTTCTGCAGAAATTTCCATGGTCATGTGGCAGGCATGTCTACACACCGGAGTGCACGGAACACTGTTACCTTCCCACCGAAGTGGTCCCTATTGATCTACAGTACTTGCAGTTTCTTGCTTTCGAAATGCTAGGTTGGCAAAGACTCCCCATTTTTTCCTCAAGAGACCTCTCTACAAGGCATAATACAGACTAAAAATTAATCAATAGATATAGCATCAGTTTATAATCTGGCAAATGTAGCTGGAAATATGTTTGGTTGTGAAAGAAAAAAATGGTGTTTGTAAAGACACTTTTTTTGACACAAATATATTGAAAATGATCCCTCCAACAGTATTTTGATCCTGTTATTTAATTATAAAGTGCTTCTCCAACTCTAGGATGCTCATTCTTTCAGATATATATGGTGGACATGCTAAAATGTGAATTAGTCTTCAACAACTTGGCCCTAAAATATGATTTAGTCTTCAACAACTTGGCAGGAGAATAAACTTGTTAGGTGTCTATTTGGGATCAGAGGATGTAATCTAAGTACTGTATGTTCTCCAAGAGAAAGGAAAGGAAAGGAAGTGTTCCATCCTACAGAAATAACTCAAGATTTCTTTGCTGAATTATGCTGTAAGAGTAGACTTCATTTCCCTTTTTCAGTCAACTACTTCAGTCTGACCCAGAATGTATGCTCTAATGCCTACCTATATTTTTATTTATTGCTTGACATAAGTATGTTCGCCTTACTACAAGGCTCTTTTTCTTCCCAATAATTCTTATCCCAATAATTCTGTAAGGAGAGTCAGGCTTAACTAGACTGACCAAATATCACTGGTGAGTTCCACGATCAAATGAGGATATGGCCACAGGTTTTCCTGTTTCATCATCCAAAGTCTCATAAACCACTTTCTGAAGACATATCAAGGATCCAGACTGTTTTAATTACTACAGGAAACCCCAGTGTTATGTGTAACATCTGGATTGTATATAAAGGTTGGCCCTGTGAAGAATCCATCCGGGAACCATGACCTTCTATGTTTTCAAACTTCAGAAGCCACAAACCGCAATTACAATTAAGCACAGTTTAAGGTTCCAATGTAAGCAAACACAGAAGCAAAATATTCCATTTCCTCCTTGCAGCCATGTCAGAGGATAGTGGAGTGGAGACCGCTGGAATCTAATGCTTATTACGGGAATGTCTTTGTCCTGATGAACAATGGTTATAGCCATTATGAGCTTACCTAGTAAAGGTAAAGGTCACCCTTGCTTGAAAGCCAGTCATACCCGATTCTAGGGTTCAGTGCTCATCTCTGTTTATAGCCAAAGAGCCTTCATTGTTTGCATTTGCAGATGATTCCATGGACAAGTGGCAGGCATGCCTAAACACCGAAGTGCACAGAATGCTATTTACCTTCCCACCGAAGTGGTCTCTATTTATCTACTTGCAATTTCTTGCTTTTGAACTGCTAGGTTGGCAGGATCTTGGACAGAGATAGGAACTTATTCCGTCATGCAGTACTCAGGTTTCGAACTGCTGACCTTCCACCTTCCAGTCAGCGTCTTAACCACTTGAGCCACTGCAGCCCCTACTGCCCTACTTCATATCTAATTACAATGTAAAGGTAGCATAGATAAATGTAGATGTTATACCTGGGCAACATAACGAAGTGATTTAGAAAAGGCTTGAAAACCTGACTGGCAGGGCAGGTGTGGAGTCCTAATGGAAATATGGCCCCTGCCTGTTGACTCACACCAAGATAGTAATCAGGAGCCCTTTTCTCTTTCTCTTTTTACGTATAGGGTGGGTTGGGTGGGTGGGATAATTGTTTTTTATGTGTTTTACATGTTTTTAGAGTTGATGTAAGCCGCTCTGAGTTGGGTTCGCCTGAGTGGGTGGCGTAGAAGTTTGAAAATTAAAATTAATTTTTTAAAAAAATTAAACATAAGACAGGCTGAAGGCCTAAATTTTAACTTGCAACCTATGTGGGTGATGGTGATAAGTAGGACAGAAATGGCCAGTGGATAGCCACTGATTAGCATTTTTCTTTTTGTTCTCAGTGGAAGCTGAGCTATAAATTTCGTGAATCTTACAGTACGCCAACAGAGGTTTCATTAAAACAGTTGTTTATGTATTCTTTTCCATTAAGAAAACTTAGACATGAGTACTGTATGGCCTTCCCAGAATGACATACTGCTCACATGGGTGGGGATTCTCACCCTTCAAATTCCATGAACCATTACAAATGATGATGCCTGTTACTATAAACACATTCTGATTGAATAACTAGTATACATTTTTGAATGGCTAAGAGGAACAAGCACTCTAAGTATGTCAATTAAAAGCATGATGAAGGAAATGCTAAAATGAAACATTTGCTTTCCATCAATTTTAGACTGAGTCCTGATCTAAATAACAATTAGATACAGTATGCATTTACTCTGAACAAATATTTGAAACAGTCTAAACCAGGAGTACACAACCTTTTAAAGCCGGGGGCTGGGTCATGCTTCCTCAGACAGCTTCGGGGGGTCATTTTGCCTTTCCTCCACCACATGGCACTTCCTGGTGTGGTGGAGGTAGTGGTGGTGGCCCACATGAAATGGTGCCGTGGGCTGCATTTGGCCCATGGGCCGCAGGTTGAGAATCCCTGGTCTAAACCAATAGTAGCAATGGATCCATCCTATAGTTAGAAGCCAGAATTATATACCACAGCAGAAACAGCATTATAGATCACTCATCACTCAGCATATTTGAGAAATCAGATTTCAAATAAATCCTATGCTTGTCTTCAAGATCATTCACAAAACAAAGTAAGGTAACTTACAAATTACATGGGTTGAGAAAAATGTCTACTGTGACACCCAGGAGCAAAAACACAGATGGTATAACATCAGAAGAAGAATGCCTTAGCTGATGAAATGAGTGCATTAGGAATTTCCACTTTTAATACTAAGGAATTCCTTTTTGCAATGACAGATTGTCTATAACATTTATTTCTTCTCCTACTGTAACCAAGCATAATGTTTTCTGAACTGCTTTGTTTCTGGTAAATCTGTGGTTTCTATGAACCAAAATGGCCCATAAATAAGCTTTACTGAACATTCTACCTTTTTACCATTTTTTGAGAACAACCTTCAAGCAGAGTGATTCTCAGGAACAAATAAAGGAGAAGGTTGCTCAGGATTATGACAATGATTTTATGCCATGATTTGCGTAAATCTTATTAGATTTGGATTCACTGTATGTTTTTAATTTACTGTGTAGGGACTAGAGATGTCAAGGAACAATTGATTTGTGCAAATCTTTCACAGGAATGTGTTAGTAAGCATCAAGACTTCGACCTGAACTACCACAGATACCATTGGGGCTGATTTTGTTATCATTTAGCTATAGTAAGCAGCAAGGGGCCAGACTTAATGTATGATCTTAATTTGCTTGGATTTACACGACAGTAGTTGCAGTAGAATGAAGTGTAAAAGGGGGAAAAAAAGCCAGAATCTTTTGCTACACAAGCACCAGTTTCATAATAAAGCTATTTAGCACATTTGTCAGTTTAAGTCCACCAGTACCATGCCCTCTTTTTAATGGCTTGTTGTTGTTGTTCAGTCGCACAGTCGGTTCCGACCCTTTGCGACCCTATGGACCATTGTTCTCCAGGCGCCTCTGTCCTCCACCATCCCCCTCAGCCCTCCCAGCTCTGTGCCCATTGTGTCTACAATGCCATCTAGCCATCTCATCCTTGGCCTCCCCCTTCTTCTTTTGCCCTCCACCTTTCCCAACATCAATGCCTTCTCAAGTGAATCCTCCCTTCTCATTTGATGTCCAAAGTATTTTAGCTTCATCTTTACTATTTGACCTTCCAATGAACAGTCAGGGTTAATTTCTTCTAAGATTGACCTATTTGTTCTCCTCGCTGTCCAGGGGACTCTCAAAACCCTCCTCCAACACCACATTTCAAAGGCATCTATTCTTCTGCGTTCAGCCTTCCTAATTGTCCAGCTCTCACATCCGTACATTACTACTGGGAAAACCATTGCTTTGACTATTCTAATTTTTGTTTTCAATGTGATGTCTCTGCTTTTCACTATGTTCCCCAGGTTTCTCATTGCTTGTCTCCCAAGAATCAGTCGCCTTTTTATTTCATGGCTACAATCCCCATCTGCAGTGATCTTTGATCCCAAGAAAGTAAAATCTGTCACTGCTTCTACTTCTTCCCCATCTATTTTCCAGGAACTGATTGGGCCTGTTGCCATTATCTTGGTTTTCTTGATATTGAGTCTCAAGCCAGCTTTTGCACTCTCTTCCTTCAGCCCAATCAAGAGGTTCTTTAGGTCTTCCTCACTTTCTGCCATTAGGGTGGTATCGTCTGCATATCTCAGATTGTTGATGTTTCTCCCAGCGATTTTAATCCCATATTGTGATTCCTCCATCCCTGCATTGCGCATTATGTACTCTGTGTATAGGTTGAATAGGCATGGTGATAAAATGCAGCCTTGTCTTACTCCTTTTCCTATTCCAAACCACTCTGTCATTCCATGTTCTGTCCTAACTGTTGCTTCTTGGTTCATGTATAGATTTCTCAGGAGGCATATGAGGTGCTCTGGTATTCCCATCTCTTTAATTATTTGCCACATCTTGTTGTGGTCCACACAGTCAAATGCCTTAGTGTAGTCAATGAAACAAAAGTAAACTTGTTTCTGGTATTCCTTTGTTTTCTCCATGATCCAGCATATGTTGGCAATGTGGTCTCTAGTCCCCCTGCCTCTTCTGAAACCTGCCTGCACCTCTGGTAATTCTCTTTCCACATGCTGCTGAAGTCTATCCTGTATTATCTTGAGCATCACCTTACTAGCGTGTGGATGAGCGCGATTGTTCGATAATTTGAACATTCTTTGGCATTGCCCTTTTTTGGGATTGGAACGTATACTGATCTTTTCCAGTCCTGTGGCCATTGTTTTGTTTTCCAAATCTGCTGGCATATTGAATGCAGTAATTTGATGCCGTCATCTTTTAGCGCTTTGAAAAATTCAACTGGGATACCATCATCTCCACTAGCTTTGTTGTTTGCAGTGCTCTTTAGGGCCTTTATGACTTCGCTCTCCAGGATGTCTGGCTCAAGTTCTACTTCTTCATCATTGTGATTGTCAGGAGTATTGAGGTCCTTTTTGTAGAGTTCCTCTGTGTACTCTTTCCATCTTTTCTTAATCTCTTCTGCATCAGCTAGCTCCTTTCCTTCTTTGTCCCTTATCATGGTCATTTTTGCTTTAAATGTTCCCTTAATTTCCCCGATTTTTTGAAAAGATCTCTGGTTCTGCCTCTTTTGTTGTTTTCCTCCATTTCTCTGCACTGTTCTTTTAGGTAGTTTTCCTTATCTCCCCTTGCTTTTCTTTGAAATTCTGTGTTCAAATGATTGTATTTTTTCCTTTCTCCTTTGGCTTTTGCGTTCCTTCTTTCCTCTGCTATTTTAAGAGCCTCATCAGACAACCACTTTGCTTTCTTACTCTTCTTTTCTTTTGGTATGGTTTTCTTTGCTGCTTCCTGCATGATGTCCCTCATCTCTGTCCATAATTCTTCTGGCACTCTATCTATTGAGTCTAAGCCACTGAATCTGTTCATCACCTCCACCGTGTATTCTTTAGGGATGCTGTCTAGGTGATATCTTTCTGGTCTCCGTGTTTTCCCTATTTTCTTTAGTCTAAGCCTGAATTTTGCGATCAATAGGTTGTGATCTGAGCCACAGTCTGCTCCAGGTCTTGTTTTTGCTGACTGTATGGAGGTTCTCCATCTTTGGCTGCAGAGTATGTAGTCAATCTGGTTTCAGTGTTGGCCATCTGGTGATGTCCATGTGTAAAGTCGCCTCTTGTGTTGCTGGAAGAGCGTGTTTGCTATGACCAGTGCGTTCTCTTGGCAGAACTTTGCCCTGCTTCATTCTGTGTTCCAAGACCAAATTTGCCTGTTATTCCCTCCACTTTTTGATTTCCTACTTTGGCATTCCAGTCTCCTAAAATAATTTGGACATCATTTCTTGGTGTCTGTTCTATGAGGTGTTGTACGTCCTCATAGAACTGGTCCATTGTGGCTTCATCTGCACCAGTGGTTGGTGCATATATTTGGATCACAGTGACATTGAAAGGTTTGCCTTGAATTCTGACTGACATCATTCTGTCATTTTTGAGATTGTATCCCATTACTGCTTTTCTCACTCTTTTATTGACAATTATGGCTACTCCATTTCTTCTAAGGTTTTCTTGTCCACAGTAGTAGATATGATGGTTTCCAGAGCTGAATTCGCCCATCCCTGTCCATTTTAGCTCACTGATGCCCAAGATGTCAATGCTTATTCTTTCCATCTCATTTTTTACCACTTCCAGTTTACCTTGGTTCATTGACCTCACATTCCATGTCCCTATGCAGTATTGTTCCTTACAACATTGCATTTCCCCTCCCCCTTTCCTGACCCTCCCCTTTCTCCCCTCTGTGGTGTTAAGCATCCTGTATCACCTAGCCTGCCCTTTTGTTTTGCCTTTTGTTTTGGTCAATAGGGTTCTCTTGGCAAGATTTGCGGCGTGGTTTGCCGGTGTCTACGCCATTTTTCTCTCCTCATACATTTTATCACAGTTTTTAAGGTTTAAAACATTTAAGACAACATATTATCATGCATATTATCACACTTTAAAACACAGTCTCTATGTCAGTTTCTATGTTTAGTCAATATAAAGTCTCTATGTCAGTTGCTATATTAGGTCTTCTACATTTGCATGTCAGCTACTTATCCTTTGCCTGGTACTCTGGCTCTCTTCCTCCTCCTCACCCCCCCACCCCCCCTGGGGGTGGCTGCCCGGCGGCGGCGGCGGCGGCAGGCCCCCTTGCCGCTCGCCCGACTCTCCTTCTCCTCCTCGCTCACCCCCGGCTGGGGTGGCTGCCCGGCGGCGGCGGCGGCGGCAGGCCCCCTTGCCGCTCGCCCGGCTCTCCTTCTCCTCCTCGCTCACCCCCGGCTGGGGTGGCTGCCCGCCGGCGGCAGCGGCGGCAGGCCCCTTTGCCGCTCACCCGGCTCTCCTTCTCCTCCTCGCTCACCCCCGGCTGGGGTAAAGATTCTAAAGACATGCAGGCAAGCTGAACAAAAATAATAATCATAAATTCTCCCTGGATCCAAACTAAACTTATTTCGGCTAGAGGTCTAAGGACGGAGGACATAAGCTAATTGTAGCCTCCTCCCTGAAAGGGAACTCTGACTTATGAGAAATATGACAATGCTTTATGTATTCCTGTCCTCAAAGGAATGAATGTTGGTAAGGAAGTAAACAAACAAGCCAGATGCTCAGAAGGTCTTTTGGGAAAAATCAAGCAGTTGTTGGTGTCGAGGAGCTAGGTCAGAGACAACCTTTATGCATGTCTTTATGCACCAAATTAGCTGGGTTTGACATCTGAAGCATATTCTTTAGGGCCTCCACAATGATGGTAGAGCAGTACAGAGGCAGATCTACAAGTTGTAAATAACTGTCAACATCTGGGCAGGAGGTTTACCCAAATTAGGCCACCATACTCAGACACATTGTGAGAAGCCAAGACTTGCTGGAAAAGACAAAAAATATTGGGAAAAGTGGAAGGCAGTATGAAAAGAAGAAGACCAGGCAGGAGATGGAGTGACTCAAAAAACATAGCTATGGCCTTAGGTTTTCAAGCCCTAAAGTTGATGGACATTAATTCATAGAGTTGCTATATGTTGTTCCAGCTAAACATCCAATTGATGGCATATAAAAACACTGTTCCACACACACACACCAGCTCTAGCTACAAGTTATGTTGACCATAATAGTTAAACCAGTTTTATATAGTTTGTCTAGCTTAGATGTAGTCTAAGATAGTTTGAACTCTTTACTTCTGTGAGTAGTATTGATGCTAACTCTACAATTTAGGGAAATGACAAAGTGGAGGGTAAGCAGCATGAACATCAGATGCAAATGCAGTTCATACAGCTCACTTCAGGTGAAGGAAATGCACCAGAAATACAAAATGTGAGTTTTAATATCTTTGCACATCTACTCTTTGCTCATTTTGTTTACCGTACTAAAGAAGAATATGAGATCATATTATATCTTCATTTTTGTGTTCTACCACAGCAAGTATGCATGTGGAAGGAAGATATGATTAAATGTATAATCTTGAAGATGTATAGAAAAGATTACAAAATTTCTCTCACGCAGCTACCAGGTCACATACTAACAGAACAGAATCTAATGGTACTTGTGGCTAGAAGGAATGGTTATTTGCATCAGATGAATAGTTACCCAGCCTGCAAGATCATATTGATCACAAATCAATATTAGCTGCTATTATGTCAAACTTAATAGCATCTCTCCTGGGTGACTTTATAAAATCTCGATGCTTAACTTGAACTTAGTTAAAATTACAAATACTTCAGCAGATGCCATAGGTACAGATATTTCTGTTAGTTTTAAATATACTTCAAAAAGAGAACCACACTTGAGAAGTACTTTTCATGGAAAGTCATTATACTTCATTGGATAGATACAAAACAGCCTATACTATATACAATATTTTATTTTTATTTTAAGAAAAAATTGAGGTCACATTTACAAGAGAAAAAAAATTGACCTATGGATAAAAAAGTAGAATAACTGCACAGTGCATGGCAACCAACACAAATGTGGGGATGTTAAAAAGGAAAGGATATTGGAAAGGAAAAACATGGTGCTGATGGAAGATATTTTGGCTTTTGAGGTGAAGGTAAAGGTAGCCCTTGCTTGAAAGCCAGTCATATCTGATTCTAGGGATCAGTCTTCATCTCTGTTTATAGCCAAAGAGACAGTGCTGTCTGTGTCTGCAGACATTTCCATGGACATGTAGCAGGTATGCCTAGACACCGGAGTGCACAGAATGCTGTTTACCTTCCCACCAAAGTGGTCCCTAATTATCTACTTGAAGTTTCTTGCTTTCGAACTGTTAGGTTGGCAGGAGCTGGGACAGAGATGGAAGCTCATTCTGTCGTGTAGTACTCAGGTACCAACCGCCAACCTTCCAGTCTTCAAATTCAGTGTTTTAGCCACTTGAGCCACCGTAGTCCCTTTGGCTTTTGAAGCAACATCTAAATGACACTCCAGTTAAACCCAACATTTTAAAAAGTCCTGCTATAATGGGGGCTTCGTGGTACCAAGCGTGTAAGAGAAGAAGGAAAAGAAAATATTTGATTGGTCTTCCTTACTAACTGCCGTCAGCAGATTATGAAGAGGATGAAATGGCCAGATTCCCAGTTCAAGGCATGTAGTTGTCTCACTAAAGTTAAGTTGCACCAGAGCTGTTGCTGTCCAAAATTGTAGTAGGAAGCAATGGAAAAGAGTGGTGTCATATCAGCTTGCTCTACTCTTCTTTGGTCCCCTGGTGGGCAAGTATGAATTGTGGAAGGTAAGATTAAATGAAAGGGGATATCCAGTTGCTAGTTGGATCCCTTCAGTGTTGATTCTGATCGATGATAAAGTTTATGTCATCAATTTATGGCCCACCATCAACTGCTCCCCCATGCAGTGCCGTATTTAGGATCTGTGGGCCCCTAGGCTGAACCCGTGGTTCGGGCCCTACCGGGGAAAGTATTTTTTTTAAAAAAATTAACCTACAAAAACTGCATTTTCAGCAATTATACAATTAAAAACTGAAAAATCACGTGGTGCGGGCCCCCCTTTTTGGTGTGGGCCCATAGGCTGCAGCCTAGGTAGCCTATGCTTAAATCCGGCCTTGCCTCCATGTCATCAATTTATGGCCCACCATCAACTGGTAATATAATTACTAGGGACTATGGTGGCTTAGTGGTTAAGATGCTGAACTTGATGACTGGAAGGTCAGCAGTCTGAGACCCGAGTTTTGCATGATGAAGTAAGCTCCCACTTCTGTCCCAGCTCCTGCCAACCTAGCAGTTAGAAAGCAAGAAATTGCTAGTAGATAAATAGGGACCACTTCAGTGGGAAGGTAACAGTGTTCTATGCACACCAGTGTCTAGTCATGCCTGCCACATGTCCACGGAAATGTCTGCAGACACAGACAGCACCGGCTCTTTGGCTGTAAACAGAGATGAGCACCATACCCTAGAGTAGGATATAACTGGCTTTCGAGCTAGGGCGACCTTTAACTTTAACATAATTATTAACATAATTATTATAACTGCAGTGTTATAATATAATATAATATAATATAATATAATATAATATAATATAATATAATATAATATAATATAATATAATATAATATAATATAATATAATATAAAAGTAGATAGTATTACAATTTTCCATATAGTTATTATAGCTATTACTATATAAATTAATAATAATCTATAATTATTACTATATTTGCAGACATTAATTTAATTTACATATTTATATAATGCAAATGTTTAACAAATATATTTCTTCTATGCCATTATGGTGATCCTGGTTTCCTTGTTGCTGATGTAATAATAGTCACTTTATGTGAGCCCCTAATCTCAGAGAAAGTGGGAGACAGGAGAAACAAAGTTAGTTCCGCAGACAAAGCTGGAAATCTGTTGTTGTTGATATTACCCACCCTAAGATTCAAAATTGTCTCCAATGCAAAGGCTCACCAAACTAAATACAATTTTAGTTATAACTTGTGCCACCGACTTCAAATGGTTTACTCTAAGCATTACTGTGTCTCAATCTCCTCCCCTGGTTTATAGTAGAAACTGAGCATGCA
The DNA here is from genome assembly GCA_035047345.1 of Bradypodion ventrale. Taxonomy (NCBI): domain Eukaryota; kingdom Metazoa; phylum Chordata; class Lepidosauria; order Squamata; family Chamaeleonidae; genus Bradypodion; species Bradypodion ventrale. The sequence continues at coordinate 100,403,428 of JAWDJE010000001.1, forward strand.
GATAATATTTTAATCTTACGTCTCAGTGCTATCAATTCTCTCCTGAAACAGGAGGAAAAGATGCCGCTGTATCAATTTCTTTCTGAGTCACCAAACAGATGTGTCATAAAGGTAATCATCTTAATGTGGAAAAATCAGTTATCAGCCTCCTGGTTTTCTGAAAGTGAAATTATGTTCTGTCTGGATTTTTTAAAATGAACACATTTTTTTGTGTTCCTCATATTCAGTCACATTCTCTCCTGAGATCAATTTATCACTACACTGAACTCAGCTCATGAATATAAAAAAATAGGCAACATTGTGTTTTGATAAGGCAACTGTTAAATTATGAGCAAAATAGATCTTTTTAAAAATGAGAGATTTTAGATCTTTATAACAGCAGTAGGGCAACACCACAGCAGAACTGCAAGATCAGGACATTAAAGAGTAGTTTAAACAATTATCCCTCAGAGACTTTTCAAAGCTGGATGTGACAAGCATTCTAGGTTAAATAAATTGTTTCACATGTGTAAACTGCAGCATGTAGATGCAGATGATCTAATGTCTGACTGCAGAGATGACAGCAAATATCCTGACAAGATGGGACTAGTGGGATACTGTATGTAAGCTTGGGACTTGTGTTAAAACAGCAACAATCTTGCATGCACTGACACTGAGTGTGAATGGGAAGGGACTTCTACAACCAGTAGTGGGCATCAGCAGGTTCGCACCAGTTCGCCAGAACCGGTAGCAGAAATTCTGGCTGGCCCTGCCCATCCAAGTTTTGAAATAAAGTAGTCCTAATTCAGGTGCAAGGCAGGGCTTTCCCCCTGGCCACGCCCACCATACCACGCCCACAGTGTGGTAGTAATTTTTTTTGGAGCCCAACACTGTCTACAACCTAACGTGATTGTACTTTACCACCAATCCATCGGTGTTCTTTTTTATGCATCTGTGTTTCCCCTACCCTTTTTTTACTTGGTTGCCTTTCGTTCCATTGTTCTACCTCTTCTCCCATGACTCACTGACCATGTGGGAAGCGTAAGAGGTCTCCACATAGTGCAGACTTCATTTTTATTAATCTTTTTACTGTAACTACTAATCATAACTGTAAGTAAATATACTTTTTTCTTCTTAAATGCTTCTAAAGAGATATTTATTATATAAAGTGTTAGCCACTGTCTGTGGTGGCAAACCTTGGCACTCCAGATATTCTTGGACTTCAGAATTCCCAGAAGACCAGATCAGCATGTGTACTGTCTTGGGCTTCAGATAACTAAAGTCCAAGAACAACTGGAGTGCCAAGGTTTGTCACCACTGCAGGGTAATATTGCGACTTGAGCTATTCTATCACATTTCTCTGTGCTTTTGTTGTTACCTCACACTTTGCCAACAATATAAAGCAGGAGTTCTCAATCTTTTTAAGCCAGGGGCCGGGTCACGCTCCCTCAGACAGCTTCGGGGCTGGATGGCCATTTTGCCCTTCCTCCACCACATGGCACTTCCTGGTTTGGTGGAGGTGGTGGTGCCACATGAAATGGTGCCATGGGCCGCATCTTGCCCACGGGCCGCAGGTTGAGAATCCCTGTTATAAAGAAATAACCAAAATTTCCCAAGATTTCCCCCTAAATCATGACTTGTCCTATGGAACTAGAGTGTTTTATGATTCAAATCCCAAATGTTATATTAGATTTGGATTGAACAATCTGTCCAGACCACTCAGGATAAATTGGATGTGCGAGTACATATTATTATGCTTGTGCTCGTTTAGGTACAGTAGCTGCTATCTTTAAAGGAGAATGAGATTTTTAACTTTCCCTGCAGATGAAAAACTTATCCCTAATTCATTATCAAGCTCCACAACTTACAGGTGAAACTCAGAAAATTAGAATATCATGCAAGTGTTCATTCAGTTCAGTAATGCAACTTAAAAGGTGAATCAAATGTATGAGATAGACTCATTGCATGCAAAGCGAGATAGTTCAAGCCTGACTTTGTTATAATATTGATACTTATGGTTTACAGTTTATGAAAACCCCAACCCCCCAATCTCATGTACCTCATAATCATCACAATCTCATGTACGCTGTACGCCATGATCATCACAATTATAACGAATTAAGACATGACATATCCCGCTTTGCATGTAGTGAGTCTATCTCATATATTTGTTTCACCTTTTAAGTGAAATGAATGGACATTTGCATGGTATTCTAATTTTCTGAGTTTCACCTGTAGTGGTTGCATTACATACTCCATATGCCGGGCATTAGATCGAGGCCAGCCACAGTGAATTCCTTCTATGCGTCAGGGCTTTATTTCCACCACTGTAGCTACTGGTGAATGTTGTGAGACACTTCAGAATGCAGTAAGATGTGACACAGTAACAAAAACCAGTACACTAAAAAAAAGAAAGAGGAAAAAAGTATAGGATCTCTGAAGGGAACAACTTGCTAGGGACACAAAATTGCACTATAACACACACAAAATTTCATTTGTACAACAATTGGATCCAGCCCATTTTAAACTGGTCCTGGTGGCAACTGTTTCATCTGGAGAGCTGTCTCTTCCCATTTCTGCTAAGCACTTTATGCCAGACATTTTGAAACAAAAGGCAGAAGTCTCATTGAAAACAAAACAAAACCCTTTGGATGTTTCACTTGCCAGAGAAGTCAAGTGCTCCATTTCATTTCTGGGTGGGGGTGAGGGGCTGACTAATGAACACTTCTAGCAGTGCTCTTGACAAACATGGCACCATCCTCTACATGTGCTTTTGTGAGATAAATCCTAATGAAGGCAGTGTTTCTGTCATCTGACTCTGTGAAAGTGCAGATGTCTGAACAACAACAAAAATGAGAAGAATATAGCCCCAGAGAACCCCTCAGAATTGCCGAAACGACAGAGGTTTAAATATCACTTCTAGTACGAGACATGACTTTAAAGTCCAAGTATGCAAATGAGGTTTTTTAATGCTATGTGAGTGCTCTCTGATGTTGAAGGAACTGAGTGGTATTGATAAGTCTTTCAAATGTATAATACTAGAATTCAAGTATTAATTGAAATGTCCACTTAAAGACCAAAAGAGGCAACAGAAAATGCCTCACAAATGTCAGTAAGCTAGAAATTGGTGATTGCAGAAATTGATAAATAACAGATGTCTCTAATTTTAATTTTTCTTTCTTTTTTTCTTTCTATTGTCCTCCAAGAAGCAAGTGGTACATATGATTCTTCCATCAAAGGCAAAATAGAAAGATCAATTAAAATAGCGTTTCTCACCCTTTTATAATCCATGTCCCCTTTGATAAACATAAAAATCTCATGCCTCGTTTAAATTTATGTGAACCAAAAGTTTTATCTGAAATTTGAAAATCACACCATTGTAAATTTTGAAACAAGTACATTTTATTTCAAGTGCTCTCTCTCTTTACATTAATAAGAATTGTGTATTATAGGCAATGGTGGGCATCAGCAGGTTCACACCAGTTCGCCAGAACCGGTAGCAGAAATTTTGGCTGGCCCTGCCCATCCAACTTTTGAAATAAAGTAGTTCTAATTCAGGTACAATGCAGGGCTTCCCCCTGGCCACGGCCACCATACCACAGCCACAGTGTGGTAGTAATTTTTTTTTGAGCCCACCATTGATTATAGGATAACACAAAAAGCTGAATACTGGGAAGGCAATTATCTTTTCTTTATTTATTATATTAGTTTGATTTATATGTTGCTCCATTAGTGCAAGCATTATTCTGAGTAGTTAACAGGTTAAAATGGAATACACAAAATGGGTAAAAAATGGAAAAGAAAAATAATAAAATTAATAGCATTTGAGAGACTCCATTTTGAAGGCAGCTTTGAATAATTCAGTTTTTATTAATTTCATAAACAAAAGGAGTGAAAGAGCCTAGTGCAGTGATGGTGAACCTTTTAGAGACTGAGTGCCCAAACTCAACTGTCTGCCGCCTGAGCCACAGAAGGGCGGGGAGAACTCTCTGTTGGGGGGAGGGAGGAAACACTCCCATTGGGCTGCTGGGCAGAGAGGCGAGCGAACTCTGTGCTGGGGGAGAAGGAAAGTGCTCCCATTGGGCTCCTGGACAGAGGGGCAGGGTGAACTCTGTGCTGGGGAGAGGGAGGAAGTGCTCCCAATGGCAAACTGTGTGCTGGAGTGACGGCATGCATGCCCACAGAGAGGGTCTGAGTGCCCCCTCTGGCACACATGCCATAGGTTTGCCACCACTCGCGTAATTTATTTCAGTTGATAACCCAGGGTTTCCCAAACTTTGGTTTGTGAACTTCAATTCCCAGAAGCCTAAGCTGATTCCTCAAACCACTGATTAGCCAACGTACTGATTTAGGCTTCTGTCCCCTGTCATGGTTTGGGAAACTCTGTGATAACTTATTCCAGAGGCTGAGAGTCACCAGCAAAATGGTCTGATTCCTTGTAGATTCTTTTTTGGCCTTCATTGATGAGGCCACTTCTAGATAGATTGAGATGAACAAGTGAAATGAATTTGTGATTTTTGAGAAAGATTTTTCCGCAAGTATCAAGTCCTAAATCATTAAGTGCTTTATGTGTCATGATCTCCACCTTGAATGGAACACAGAAACTGTTGTGATCCAGCCCTCATCAGACTCTAAAGATGACCTGGAGATACTTCCTATGCCCAACCCAGTTGTGCCATCCCAGCCTGCATCTGACCCTGAACTCCTGCCTGTACCTGAACCAGAAGATGACTTGAACCAGGAACCTCAGCCTACTTCTGGCCCAACTCTGACTCCCCAGACAGATAATTTGTCAGATCAGAGGTCTGACTCTGACAGTCCCCAGTCCTCAGCCAGAGACCAGTGCCGAAAGGTTCTGTAGCTGAGACGCAAGCAAGCCAGAGTTTGGTATCAGAGGAGGCTCCCAGCTGATACCCATTAGCTGGGAGGCTTTTTAAACAAGCATGTTTCATAGGCAAGTGTCGGGACAATTTCTCAGTGCAATGACTGACTCCCTGCCAGATCCTCTGTGTCCTTTTGACTCTGCATGTGCTCTTAAGCAGAGCTGCTGCTGAGGAAAGCCAAACAAAGGAAGTGAGCACTGGTAAGTTTTGCAGTTGGAGTAGAGCTGCTTTAGAGGCCCGCGCGCCTAACGGCGCGCGAGATTACAAACTAGTAACAAAGGAAGAATATAGTCTTACTAGGTAGAAAGGTAGTAAAAGTGTACATTTTTGAGGCCCGGAATACTGCACTTGTTAAAATGGATTCTGAGGGAACAGTTGTAGTTACCTGCAATACTTGTGCCATGTTTGTGTTCTTGCCAAAACATATGGAGAACTACACTTGCAGCAAGTGCAAGCTGGTTGCACTACTAGAAGAGAAGGTCCAGCAGCTAGAGGCCCGCATATCTAACCATCAACAAATTAAGGAGCTTCAGCTGTTCTTGGACAGAGCAGAACAGACTATGCTGGACAAAGTAGAGACAGGGCACAGTTCTGAGGGTGAAGGCCCTTCACTTACTCAGGAGGGAGATGTTTGGAGGAATGTGACTCAAAGGAGGAAAAGAGTAGGGGATCACTCTGAGAGTCTGAAATTACAGAATAAATTTGAGGCTCTTTCCCTCATCACACCTGATGAGGAACACACAGAGGAACAACTGGTTCCACCTGATGATCTCTCCTTCATCACACTTGATGAGATCCAGGAAGATAAACAACAGGAACAAACTGAGTTTCTGTCCGTTAATATGGTTGATGAGGTGCATGTAGATGAACAGATTGCAGGAGAGAGGCTCCTTGTACTAGGCGATTCAATAATTAGAAATACAGAGAAATGGATTTGTGATGCACATGATAACCGTATGGTGACTTGCCTGCCAGGTGCAAAAGTTGCAGACATCACAAGAAATCTAGATAGATTGTTAGAGAGAACTGGGAACGAGCCAGTTGTCATGGTACACGTTGGTACCAATGATGTTGGGAAGGCCAAGCGGTCTGTCCTGGAAGCCAAATTCAGGTTGTTAGGAAGAAGATTGAAGTCCCGGACTTCCAAGGTAGCATTTTCAGAAGTGCTGCCTGTCCCTCGCGCAGGACCTACCAGGCAGGCAGAGCTCAGAAGCCTCAATGCGTGGATGAGGCGGTGGTGTCGAGAGGAGGGTTTCAGATTTGTCAGGAACTGGAGAACATTTTGGGACAAGCCAAATCTGTTCAGGAGGGATGGGTTGCATTTGAACCATGATGGGACCAGATTGCTGGCACTCAACATCAAAAAGGCTGCAGAGCAGCTTTTAAACTGATAACTGGGGGAAAGCCGACAGGAGCTGGGCAGCATCCGGTTCGGAAAAGTGTGTACTTGAGTAGTGAGGAGGATGCAAAATTTACTGAGCAGAGCGAGGAGCTAGTCACTAGCATTCTAGCAGAAGGATGCAAGAGGCAGTCTAACAATGCAACTGGACACAAAAGACTGTGTCAGAAAAGCATATATAAATGCTTGTATACAAATGCCAGAAGCCTCCGGAACAAAATAGGGGAGCTGGAATACTTAGCAATAGATAAGAATATTGATATTATTGGTATCACTGAAACCTGGTGGACGGATGATAACCAATGGGATACAGTTATCCCAGGCTACAAACTGTACAGGAAGGATAGGAAGGGGCAAATGGGAGGTGGTGTGGCCTTGTATGTCAAAGAAGTGATAAAATCGTATGAATTGGAATATCTAGGTGATTTGGAGTCACCATTAGAAGCTCTGTGGGTAAGAGTACCAGGCCACAAGGATGGTCTAACAGTAGGCATATACTATCGGCCTCCGACCCAAACTCTTGAGGGAGACTGGCAGTTGGAGAATGTTGTAAAGGAGGCATCCAAGAAGGGAAGCCTGGTTATAATGGGGGACTTCAATTACCCTCACATAGACTGGGTGAACTGTTGTTCAGCACATGATAAAGAGATAAAGTTCCTAGATATGCTAAATGATTGTTCCCTGGGACAGATGGTTGAAGACCCAACTAGAGGTACAAGAATCCTTGACTTGATCCTGAGTAATACTCAGGATCTGGTGCAAGATGTTAATGTGACTGATCCAATAGGGAACAGTGACCACAACTCAATTATGTTTAACTTGATCATAGACCGCAAGTCACTGATAAAATCTAACACAGAGACCTTAAATTTTCAAAAAGGAAATTTCCCAAAGTTGAGGAAACTAGTAAAAAAGAAGCTGAAAGGGAAAATTGAGAGAGTCCAAACACTCCAAGAGGCATGGAGGCTGTTTACAAAAACAATAACAGAGGCTCAATTGGAATGCATACCCAAAAGGAAAAAGGGCACTGCCAGGTCCAAGAGGACTCCAATGTGGCTTACAGGAGCTGTTCGGGAAGTGATCAAGAGCAAGAGAAGCTCATTTAGAAGATGGAAGGCTTGTCCGAATGAGGACAGCAGGCAAAAACATAAATTCTGGCAGAACAAATGCAAGGCAACAATCAGGAAAGCAAAGCAAGACTTTGAGGAGCATATAGCTAAAAATACTCAGAGAAATAACAAAGACTTCTTTAAGTACATTAGAAGTAAGAACCCAACTAGGAAGGCCATTGGACCATTAGATGACAATGGAAGGCAAGGGGTTATTAAAGAGGAAACAGAGATTGCAGAGAGACTCAATGAATTCTTTGCTTCAGTATTCACTGAAGAAGACAGAGGCCACATGCCCAAAACAGAGCCTATCTTCGTAGGGAGGGAAACCGAAGAATTAAGCCAGATAGAAATAACCAGGGAGGAGGTCCTTGCATGTCTTGTTAAACTAAACACTAACAAATCACCAGGACCAGATGGCATCCATCCACGAGTTCTCAGGGAACTTAAAGATGAAATTGCTGATCTCCTAGCCAAAATATATAATCTTTCCCTCAAATCAGGCTTTGTGCCTGATGACTGGAAGGTAGCGAATGTAACACCAATTGTCAAAAAAGGATCCAGGGGTGATCCAGGGAATTACCGACCTGTCAGTTTGACATGTGTCCCAGGTAAAGTGATGGAAACCATCCTAAAAGATAGAATTAATAGGCACATAGAAGAGAAGGCGCTGCTAAAGGAGAGCCAACATGGCTTTTGCAAGGGCAAATCATGCCTCACTAATCTGTTGGAATTTTTTGAGAGTGTCAACAAGCATGTGGATAAGGGGGATCCAGTTGACATTGTTTATCTGGACTTTCAGAAGGCTTTTGACAAGGTCCCACACCAAAGGCTCTTGAATAAACTTACCAGTCATGGAATAAAGGGACAGGTCTTGTCCTGGATCAGCAACTGGCTAAGGGACAGGAAACAGAGGGTAGCACTAAATGGACACTTCTCCAAGTGGAGGGAAGTCAAGAGTGGGGTCCCCCAAGGTTCAGTACTGGGACCCCTGCTTTTCAACCTCTTCATAAATGATCTAGAGGTAGGAGTAAAAAGCAAGGTAGCCAAATTTGCTGACGACACTAAATTATACAGGGTAGTGAAAACTGTGAGAGATTGTGAGGAGCTCCAGAGGGATCTCTCGACACTGGGGGAGTGGGCAAAACAGTGGCAAATGAGTTTCAACATTAGTAAGTGCAGAGTGATGCATGTTGGGGCAAAGAACCCCAATTACATTTATAAACTGATGGGGTCTGAACTCTCTGCGACAAACCAGGAAAGGGACCTTGGTGTCCTGGTGGACAGCTCAATGAAGGTGTCAACCCAGTGTGCCTCAGCAGTGAAAAAAGCAAACTCAATGCTAGGGATCATTAGGAAGGGTATAGAAAATAAGTCAGCAAGTGTCATTTTGCCTCTTTATAAATCTATGGTGAGGCCCCACCTGGAATACTGTGTACAGTTCTGGTCGCCATACCTCCAGAAGGATATTATGGAGCTGGAAAAAGTGCAGAGGAGGGCAACCAGAATGATTAGGGGACTGGAACACCTTCCTTACCATCTGAGGCTGCAACGGTTGGGCCTCTTCACTCTTGAACGACGACGTCTAAGAGGTGACCTGATTGAAGTTTATAAAATCATGCACGGTGTGGACAAAGTAGATAAGGAAAAACTGTTTTCCCTATCGCATAACACTAGAACTAGGGGACACTCCATGAAACTTTTGGGTACTAGTTCTCAAACAAATAAGAGAAAGTACTTTTTCACCCAGAGGATTACTGGTCTATGGAACTCCCTGCCCGAAGAAGTGGTGACAGCTGTCAGTCTTGACAGCTTTAAGAAAGGATTAGACAAGTTCATGGAGGACAAGAGTATCAATGGCTATAATTATGGATACTTAGGGACAACCTCGGGGTTGGAGAGATAGGCAGGATATCTCTCAATGCCATTTCCAGGGAATCCTAAGCAGGTGAAGGCATCTTCTTGGGAATACCCTGAAGGAAATGGTGAGCCACTGTGTGAGACAGAATGCTGGACTGGATGGGCTGTGGCCTGTTCCAGCAAGGCTGTTCTTATGTTCTTATGTTCTTATGTACCTTGTGACTGACTGCTGTGACCTTGACTTCTGCTTACCTTGACGACACCCCTGGAATCCTTTGAACTCGATGCTCACTCTGATCCTTACCGGTACCCTGACCTTGGCTTGCTATTTGGACTTGACTATTGGACTCTCCTTGGATAGACTTTTGCCAGGATTCTTCTGTGAAGTGCCACTGTGTAGTGACCCTGCCTGCTGGGTAGGTCAGCACAGAAACTAATGGGAAGCCAATAAAGGCATTCCAAGACTGGGAATATTATCAAATTTACTAGTCCCAGTAATCAGTCTGGCTGCATTTTTGACCTGTTGAAGTTTCCATCTTTACCTATAAAGAGGGGTGTTAACTGTTGGACTCTGGTATACACACCCGCACCCGACTATCGTATCCCATACCAAGCTGCCTGCACTCGCCTGAACCCAGACCACAGAGCGTCGAAAGGTTGCCGAAGCTGGCAGTGGGGCAACAGCCCCACAAACGGGAACAAAGGGAAACAACTTCAATTCCCTACATCCTCCGCGCCGCACCTCAGCCAATCAGGCTGAGAGGCGTGAGCAAAAAGAACGTTGGGAAACGCGGCGTACCCAATTGAAATCGAGCTGCAGAAAAAAACCGCTGCACAAATGCAAACAAAACAAACCAAACTCCAAGTCCCAGTGTCCTACGCATCATGAGCACTTCAGCCAATCAGGCTGAAGGGCGCGAGTGTGCAAAACGCTGAAAAAGCCAGTGCATGATAAATGGACCGGAGGGGCTCTCTAATTGTGCCATCGGCCAGGGGGGCACGCCTCTCTGGCACAAGGAGGAGAGCCTTCTCTGTGTCCGCACCGGCCCTTTGGAACCTCCTGCCTGTGGAACTGCGTCTCCAGACGGAGTTGTTGCCCTTTAGAAAAGAACTAAAAACCTGGCTGGCGGGCCAAGTTTGGGGTGCAGGTGGAGGGGTGGCTTCCGTTGGGTGGTTAATATAGGGGAGGATGCCTGCCCCACGGTTTCTTCAGTTCCTGCACCCCTCTCTTTTTAGGGGTGGGTTCTTATTGCTGGTTTTTATCTGTTTTATTTGTTTTTATCTGTTTTTACCCATTGTTGTGAACCGCCTGGAGTCGGCTTTGGCTGAGTGGGCGGTATAGAAATTTGACAATAAATAAATAAAAAAAATAAAAAAAATAAAATAATAACACGCCAGCCTACCACAACGGAAGCGCAAGTCTGCCACAGGCAGATGCAGCGCCTCACGGATTCGCAAAACAAAACCCCAAAAAAACCACGTCAAGACACCCACCGGCCTTCTTTCCCGGAGCAACGGGGAGAAGAGGGACTCCTCCTCCTTTTACCCCACCAAAGACATAGCAAGACCACCACCGGCCTCAAGGTCAGTTGAGCCGGGGTGGAAAAAATACCACCAGCAGACAGCAATTCGTCAGGGGAAGCATCCTCCCTGGCGGATGACTGGCTGCTGCCTTTGTATTTCCGATGAAGGTAATACAAAAGCAGCAGCCAGCAATCCGCAAGGAAGAGCACCACCCCTTACGGATCACTGCCTGCAGATCTCCGGTTAGGTAAGCCAGGAGTAAAAGGAGACAGAGAGGAGAGAACCATCGTCAGCCAGATAGCTCTTCTCTGCCTACTTCTCCTATGACCTACCTAACGAACCTTACCGGGGGAAGAGCCAGCTGACTGCCAGCTCCTCCTTTTCCCCATTGCTGCCTCGAAACCAAAATTTGAAGCAGCAATGGGGAAAAGAGGAACCGACAGGCAGCCCGTTCTTCACGCAAAAATACACAACAAAAACAAAACAAAACATTTACCCCAAACGCCAAACACCAAAAATAATAAAACACACATAATTAAATAATTAAACAAATGCATTAACCAACAAAACAGTAAACAACAAAATCCACAAACAAAAACACCCAAAATACCATGAAAGCATAGAAAAAACACCTAACTACAACACAAAAATACCTAACTCAAACAACAAAAATACCACAAATTAAACAAATAATAACAAAAGAAATCAGAAACATAAAAAACAACCAGAAATAAACAAAACAATTAAACACATCTAAACCCCCAAAAAAACCACAAAAGAAGAAATAGTAACACCTACCAGTCCAACACAAAAAACCCCCAAAACAAAGCAAAAAACAAAACCCAGATTAAAAAAACCCAGAGAACTCACCAGCATGTCCACCCTCTACGACTCCAGAACAGAAATGAAGAAACAAACACTACTTACTGGAAGAAGCCCCATCTAGAGGCCAGGAGAGAAAAAACAAGTCAAACAAAAAAGAATCCAACACTATTACTAACAGCCCCACCTAGAGGCCACAAGAGTAAAAACAAGTCAGAAAAATAAGAAATAAATCAAAATCACAAATAAATCTAATAAAATAGATCAAAAAAAGTCACAAACCACAAATGCAAAACACCCCCACCCAAACCACCCTTAACAAAACAAACAAAAAAAATACAAATAATGCTGGCCGGGCACAAATATGCTAGTACAGTATATAGCAGGCCTGCTGTCTCCATGGATTCAGTATGCATGGTGAAATATGAAAATGTTCATTGAAAAATCTAAGAAATACCTGTACATAATACAGAGGTGCTCCGCTTTATCTGCAAGGGATACATTCTGAGACCTACCACAGATACCTGAAATTGTGGATAACAGTAAACGTTATGTTTTACATTGCTGACAGTGGCCTCTGGTGGTCATTTCTAGTAATGTGCCATAGAAATACATATGTTTTCCATTTTTTTCAATTGAATAATTTTAGACCTGTTGTTAATTGAAATTGTAAATACTGAACCAGCAGATATGGGGGCAATCTGTATGATTACCAGAACTGGTCACTAGAGGGAACCAGAGTCTATACTGTATACTCTTCCTCCCAATCAACCAACCAACCAACCAATCAAATAAACAGGACCTTGGTAACACCTCTTAATGCACAATGTTCTTAATGCTTTTAGATAACACTCTTCAGATAACTGGGTACCTTGGTTTTTCAGTGGACCTCTTCTGATTCCAGTCCCCCCTCCTCCTGAAGAACAGTAAGAGACCACCATTAAAGGAACTGATTTTTGTTGTTTAGAGGGGCATAACTCCATGTTTGGTGTATGAGCAAAAAAGGGAAATAAAAAAGTGATACAATTTCCATATTTTTACAGTGATTTTTTTTGTAACTTATGTGAGTTACAAAGGTAAACTGCAATAGCTGTTGCCTTTTTAAAGATCAGAAGTACTGAACAAGTTATTTGTGTCTTTCTGACAAGTCAAAGAGCCCTTTGGTTCCTTCAGAAAGCAAGATTTGCACAGAAACTTTTTGTGCAAACTACAGAAACATGGAGAGAGAGAGAAAATCTTGTTCCCTTGCCGGCTTTACAGTTTTTCATCAAAGTATTTTACTATGTCAAGAAACCTTGATTCAACTAGAATGACGAATTAAACCACATCCCTAGTTGTTTTTACATTCTTTGTATTGTTACAACCTGAGTAACTATTATAGTTAGATGAGGGGGATAGAAATAGAAATGATAAATACATACCAAATCATTCAGAGTTTCAGAGTGCATTGCATGGAGATAAAGAGTGCTATTGACATTGACTAACCAGCATCCGGTCTGCTGCATGCTGTGCAAGTTAGAGGTTCAACCATCTGCAAAAGGCAGCTACATATACAGCATGTTGCAGCTGCCTAGTCTAGCCAGGATACAGCAAAAAATAAAATAATGTATCCTATAGTTTCCCTCTGATCACCTATTTCATTTTGACAGAAGTGTGCCATCCTATGTGTGTCCTGCTCTTTGTAGTATCCATTCAGTACTTTATCTTTTTCACAAGCTTTTTTTGTAGAAATACACAAAAGGAGGAAAAAAAAACACCCACTCACAAGAATAACATTACAGTATAGTCAGAAATTAGTGGTTTGGAATAGAATACATTGACAGACACCGATCCCACCCTCTTATCTCCAATTTGAGAAATATAACTGCAGCAGCTGTTACTGTTTTGGGTTTGAGAATGGTAATAAGCCATATGGTGTGGCAAGAAGCCCCCATACATATTCTCACATGGACAAATATTTTTTTATTGCAGAAGATAAATACATTGCTATATTGACTATTCTCTTGACTAGTGTAAAGACTTCAGCCTAATTTTAAAAATACTGCTTGCTTCCAGGTGTCTGAAAAGGAATTTATGTGGCTATCAGAAAGGAGTGGTTTTCAAAATAAACATGTTTTAGTTTCAGAATGATACCTTGATCATGCTAATCAGTCTAGCAAGAATTAATGACTAAGAAGTCTCAGGCATCCATTAGGGCAAAGGTGCCTAAACTACAGCTGGTTGACTGGATTCGGCCCCCGGCACCAGTTCATCCAGGCCTTGCCACCCTTGCCACTCCTGGAAGCGTAAATAAAACACACCCATATGGGCATGTTTCATTTCTGCTTCCAAAAGTGGCAAGGGCCAGATGAACTGGTGTCGGGGGCCAGATCTGGCCCATGGGCCATAGTTTGGGCACCCCTGGTTTAATCAGAGAAAATGGCAGCCTAAAAATCTATTATTATTATTATATATTATTGTATATTTGGGTATTATTGTATACTTTGTTATCTCTTGTATTTTTTGGTATTTTGTATATGCTAGTTTATTTTTACTTATGGTTTGCATTGTTTATTGATTTTTGTATTGAATTTACTTTTATATTGCTATATTGTATTGTATCTTGAAATTGTAAAGGCATTTACTTATTTTTGTTAAAGTATATTGTATAATTTATGTATTTTTGTTTACTGTATATCATGTTTGTATATTGTATTTATTTTTGTTGGAAGCCGCCTTGAGTCGCACTTGTGCGAGTAAGGCGGGGTACAAATCTAATAAATAATAATAATAATAAATATCTAATGACAGTACACCTATCCTCTCCTTTTTTTGCTCTGCTAAATTCATTGTGTCTATTACTCTTCTGGTTAGATCAGCCATGTGATGCCCTTTCATAAAGCCTGTTTGATCACTATTGATATAATTCCCCATAAATTTGTTCAGTCTATTTGCTAATATAGCCGTGAAAATTTTTGCATCCTGATTCATCAACGATATTGGTTTGTAAGAATCAACTTTTTCTAGATTTTCCCCTGGTTTTGGTATCAATATTATAATTGTTCTGTTCCATGAATTTGGTATGCCTCCCCCTTCCAATATGTAATTAAAAAGTCTTTCAATTTTAACAATAACCATCCCTTTAAATTGCTTATAAAATTCAACAGATAATCCATCCTCCCCGGGAGATTTACCTATCCTCAGTTTGTCTATGACATCACTAATTTCCTCTCTTGATATTATCTCTTCCATACTTTCCATGTGTTCTTGACTTATTTTCTTTTTGGACCATTTTCTTAAGTATTCTTTTAATTTTCCCTTCTCAATATTTTTTTCAGAATACAACTCCTGATAAAATTATTTTACAATTTCAGCTTTTTGTTCTATTTTGTTACAACTGTTTCCAGATTTGTCTAACAGAACTCCAATTTTTCTTTTATCTTTTTTCCCCCTAGGCTGCCTTTGCCAGTAATTTTGAATTTTTATTACCGAAGTCAAAATATTCTCTTTTCAAATATATTAAGTTCCTTTTTACCTTTTCAATTTCCTTCCCTACCATTCCAATTTAAACTTTTGTAATCGATCGTAAATATTTTTATCCTTTGTTCTAGCATGCTCTTTTTGCAATTTTTAAATTTCTTCTTCATCGTTTTGTTTTTCATTAAACTGCTTAATTCTGAGTGAAGACAATTTAATACATTCTCCCCTAAATATAGACTTCATTGTATCCCATAATGTTCCATCTGGTACATCATCATACCTGTCAACTTTTGGATTTGAAAATAAGGGAAATTTTGGCCACACCCCTCTGTGGCTGTGGCCAAATCTGTGGGTATGGCCAAATATAGCCATGTGACTTGCTGGGCTCTAGTCATGCCTGCCACATGGCCATGAAAATGTCTGCAAACACAGACAGCACTGGCTCTTTGGCTGTAAATGGAGATGAGCACTGCACCCTAGAGTTGGATACGACTGGCAGATTTTACTTTCTTAGGATCAAAGATCGCTGCAGCTGGTGATTGCAGCTATGAAATAAAAAGGCGACTGATGCTTAGGAAACAAGCTATGAGAAACCTGGGGAACATAGTTAAAAGTAGAGGCATCACCTTGCAAACAAAAAATTGCATAGTCAAAGCAATGGTATTCCCGGTGGTAATGTATGGGTGTGAGAGCTGGACCATTAGGAAAGCTGAGCGCAGAAAAATAGATGCCTTTGAAATGTGGTGTTAGAAATAGGTCAATCCTAGAAGAAATCAACCGCGACTGCTCATTAAAGGTCAAATAGTAAAGATGACGCTAAAGTACTTTGGACATAAAATGAGAAGAGAGGATTCACTTGAGAAAGCCTTGATGCTGGGAAAGGTGGAGGACAAAAGAAGGGGGTGGCCAAAAATAAGATGGCTAGATGGTATTGTAGATGCAATGGGCACAAAGCTGTGTGGGCCAAAGAACCCTTTCCCCATCTTCTTGGGTACTTTTGTTTTGTTTTCTTTCTTGTTTACTCAGTGGCTTAAGTGACTAAGATGCTGACTGGGAGGCAGAAGGTCAGCAGTTCGATTCATGAGTACTGCAGGATGGAATGAGCTCCCGTCTTTGTCCCAGCTTTTGCCATCCTAGCAGTTCGAAAGCAAGAAATTGCAAGTAGATAAATAGGGACCACTTTGGTGGGAAGGTAACAGCATTCCGTGCGATCTGGTGTCTAGTCATGCCTGCCACATGACCACGGAAATGTCTGCAGACGCAGACAACGCTGGCTCTTTGGCTTTGAAACAGAGATGAGCACTGAACCCTAGAGTCGGATACAACTGGCTTTTGAGCAAGGGAACCCCCCTCTCTCTCATATAGTGATCAGGCAATACACCCACACACACACACAATTAGGGTGGAGGAGCAAGGGATTAATTCCCCCCCTCTCTCATATAGTGATCAAGCAACCCCCCCCCCCTCCCAAGTTAACTCTAGAAACAAAATCCTCCAGCCAGGAGGCAGGGCAGAAACAGCTCAATAAAGCATGAGGTTGCCCCTGCATGTATGAAATATATCACTCACCTAGAGTAGACTCCTGCTCCCACAGCCAAAACGAAGCCTCCAGGACCATGTGGCTGTCAGGAAAGGGAAAGAGATACTACAGAACTCCCCCCCCCAAAAAAAAACCATCTTCTCTCTCTCTCCTTCCACAAGCGAAAAGACTGCCACACAGCGACCTCTGGTGGCCAGAAAAAAATACTGCAGCTTCGCCTGTGAGGGCTCCGGTCAGGATATTTTTTAAAAAATAAGGGAAAATATGGGGAAATTAATAAAACGGGAGGGGGGTGGGAAGAGGGGTAAAAATAAGGGGTTTTCCTGGGGAAAATGGGATAGTTGACAGGTATGTATATCATTCGTATCATTTAATTCCCAATACATTTCCCAATTATTTATCATTTCTCCTTTATCTTTTTGTTCTTTAAATAATTTTGCATCATATTTCCATCCACAATTTTCTTTTTTCTTTATACCCTCTAAGTTTAATATTTTAGCATGGTCCGAATCTTTAACTGTATCAACTGCAATAGTTTCCAGCCTACTACACAAATTTTCCGTTATGAATCTATAGTAAATTCTGGAATATGTATTATGTACACTTGAATAAAACGTATAAACCTTTTCTTGTCCTCTACATACTCTCCAAGTGTCACATAGTCCTAATCTTCTCAACCTTTTAAAACCAGGGGCCAGTTCATGCTCCCTCAGACAGCTTCAGGGACCGGATGGCTATTTTACCCTTCCTCCACCACACAACACTTCTTGGTGTGGTGGAGGAAGTGGGGGGCCCACATGAAATAGTGCCATGGGCCACATGTGGCCCATGGGCCACCGGTTAAGAATCCCTGATCTATATAGTAAGCCATGAGGCATGAGGAAGTGAGCCTTGTGTAGAATGTGAAGGCAGCAGCAGGGAAGAGAAGGTGAACCAGGAGCAAAGTGGTGAAGGAATTGCTATGCCTAGGAATAGACCATGGAACAGATAAGGCATTTCCCACCCTCCTCCCAGCCCCATGCACTGAGATACCTATCATTCAATTGTTTTGGCCCTGAGACAGAAAATCCCATAAGCATCTCTCCTTCTGGGTTAACCTCCCACCCCCAATACAAATTGTCTGCCTTTTCATATCAACCAAAATCACCCACTTGATGCAGCTACCTTAGTTCTCATCTCTACTGAGAGCTAGACTTGCAACTGAAGAAGATTCAACTAGAGATCAATGTTGGGTTTTTGATAGTTGCGCAACAAAAGTGGGAAGAGATTAGGTTTAGGTAAAAAGAAGAACAGTTTTTTGAAGTGGTAGCCAAGATAGTCTGTGCAAGCATATCAGATAATAAATAAAATAAAACAATTAAAGAAAAACTAAAATGTTGTGGCACCTTAAAGACTAACTACTATATTTTACTAGATATCAAATTTGATACACCACAACTAACAGGTTGTTATATGCTGCTATATATTATATGTTGTTATATTATACTGCCTTTACAGAAACTACTTCAGTGGAATTCACATCCACCTCAGGCTGCCTCTCAGAACAAAGGAAGAACTTGATGCTAGTCTGAAGAGTAAACTCATTAGCAAATGCGTAATGCCACAATGTCGGTCTTGCATCCATTTACTAATGCATTTCAAAAGGACAAAGCTCCACAACTAATCCGAATAACAAGTGTTACCAGTTGTAAAAAAAACACATTGATTTGTTTACTTATTTACTACTCATTCTGTACCCCTGTATCTGATGTGTATAAATTACCGTAATGACATGAAACTTCACTCTTCTGTCTGACAAAATGGACTTAATCCAGGAAAGCTCACATTAAAATACTTCATCAGAAGAACAATATTTAGTCATTACATATACTGTACTGACAGATTAGAATTGCCTTATTAGTACAGGAAGTGGAAAATTTCAAGTGGGCTCCTAAGAAAAAAGGGGAAATGAGTACAGTATCTTCCTTTTGGCCATATGGCCGAGAAAGGTCCAGATGCCATGCGAGGACCAGTCCTTGTAGAAAGCAAACAAACATCTGTCCAAAACAAAGGAAATTCAAAAGGCATACTAATTGGGGTAAAGCAACCCAGTAGCAGAAAAGCCAAAAACTCTGTTGATTAAAGAAAAACAAAAAAATAAACAAGTTAGTTTTGCCTAGAAGGGAGCCTTTTCTGTCATGTGACTAATTCTATTCTTATTTATTGCATGCTTGGGCTGCATTACATGCCTAACAGTCAAATGGCCAAATGTGTGTGTATATACTGACACGTATGTATTTTTAAACTTATCGGTAGAAAAATCAAGTTTAGAAATCAAAGAGTACAGAAATAAAAGGGAACTCAATAATGGTAGTTTGTGGAGATTTCCACACTGATTCCTTCCAAGCTATGCAATGGAAAGTTACAGATATGTTTAAGGTATTAGGAAAGAATAAATGGTGTCCTCGAGGCACTGCTGAGTAGCTGGTAAGATGTTCTGAGAATTTTCAGTGTACCCAGTTTTGGCAGAAAGCAGAAGAATAGGCTTTTCATGATGCATAGAAAGGATTCAAGCCAGACTGAAAGAGCCATCTATTGACAGCAGCGGCAGTGAGCTTGTCATTGTGTTCTCCAGACATTTCTCAGAGCTGTGCGTACATCAGTCACTCACAAGCTTACTATTGCAGTGTTATATATGATGAATAAACTGGCAGCCTAATAACGTGGGGGCTAGGCTTGGACATTTTCCAGAGCTGTCCTGACCATCAGTCAGAGGGAACCGATGCCTGCCAGAGGCAGATACTGGGATGTGGTATTGTCAGGTGGCAGAGCGCCATGGGCATCCCCCTCTTTTGAAAAATGTGTGAGACAGAAAATCTTCTGTGAACCAATTACAATAGCCTACTACTCCCTGTATGCGAGGGAAGATGGTGTCCCATCACCAGAGTAATTGTAAGATTCAACTGTCAGCTACTTTGCCATCTGCTAATGTAGACATTAACCTAGCATGCCAAAATTGAGGGAGAGGAGACAGGATTTGTTTGGTTTTGCTTTTAATATCACTGTACCAGCTCCTACCAACCTAGTAGTTCAAAAGCAAGAAACTAAAAGTAGATAAATAGGTACTGTACTACTTCAGTGGGAAGGTAACAGCATTCCGTGCACTCTGGTGTCTAGTCATGCCTGATACATGACCATGGAAATGTCTGCAGATGCAGATAGTGCTGGCTCTTTGGCTGTAAGCAGAGATGAACACCATACTCTAGATTCAGATACGACTGGCTTTTGAGCAAGGGCGACCTTTACCTTTACCTAATTCATACTTCCTCTAAACTAATACAAAACTGAAATGAAGGTATGCTTTAGTGTTATTTCTCCAAAGGTTGTACTTAAAAGCCGTAAAGAAAAAAATGTGTATATTAAGAAAATGTATACTAAAAACAGGAGCACATTGGTGAATTTATGAGAATGCTAGCACACATGCATTTATTGAGCAAAATAATGTACTGTACATAAAATGAATATATCAAGAGAAAGCATAAAAATGCTCATGAGGCCTTAAAAAGCATTTCAATGTGATGTGAAAAAGAAATAAAATAAAGTTAAGGCCAGAACAACGAACAGGGAAAGCAAATTGAAGAGTTTGTCCATTCTTTCCCCAAATTCTGAATCTATTCTAAAGAGAATATATGGGGGGAAAGGTGGTGCATATGAAATTAAATGAAATAAAATAAAGAGATTATTTGTGGCTTTAGTTCTTGAAAAACTCTTGGAAGATTTTTGTTTAAAAACTATCTATTTGAAGTTTTGTGTTTGAAGTACAGTATCTAGCTGGAAGTAAAAGAGTAAACACAGAAAATACGGTACCATCTTTCCTGCATATTTCTTGCTTAGAATTGCCTCTTCTCTTACCGCCTAGAGACCTCACCATGGAAAATTAATTCTGCAATGCATATTTAATGAGAATATATGATATGATTGCCTATAATTTACTATTGAAGCTAATTAAAGAGAAGAGTGCTAAGCCTTCTGACCTATTCATTGTCGCAGTATGGTTCGCCCCCACCCAAATCTTACCTGCACATTTTCAGTGGAGACTCCCATGACTGAACAGAACATACCCTTATTATAGGGCTGTGATGGTGAACCTTGGCACTCTAGATGTTCTTGGACTTCAATTCCCAGAAGCCCAAGCACCCTGTGAATCCACATGAATGGGTTTACTGCAATTCATCCGGCCCATGCTGCCCTCGTCTCTCCCGTAAGCGGAAGTAAAATGTGCAGTGTGGCCGGGTGAATCCCAGTAAACCCATTCGTGTGGATTCACAGGGTGCTTGGGCTTCTGGGAATTGAAGTCCAAGAACATCTGGAGTGCAAACGTTCACGATCACTGCTAGAGGGAGATCTGATATAAAAGTATGACCTCTTTTCCAATATCAACTAACATACAGAGATTCTGTAAGGTATGTGAGATACGGAATTAACAGGATTGCTTTTGACACTACTCATGCTTTCCCACAACAAATTCATTCTAAAATGCAATTTTCTTAAGCTGTATCAGCCAATAGAAACAAAGTGGGCAGCGTTTGATCTCTTAGAGATGTGAACATTTTTAAAGGTATTTTTGAACCACAATCAGGCATTCCCCGGGCAACTGCAACCTTGTTGTGCTGACTAATCTTTCTCACACTAGATCAGGCGAAAAGAATTATGGAATGAATTCACCAAAAGATAGCTTCATTTTGGCAGTTTAAAGTCTGACCTAGACACAAAAGGAGAAGACTGCCTTCTACCTGCCTATCTTAAATTATGGCAGTGCATGACAGGTTGTATTTAACATTTTGACCTTCCTTGGCTTTCTTTAAGTGATCATTCATAACTCTTATACACCTGCCCTGTCTTCAAAGAATTTAGTTTGTTCTATATCAGTGGTTCCCAACCTTTTTTTTTCTTTTTACTATGACCCACCTAAGGATCTCTAAAATCCAGATTGGCATGCCCTGCCTGGTGACATATAATTCTTATTATTCAAAAAGTGAACTCCTATTCATGTAGAGGAAACCTAAAAGTTCATTAACTGTTAATAACTCATTCTCAAATTGCCCCTTCTTAAAAATCAAATTGCCCCCCTGTGGGGCGTGTGTCCCTCATTGGGAACCACAGTACTGTATTCTCCTTGTTTGCAATAGATTTGATCCTTTGTCTCCACAAAAGCCATCTCAAAGAACCAAAGATTCATGGAAAATACCCCTAGTAGTAGCTTCTGTGCTGAAGTCTAGTTTTAGCTTTTCCCACCCTGTTTTCATTACTCAGTTTATTGGGTTTCTCATTTTATTAAGAACATTATGTGTAACTTTTTTCATCTTACCACAAGCCTTCTCCAATCCCAGTGATTCTTCCTAAACTCATCACTCGAGCCTGTCTTGCTGTGATAGTATTATTACTACAGATTCCAGCACTTTTTACCATGGTAGCAGAGAGTGAATAGTCCTTTGCAAGTGGGAGAAATATTCATAGAGTACCCTTCCTTCCACTAATAATTCTGCTTTTCAAACAGTTGAGGGTCAACAGATTTAACAAATCTGCTTTGGCCACATATTCAAACATCTGGCCCCTGGGTTGCCAGGTATCAGGGCACTTGCTGAAGTCTCAGGAAATTGTTACTCTTCTCTGTATCTCAAGATGAAAAGACAAATCTCAGGGCAAACAGCACCAGAGGAATAGATAGTTGGAGAGTTGTCTTTAAAGCATGGGCACCCAACTCCATCCTTTCCCAACTGGTGCCAAGAGTCATAGCAAAGGTGTTTGTGTGTGTATAGTGCTTGTTTCCTTTCCTGTGACCTCATAAGGACTCAGTATTGTGACACAACAAGGAGCTGTCCCCAGTTCCAAGTTTGGCTGTTTCCTCATTGGGACTGGGAACCAGATGACAGAAGGAAATGGATCTCTTCAAACGTTTGAATGGAATCTTAGAAGCAACTCAGTTCAACCCAAGATGCATTCTTCTCATACTAAATACCAAGCCATTATGCTTACTCATTCTATAAGAACTCATCTTTCCTCTTAGTATGTGTTAATATGGCAACTTTTTTTAATACAAAGAAGTGCCGATTACTGCAGAGGAGTCATAGATGAAGGACCACAGTGGAATTTGCAAATGGTGGAAAGAAAAGTCTGTCTACATACTTTTGAAAGGATTACTCATGAATTATTTTGAGTAATCCAATTGCTCTCTAGTTATGTCCCTGTACCTGAAGAAATCCCCTCAGCAGAAATTAAGCAAATATGTTGTTGCACAATTAATGCTGAAACAATACTGAAGAGCTTTGACTTGTAGTTTCCAGAGTCCTGCTCAAAAATCTGGGCAACATAATTTTTCTCATTTTTGTCTAGTCAAAAGTCTTAAAATCAATAAGTCATGTTTCACCATCACCATACACTCCCTAAAGCGACCAGAAATATATTTACTGCATTGCAATCAGTGACGGGTTTGCTTTAACAGAAACTCTTACTGCTTTTTGTTTCCACAAGTCAGGGCACCAACTATTACTCAGGGGACTCTCTACCAAAATATATTTTCACCTCCAATTCTACTATGGGAATTGACTGGATAGCTCAGTGGTTTAGTTATCTGGGCAGGAGTTTGATTGCCACTGTGCCTCCCAGGAGAAGAGCCAGCCTGTACAGTACTGGGCAAGCTGTACAGAACTGATTTGATGGCATGTAATTATTATTATTATTTTGATATGGAGAGTTCTATAATCCTAAAAGCAGCTTCTCAGGACACAGGCATAAGCACACATGCATGAAACAGCCTTCAGCTAAGCCAGAGCTACTACTGCGTATAACCGAATTATATATCAAGTAACAGCTCAACTTTTCTTTTCTTTCCTCCTAAAATGAAGCATGGGTTTATCCCAGTGGTTCCCAACCTTATTTTGGCCCTGCCCCACCTAAACTTCTCTAAACTCCTGATTCCGTCCTAAAAGGCCAGTAACTTGGTCTAACTCATTCTCGAATTGCCCTCCTTAAAAATCAAATTGCCCCCCTGTGGGGTGTGTGCCCCATGTTGGGAACCACCGCTTTATCCTCTAAGCTTTGTACTTGTATATGACTGTATTTTTTAAATAAAACACAAACCAAGTCAATGATGTTAAAGTGGAGACCTCATCTGTGAGTTACTAAGCAAAATGATTAATGGAGTGTTAATAAGAGAAGCTAAAGTTCATAAGTATCTAGAACCTGACAAGTTACTCGGGGTTAATAAGAATGTAATAAAACAACATTTCAAAAGAGAGGCAAGCAGGAATGATGGTAGATTGGTGACTGTTTATAAGGAGTAAATTTTTCTAATTCTTTTAAAAATATATGTTTAGAGAAATTTTCCAAATACAGTAAAACCTCGCATAAAGAGTGCCTCGCTTAGAGACTAACTCGCTTAAAGAGCAGAATTTTACCTGAACGGTTGCCTCAACAACTAAAACCAACAAAAAATCTTGCTTAACAACTTAATCGGGGTTCGCAATCCCCGCACCAGAAGTCACAATTGGTCACTTACAATGGTGTTTCACTTAAAGAGCAAACTTACTTAAAGAGCAATCCCGTGGAATGCATTATGCTCTTTAAGCAAGGTACCACTGTACTATGCCACACACCTATCAATTCTAAGATTTATTTTAAAGGAAAAGCAACAAACATAAGCCACATTAGAAGCCAGAATTTTTTTAGCAGGTTTATTTTTTGTTTCATTTATGACAATAAATGTGTTCCAGAATTTTAAGTTATTTTAAAAGGGAACTTTCCAAGCTCTATAAGCATCCTATTTTATTTTATAAACCATTTTCTTTCTCCAGCTTTCAGAAAAATAAGATAACAATTAACTATCGTCTTAACATTTCATAGTGTTTACTGTTGTATCAGTCACAGATTTCAAATACAGTACTGGAAAAGCAAGTTTTAACAGTTTTGTTTGCTTGTTTTGAAGAACAGAATTTATTGTTTTGCCCAAGAAAGTCAATTTCATTCCAACTGCTGAAAACTGAGAAAGAATGCCATTTCAACAACACAGATATATTGCAGCACAAAATCCACTTCCTCAGTCATTATATTCCAATTTTAGAAGTGAACAAAACAGCAGATAAGAAGAAGCACCTAAGGGTTTGAGATGGAGGGGAAACTTAGTTACAGTTGTCATCTTGCAAATGAAAACCAGCAAGAGCTGCTTATCTGTGATATAATTATGCAATCAGACCAATCCAGCTATTTGGCAATGCCTTATAACATTTAAATACCATTAGCTCGTTCATTTAAAATTTCTAAAACTTGTCAAACAACGAGAATGAAAAAAACAAAAACAAAAACCTAACACTGGCAACATCCATTTTACTTACCATTTCCTCCTCAAACACAATCTTGGCTGCAAAATGATCCATAATGAAGCGAGAATGTAATTTATCTTTCCCTTCTTAGAAAGGAAACATTTTTTCTGCTTTAAAAAGAATTATGAACACATTCTGCTGGGCACTTCCAGATACAGAAAGGCCCATTAGCAGATGAGTTCAGAATGATCTGGGCTGTGGCATTTATTTTTATGATTCAAATGTGTTTCTCACTTGACTGAATGCTTGCAGAACATGTAACAGAGGAAGAAGGAAAGGGATACTCGTCACCAAAGCATTATTCTTATTTGAATTGAAAATCTGCAGCTCAAGTTACCATGTGTCACTCCACTCAGCCGCTCCTAAAGGTACACCAGCTGCCAAGTCCAGCCTCCTTCTGAGGGGTGGTTGGAGAAAGAAGGAAATGGAAGGAAAGCAAGCCTTACTGGTAGCAGTTGGTTTGAAGATTCCTGCTGTAAATAATGGCAATAGTTATTAGCAAACTTAATATCTCTCTCTCTCTCTTCACATCCTGTAAACTTGTTTGTACAAAAACTCCATCCAGTTTTGCACCTTGTCCTAACTTGCTTGGAAAAACTATTTTTAACCAGCCTTTCTGTAGTTATATGAAAAGCAAATGAAACATGATGTTTGTCATCTCGATTGCCTTTGTGTGGTTTATATTCCTTTATGAACTAAATAGTCAGCAATAAAGTGACACAAATGGATCAGGATGGTGCAGTGGTTAAACTGCTGTACTGCAGTCGAAACCACTGCTGCCGTTGTCGGTTCAATCCTGACAGGGATCAAGGTTGAGCCATCCTTCCGAGGTCGGTACAATGAGTACCCAGCATGTTGAGGCCAAAATGCTAATTGCCTTGTGAACCACTCAGAGGGTGCAGTAAGCATTATGGGGTAGTACAGTGATGGCAAACCTATGGCACTAGTGCCAGAAGTGGCACTCAGAGCCCTCTCTGTGGGCACCTATATGGTTGCCCCAGCACAGAGTTTGCCCTACCCCTCTGCCCAACAACTCAATGGGACCGCTTCCTCCCTCCCCCTAGCACAGAGTTCACCCCGCTCCTCTGCCCAGGAGCCCAATGGGAGCATTTCCTCCCTCCCCGGTTGCTGTGTTGGCACTTTGCAATAAATAAGTTAGTTTTGGATTGCAGTTTGTGCACTCAGTCTCTAAAAGGTTCACCATCACTGGGGTAGTATATACAGGTAAGTGTAATTGCTATTGCTATGAGGAATTTGGCTTGGAGGGTTTTAATATTATTTTACTATTTTACTATTTTTCTATATAGCATCCAGCACCCTCGAGTATAGCACCAGTATAGCACCAGCGTCCAGCACCCTCAAATATAGCTTGAGGGTGCTGGACACTGATTATGGGTGTCAGCAGGAAATCTCTTTGTTGTGGCTAGTTTGCTCCTCAGAGAGATAGGTTACTGGACACTGAATCTTCTTGATCATTTTAGATCAATAACACAACAATAAGTGAGCATATTTTAGATACCTCAAGACTGATTTGGGAATAGAACAGTTTTATAAGAATATACATAACCAAATGAAGGGTTATTACATTGGGCTTGCCCTTCCAGTTTGCAATCATGAGGGCTTTTGAGATTCATTTTTATTCTCTGTCTGAATATCTCCAGAACAGGATGAAGTTGTTCAGGAGTGTGTAATTATTCTCAAGCTTTGATGACAGCTTGAAAGGAGCATTAATTATTTAATGCAGACGTCTACATGAAAGAGTAATGTTTGCCTTTTATGCACATGCAGTGTTTCCAAAACTATGTTCCACAGAACACTGGTGGACTTCAATCAGTACCTTGGCTGATCAGTGCTTTGGGAAATTGACTTAGGCTTCTGGGAATTGAAGTCCAAAAAACCAAAGGTTGGAAAACACTGGACTAGAACAGCTTTCACTAATCTATACCCACATTCCCCCCCTCCCCCGTTGATTAAATTCAGCTACAAAGCTCTCCACCTCCAGACAACAGGGTCAGATTAGTTTTGGAAAAACATGTTGGGCTCTACGACCTGTCCAAAAGTGGTGAGGTCACGACATTGCCTGCATGCAGCTCCTCCCAACCCTGGTCCTATTCTCCACCAAACCTTTACCACTAAAATCAGCATTTTAAAGGCTATGGCAGATTTGGGGGGTGGTGGCTGTTGCAGAATTCAGAACATGTTTAACCTCTTTCTCTGTCCGCTATGGACACAGGGGCTGCATGGTCACAGTTTGCAAAATACTGTCCCACGTTGAAATTTGACTTCTTGAACAGCCTTGTTTACAGCAGGGAGGCAGATGAGCAGGAGGTTTTCCATCACTAATATGTGTTAGCTGTAGCCTCTGGACTAGGACTGAGTGTGCAAAGAAGAGTTGAAGTTCTGTTTTGGACTACAGTTCCTACAGCATCTAATTCCAGATAATAATAATAATAATAATAATAATAATAATAATAATAATAATAATAATAATAATAATAATAATAATAATAATAATAATTTAGTGTCAGAGATTACTCTGGCCTGAAAGGATTTTTGCTGGAGAAACTCTGCTCAGGGGATGCCCGAATGAAGCTCCTTTCATGTCTCCAAGTGCAGCTCTCGGGTATCAAAACCCGACCTTCCAGTCTCCAGTTCAGCATCTTAACCCTTAAGCCACCAGGGGAGCTGCAATAATAATAATAATTTCATGTCAGAAATTATTCTGGGTTCAAAGGGTTTTTGCGGGAGAAACTCCACTCAGGGAATGACCAAATGAGGCTCCTTTCATGTCCCCAAGAGCTGGGACAGACGGGCGCTCAATCCGTCATGCAGTACTCGAGTTTCGAATTGCTGACTTACTGGCCTTCCAGCTAACAAGGTGACCTTCTTAATCACTGAGCTACTGCATCCCCTTAATTCCAGATGTCGACTGGAATTCGTAGACTTCAAACCAAGCATTACCCACTTCTGATGCTATAGCAGAAATAGTAGTTGCTGAAATCAGTGTAACTTACAAAATATGTTTGTGAATAAAGAAAACTGTGTGGTCCTAGTTCACAATTAAAAAAGGGTGGTGATAACTTTATTAAACTATTAAAAAAGCTCACAAATGGAAACTACCTTTTGACTCCTGCAGGCTGGATGTTGCAGAGGTGGGGGTGGTACACAAGAAACATAAGAGTTTCAAATGCATTGCCAGATGTCCAGGGCAGGTTCCAGTGTTTTAAAGCAAGTTCCAAAATGAGGAATGCAATTTCAGCTCAGAAGTGACAGGCTTCAGCAATGAAGGGCTACAAGCGAGCAATGAAGTGACCCACCCCTTTCAAGCAGGATGTAGACCCCAGCATGTTTCCACCAAAACCAATCTGGCCATGTTGACTGGAAGTGGAGAGATATCACCTCCAATTATGTAGATTAGAATGATCCTCACAGCCTTGTTAGACAAACAAGACAGTGTCAATCACTCAACACCCCTCCACCGTGTCATAAATCAAAACACATGGTTCTTTTTTGGCTGGCTACAGCAATCTCTCTCTCTCTCTCTCTCTCTCTCTCACACACACACACACACACACACACACACACACACACACACACACACACACACACACACACACACACTTTTTTGTATGGTTTTCATGATTTAATATAGCTGGATAGCTCAGTTTAGGCTTAGGTATCTGGCAGTGGAGCCAGAGGTTGACAGTTTGATTCCACATTGGGCACGGTCAGCTTGTGCAGCCTTGGGCAAACTGCGCTGTCCCAGGATGCCCTCAGAAGAAGGGAATGTTAAAGCACTTCTGAATATTCCCTACCTAGAAACTCTAGAAATGGTCACAATACATCAGAGCTAACAATGGCAGACCGTTATTATTATTTATGCTTTAATAAACATACCACCCTTCTTAGTCTTTAGATTGCAAACTATGTGATTTCTGTAAAGTGTAATGTTGGGTATATGAACCAAGTATGGTTACAGGAAGAAGCTACTTCTTGGGAGTAGTGCTGGAAGTGATCCTTGGCCCTTCCATAGATAGAAGCTCTTAAGCACCTGAAGGAAGATAGAATGTAATGTAATGAAGCCATCATCTTCCATAGTAGCCAAAGGCTTTGTAAGATTTGCAACCGGCCCTTAGCAATATCATGACACTGAACTACATTGTGCTACTCCAAGGACTTTAACGAAGGCTTTCAGAACAAGTAGGTCATTGCAGATGACCTTTGGCCCACATGTATGGGACAGGATTATTATACTAGAAGCAGCACATGCCACTGCTTGCTCTGAAGCAGCTCCAAGAGACGATAAGTTCAGGCTGTAAGTCTCTTAATTGTTCATTGTGAACAGCAAGACATTTGTTTAAAAAGGAGAGACTCAGCTTGTCTATAAGCTCTCTATTTGGGAAAAATAAAATAAAATGTGGAATTTCATCTTATCAGGAAATACATCTTTCTTCTTTTTTTTTGTTCCTCCTCTGAAATCTACAGTCTAGCTACTGAATCTCTCTTATTAGCCTTCAAATTTTCTAAAACACAGACAACATTGTCTCTTTGTAAGGAATTGTGAACCCTCTGGCCTTGCCAATTACAGTCAGGATGTCTCCAGTGCTTTATTTATTGTTCAGAACTGAGTGAATATAGGGGAAAGAGTTTCAAATATTTCCTTTAACTCTGCTCTTTGGCCAAGTTTTTGGTAATTTGTATTTTCCCATCTCTGTATCAAAATGAACAATAGTTCTTGCATTGTCCCTTGTGTTCTGTTCTTTAATTGACCAGAGTATTGACTTTCTGCATAGCATCAATAATTATATTTAGAAATGTAAACATACAGATATGTACTTTAAACAGGAGCAATTTATCTATTATAAGGAATAAAAGGAATCTGTGTTTTGTTTTCTGTGAGTAATATGCTAAGGCTGTGCTTAGTTGTGTGTGTGGGTAGATAATGAAAATAAATCAAAACTGCCAGCCTGCAATTTTACTCACTCTTAATTAGAGCAAGCCTTATTAAGCACAGCTGGATTTACTGTACTTCCATGCAAACATGTAGACGATTGTGGCAGATGTTGGCACTAGCAACATGTATGAGCACACAATGCCCTTACTAGAGATGTGACAAATTTCAACTGTAGAAAAAGAAAAACTCTCAGTAAACCCCAAAACTTCCCCATTTCTCTGATGAGGAAAAGGGTTATTTCCTCAAGATCATGGTGACTATCCATCAAACATCCTTTTATGCCTACTTAGAATGAGGCAAAGTAATTCAGCAAAAAGTCTGAAGTTCAGTTGCAGCCTTTTGCAGAAAGCTAGCAAAGGGTGAGAAATAAATCACCTTTACGCACCATTTCTTTATTACAGTACAGGTACTTTAAAAATATATATCAATATTTTCACAGAAAGGAGCCTGGACACTTTGCACAACAACTGAACACCCTTGATCACACGGAATTCAGAGATTCTTAAAACTCGTAGGACACAGCTGCTTTCACAAGCATGCATGCATGCGTGTTCTTTCACCCAAAACTGAAGCAGAGGAAGATCCTTTCAACACAAACAGAGGACTAATTCAGATAATTCAGATGATCCTCTGAGATGGCCTGTACACCCCCCCCCCCCTCGATGACCAATTAATATTTAGGCTCTTTGAAAACACAAATGCAATATTCCTAGACATAAAGTAGAAATCTCACAACAACTGTGTGCATTTGCAAAAGCAATTAATCTTTATAATTCATTCCAGTACCATAAGTACTGTTTTTGGCTGTATTTTTGAAGGCTTTTTAACAGTATAGAATTCTAAGATGCCAGAAAATATCTTAAATCCATCTCTTGCAGTACCTGTCACTTAAAGATACAACATTATTTTTACTACTACTGGAAAACAGTTAATTGCAAAGCCAAACTCCATTGATTTTTGCTTCTTAGAGTTATCATCTACGAGTTCTGTGCAAAGAGACCCTAGTAAAGCAACAGCTGCCCTTTTCATTGACATTAAGCTGCAGCATCTCTGTGCAACCAGTTTTGCTCAAGATCTCCCAATCAACTGCATCCTTTCACAGTCATTAACTACATACTGCACACAATTATTATAATTAAGATGCCCAGTCTGTGCCTGGCAGGAACCAGTTCATAAGATGACATTTTATCTGACAGATAATATAAAGAGGTTCCTCTGACTTTAGAACAAAATGTAGAGGAGCCAACTTGATTTTTGCTCTCAGCCTCTTTTCATTTATCATCTTTGCGTTAAAAATGTTATTTTATCAGACATGTGCAATAGAAACATGCTGAGATCACGTTAACAAGATGTAAAGCAGAATGGCAAGACGTCTATGCTACCGTGTCAAACAAGGAAGGATGGACTGGGTGATGTTGTCCTGTCAAAAAGAGGATGAGTTATTGTTATGTATGTTAACTGTATTTTCTAACAGGAGCGGAATGTATCTTTTCTCATGTATCTATTCTTATGCAAATAAGTGGATTGAAAATGTGCACACTCTGTTAGCCAATGGGCTTGTTGTAGGAGCAGAATGTATCTTTTCTCATGTATCTATTCTTATGCAAATAAGTGGATCGAAAATGTGCACACTCTGTTAGCCAATGGGCTTGTTGTATTATTGTTACTGTTACTGTTTATAGTGTATATAAGTCTGAGTTTTGCCCCATCCAAACTGTGTTCAAACCCCACTATTAAACAGCTGAATTTCACTACTTCACTCGTCTGCTTCTTCATTCCCTGAACAAGAAACTGGCGATGAGGATGGGATGGCGTTACCACATGGCAGCAACATCGGTCCATTTGACCCAGCGCATCCAGAGAAATGGGCAACATATGAACGCCAATTCTGCCATGCAATTGCCTCGCAGAAGATCACCGACGAAGATCATAAGCACTCCTGTTTCCTTGCTCAGTGAGGTTCTGAGATGCTTGAGCTGGCAACCCACCTCGTTCTCCCAAGGGACGTGGATGTGGTGCCACTTGCAGAAATCATTTCTGCACTGAGGAAACACCTGCAGCCAGAGGTCTCGATCTTCCCAGCCAGGGTGGCCTTCCACAGAAGGGAGCAGCGACCTGGGGAGTCCATTGCAGACTACGCCATTGCTCTGCGCATTGCTGCCACCCCATGCAAGTGGGACAACATCGAAGAAGCACTCCGGGACCATCTGCTGGCCGGCATGAGGGATGAAGATGCTCAATGTCGCCTCATGATCAGGAAGACACTAACTTTCAAGGCTGTCCTAGAAGAGGCGGTAGCATCTGAGGCCGCATGGTCCGGCATCAAGCTTTTCCGGCATCGCCACTCCATCACCAGTGCCACCGACTCAGCTGTGCAAGCTCAGCAAAATTCATCTTCATCCTCCTCAGCTTCGCCTGGTTCCACCTCTTCATTGGAGTCCAGAGATGCAGAGGGAGAAGTCCGAGCAGTCCGACGAAAGCACCAAGAGCTCCAAAGGAGAAGAAATTCCTTTGCAAGTCTGATGGCTGTGGAGCCCGGCATGACTGCAGGAAGATCCCCTTCCACACCACGGAACGCCACAACTGTGAGCGACGAGGGCACATTGCTAAAGTATGCCAACAGCGAAAGCAAAGAACTCCAGCACCTGAGTCCAAGAAGAGTCATCACCACAAAACGTCCACTGCCAAAGTGTCACCAGAGCCTGAGCAGTGCCAAGTAGGCATCGTCAGCGAGCATTTCTTCACATACCTGAGCCTGCAGGACATCCCCTTCAAGATGGAGGTGGATTCAAGTACTATCTTTTCCATAATCCCACAGTGGGAGTTTTTGAAAATTCCTGCTGCCTCTCGTCCCAAGCTCAAATCTTTTAAAACTTCCCTCCGGGATGTGCAAGGTTGCCAGATTTCAGTCCTGGGGGTGGGAAATTTCTTGGTCAAATTCAAAAACATTTGCCCCTCCTTGCCATTGGTTGTAGTTAAGCAGGGCACTAACTGTCTTATTGGGACCCAATGGTTTAGGCCCCTGGGAATCCGGCTTTCTGGTATTCACGCAATAGATGCTGACCCAATCTGGGATGTTTGTGCTGCACATCCTGAGGTGTTCAAAAAGGGTTTAGGGTTATACAAGGGACGCGCGGCGGCGCTGATTCGCTGCCGCGCGCTTTGCCGGCCCCACCCCATGAGAGACGGGACGAGGCCGTAGGGTGCGGGGGTCAGGCCTTCCCTTAAGGTAGAGGCTCGGACCGTCCTTCCTCCTTTTTGCTGACTGGGCCAGGCAGCGTTTGCCCTCCACCCCCGCCCTAGGTCACAGTGTGATTGTTTTGGTCGCTTCGGGGCCGGATGGGAATTTTTGCTTGAACCTAGATTGACCTGTTGGTTCTTGTTATTTTCGCCCATCCCACACTGTCGCTGTCAGGCGCGCTACAGGGTAGTTTTTTGTATTTTTTGACATCCGGCAGCTAGCACTGGTAAGGAGGCATTGGGTGACCCCTACGAGTCTGGCAGGAGCATACTCGGTTGGCCACAGGCAGGTCTAGATAGAGGGATAATCACGTGGCCAATCGGGTGTGCTCAGGAACAAGGCGATGCCATGCTAGACACAGCATGCAAAGCCTTCTAGTTCACCAGACACACGTCAGAAGCAGAGGTTTGGTCATTTGCGCTTCTGTTGGGGTTGATATAATTGGTTATAACCATCTCTCCTTACCAGTGCTATGTCGGCCCGCTTGCATTAGTGAATTATTATTAATAAAGTGGCCCAGTTTCAATCCCAGCACTGCGTCCGTCTCTTTATTGGGGAGTGGGTCCGGCAAAGGA
This sequence comes from Bradypodion ventrale, assembly GCA_035047345.1. NCBI lineage: Eukaryota > Metazoa > Chordata > Lepidosauria > Squamata > Chamaeleonidae > Bradypodion > Bradypodion ventrale. Next base: position 100,437,130 of record JAWDJE010000001.1, read on the forward strand.
CCCCCTGTGGACTTTGAGCTTGACCCAACCGTCCGGCTCATCTGGATGAAGCCATGCCGGGTACCCTTTGCTTTAAAGGAGAAGATAGAAGCGGAGCTGGACAAACTGGTGGGGCAGGGCATCCTAGTGCCAGTGGACTCTGCAGAGTGGGAGACACCAATAGTGATTGCTTTGAAAATTAATGGGGAGGTCAGGATATGCGCTGACTACAAGTGTACCATCAATAAAGCTATTTGCCCAAATGCTTATCCTGTGTCCGTGGTAAGCCACCTTCTTGCCTCCTTGCATGGAAGAAATTGCTTCACAAAACTTGACCTTGCCCAGGCTTACCAACAATTGACTGTGTCTCCTGCTGCTACCATAGCCCAGACCATAGGGGGGCATTTAAGGTAACTCGACTACAATTCAGGGTGAATGCGGCCCCCGGAATATTTCAAGAATGCGGCCCCCGGAATATTTCAATCTCTTGTAGAACATATTTTAAAAGGTTTGCCCAGTGTCCTGCCATATTTTGACAATGTTCTGATCACCACTAAGGACACTGTTGAACTAGCGGCTAGGCTTGATCGAGTCCTCTCACATTTCTAGAAGGCCGGTCTACGTCTCAGAAGAGACAAATGTGTGTTTTTGGCACAGGATGTGGAGTTCCTGGGGTACCAAATTGCACCCCAAGGTATCATGCCCTCTGACTTCAAGGTGGCGACCGTGCGAAATGCACCCAGACCAAAATGAAAAGCCGAATTGCAATAATTTCTAGGATTGTTAAACTTCCATCAAGCTTTTCTCCATCGCAAAGCCTCAGTTGCCGAACCATTATATTGGCTTCTTAAGAAAGATACTGTTTGGCACTGGGGCCATTGCCAGGAGAAAGCGTTCCTAGAACTTAAAAGGCTGCTATCTTCGGATGCTGTATTAACTCATTTTGATCCTAACAAGGAAGTTGTACTTGTGTGTGATGCATCCCCTGTGGAGGTGGGAGCTGTGTTATGCCATGTACTAAATGACGGGAGGGAAGCCCCCGTAGCATTCTATTCCTGTTCACTCTCAAAGTCTGAGAAAAATTACGCTCAGACAGACAGGGAGGCATTGGCAATCGTGGCAGGCACTAAGAAATTCCACAATGGAAGACCTTTTACCATCGTAACTGACCACAAGCTCCTCCTTGGAATCTTTGTGAACAGGAAGCCCACGCCTCAAATTCTTTCCCAAAGGATGTTGTGTTGGGCAATTTCCCTAAATGCATACAATTTTACTTTGGTGCACAGGCCCGGCAAGGTCATCAGCCACACTGATGCCCTGTCACATTCTCCACTGCCAGGGGTTGGGGAAGCCGATTGTGACATCGAAAGTGACCACCAGGTCCTTATGATTGAGGCTTTCGACTCGCCCCCAGTCGTCCCCTCAGATATAGCCAAAGCTATGGCCAAGGATGTAACATTGACTAAAGTAATGTCTTGGGTGCAGAAAGGCTGGCCTGTCTCTCCTCTAGCTGAGGAATTCAGAATATTCCACCGCAAGTGTTTGGAATTATCAGTGGAATGAAGTTGCCTTCTATGGGGCCAGCAGATGGTCATTCCTATCACTTTCAGGAAAAAGGTTTTACATCTACTTCACACAAGTCACCCGGGAATTGTCCGTTCCAAAGCCCTTGCCCGTAGCTATTTTTGGTGGCCTCAACTGGACCAAGACATAGAACAAATGGTCGGCACTTGTGCCAGTTGTCAATCCTCTTGCCCAGAGCAATCCCACCTTCCCTCTCGGGAATGGGATTCTGCTCGGGGCCCGTAGTCCAGGTTGCACATAGATTTTGCAGGTCCATTTAGGGGTGCCCTATTTTTGTTGGTTGTGGATTCATTCTCTAAGTGGCTGGAAGTGATTAGGGTGCCTAATACCACTTCAGCCACCATGATAATGCACCTAAGAAGGCTGTTTGCAGCATTTGGACTTCCAGATGTGCTGGTGTCTGACAACGCATCCACGTTCACATCTGCAGAATTCCAATCCTTCATGGAAAGGAATGCAATTAGACACATCACTGCCACCCCATTCCACCCAGCCACCAATGGTAGAGTGGCAGGTGCCACTAAAGACGCGCTTTGGCATATGGGTGAAGAGGATTTGGAGCTCCAGTTATGCCAGTTTCTTTTCACATATAGGCTCACCCCCCTTGCCTCAGGGCTGTCCCCTGCTGAATTGCTCCAGCAAAGGAAACTGTCATCCTTGCTGGACAGATTGGATCCCTCTAGGGTAGAGGACAAAGGCACAAATATAGCAATCCAACACCAGAAGGGTTTCTCATCCGGAGACGCTGTACAGCTGGTAGTCCTACGTGGGTGCCCGGGTTTGTGATCGATCAGACTGGTCCTGTTTCTTACAGAATTGAAACAGCCACTGGTCTGATCTGGAGGAGGCACGCGGCTCAATTGAGACCCAGAGTACTGGACCCACAAGACGAATACAGACACTCAACGCTAGGGTTGGCCCCCACCCGTTTAAACCCAGGGGGCAGAGGTAATAGTCAGCAGCCAGCCAACATTGACCCAGAAGTGTCTTCTAGGAACCGATTTCAAGGGGAATTAGTGGAATACTCCCCTATTCCAGCCATGTGTACCCCTACACTGTCCCAGCCTAGCACTCTGGATTCCTTTATTGATGATGACCAATTTTGATCAGAGTCGCCCCCCACTCGTAGTAGACACAGGAAGGATCCTGAGTTGTTTTATTAATCCACAGAATTAGATTTTGGTTTTTGAGCGATCCCCTGCTTCTCCATTTGACAAACGGGGCTTTAATTTTAATCCTCCCCCTCTAGTCAATCCCTCACTCCAGTCAGGTCGCCCATCTTCCGAGCCCCTGAGCCGGCTCAGCCAAGTGTCCGACCCAGAAGGGAAACTAGACCACCATCCTGGTTAAAGGATTTTGTTTTTACCTGGGGGGGGGGGGAGAATGTTATGTATGTTAACTGTGTTTTCTGACAGGAGCGGAATGTATCTTTTCTCATGTATCTATTCTTATGCAAATAAGTGGATTGAAAAGGTGCACACTCTGTTAGCCAATGGGCTTGTTGTATTATTGTTACTGTTACTATTTATAGTGTATATAAGTCCAAGTTTTGCCCCATCCAAACTGTGTTCAAACCCCACTATTAAAGAGCTGAATTTCACTACTTCACTTGTCTGCTTCTTCATTCCCTGAACATGAAAGATATACACTTCAAAAGCAAAATTATTAAGACTGTTCACCCAACCATCCACCACCTTTGAGGTGTTCCAATCTATTACCTAACTAGTTTTATTGCCAGCAAATTTTCCCTAATGCTTAGTCAAGATCTTCTTTTTTTGTACATTGGGTCAAATACTTCAGGTCCTACCCTCTAGAACTGCAGAAAATAAGCTTGCTCCATCTTTGATTCCACCTTCCAATTGAAGATATGTTACTGCTCGTCAAATACCAGAATATGGTTATCATATTGCTTCTCTAATCTAAACATACACAACTACCACAAGCATTCCTTATAGGGCTTGCTTTCCAGACCTTCTATCACCGTGGTTGCCCTCCTCTGGACACACAGCAGCATGTCAATATCCTTCTGAAATAGTAGTGGCCAAAATTGGACACACTATTCAGATGAGTCTGAATCAAATCAGAATACCTTTGCCTTCCTTGATCTAGGCACTGTATTTTTGATGCTGTCACCTAGATTGCATTAGCTTTTTTTGCCAGTGCATCACACCAAAGTAAGAATGATATTTAGCATCTAGTTTACCATTGATTCTTCTCTTCTTGCATACACTAGTTTCAAACTAGGTCTCTTTTGCATCTGAAATTTGTGCAAAACACAGATACAGTGGAATCTCATACAACAATCTCCCCGTATAGCAACGAAATCGCATAACAAGTAGGTTTTGGGGGGAAATGGCGTCCTGCATAACAATTTTCCCTATGGAAAAAACCGTACAACAATTTTTCAATGGGAAAAACCACTTAGCAAAAAAAAATATATGTTGTACGATGCATCCCATAGGAAAAATTGCTATATGATGCATGTATCGTATAGCAATTGTTTCATACAACAACAAGCCCTGTGGAACAGATTAAAATCGTTGTATGAGGTACCACGGTATGTACATTTTCCCTATTAAAACTCATTTTACTTGTATTTGTCCCATTCTACAATCTTCTAAAGTCATCTTGAATCCCAGATCTCGAATTGCTGACTTGTCAGCCTTCCGGCTAACAAGGTGAGCTTCTTAACCACTGAGCCAGGTACTGCATGACGGATTGAGTTCTTGGGGACATGAAAGGAGCCTCATTTGGGCATTCACTGAGTGGAGTTTCTCCCGCAAAAATCTCTCAACCCAGAATAATTTCTGACATGAAATATTATTATTATTATTATTATTATTATTATTATTATTATTATTATTATTATTATTATTATTATTATTATTATTATTATTATTATTATTATTATTATTTTGAATCTCAGTTATGGTTTCTGAAGCACAAGCTTTCCCTCTTAGTTTGATGTCACATGCAAATTTGATGAGCATCATATCCACACTTTCATTCAAGTTATTCAAGTCATTTATAAAGATGCTGGACAACACTGGTCCCGGAATAGAACCCTGCTGTACTCTACTTGTCACTTTTGCGCAGATGGTGAAAACCACTTGTGGATATATTTTGGGCTGCAAAGATACCGAAAAGTAACATAATGTAGCCCACATATTATCAGCTTGGCCACAAGAGCATAATGAGGGACCTTGTCAAAAGCCTTGCTGAAATAAAAGATAGAAAACATCTACACAGCATTCCCCTCATCTAACAAGCTTGTGACTGTCAAGAAAATAGATAAAATTAATCTAGTATGACAGTGACGGCGAACCATTTAAAGACTGAGTGCCCTAAGTGAACAGGCTGCCAACTGCACCACAGAGGGGAGGGGCAAACTGTGTGCTGGGGGAGGGAGAAGCACTCCCATTGGGCTGCTGGGCAGAGGGGTAGGGTGAACATGTTGTTGTCGCCTTGAGTCGGCCTTGGCTGAGAAAGGCGGGGTATAAATTAAAATTGAACTTGAACTCTGAGCTGGGGTGATGGCGCACGTGCCCACAGAGAGGTGCCATAGGTTCACCACCACTGTAGTATGACTTGTTTTTGAGAAAACCATGCTGGCTCTTATAATCATGATTTATTCCCACACTGCCTAGAGCAAGAAAATCACTCAGATGTGTGATATATAAATGTGACAGACAGATCAAATTTTCTAATTTTTTACAATCTGACTCTTTAATTATTGGTTACAGAATCTTTCCTGATATCAATATCTAGCTGACCAGGCATCTGGAACCTCTTTCCCCCCTTTCTAAAAAACAACAACCAGGGACCTAATTTCTTCTCAGATAATTCTCAAAGTTTACAGTAACAATAGGTTGCCCTTGCTCAAAAGCCAGTCATATTCGACTCTAGAGTTCAGTGCTCATCTCTGTTTATAGCCAAAGAGGCAGTGCTGTCTGTGTCTGCAGATGTATCCGTGGGCATGTGACAGGCATGACTAAACACCAGAGTGCACGGAAACAGTGGTGGGCTCCAAAAACTTTTACTACCACACAGTGGGTGTGGTATGGTGGGCGTGACCAGGGGGAAAGCCCTGCATTGCGCCTGAATTAGGACTACTTTATTTCAAAACTTGGATGGGCAGGGCCAGCCGTAATTTCTGCTACCAATTCTGGTGAACTGATGTGAACCTGCTGATGCCCACCACTGATCACGGAATGTTGTTTATCTTCCAATTACTTGCAATTTAATGCTTTCAAATTGCTAGGTTGGCAGGAGCTGGGACAGAGATAAGAGCTCACTCCATCATGCAGCACTCGGGGCTTGAACTGCTGATCTGCCAACCTTCCAAGCTTCCTGCTGTTTCCACCCTACTGACTAGTTCTTCCCTAACAGTGAAGACCAAACCTAGGATAGCTGTTCCTCTTGTTGATTCCTTCACCTCTGGAGGATGTTGTCAGTAAAGTAAGTGAGAAATTCTTAGCAACACTAGGGTTATAATGGGCCCAGGTTGACTAAAGATGCCTGAAATGAGGACACATGGACAAAATAGGCAGATAATAACAGGCAGGAGAACAACCTGAAGCCACAAGACAATTCTGGATAGGCTCAGGAGAGTTGGATGTTGTCTTGGAAAAGTGCCACATCTATGGTAGAAGTACGTATTACCAGTTAAGGACAAATAAGACTGTCTCATAAAAGAGCCATGCTGAACCCTAACAGAATTAGCTGACCTAGTCTCCATCTTCTTTGCAGCATTTAGTATAGTGATGACTAATTGGGTCCTTCCGGTTGTTTTCAAACCACAATTCACCCCATCATTTCTTAACATTAGCCATGCTGGTGAGGTCAGATGGATATTGTAGGCAAACTAAACCAAACTAAACTAAACTAAAATTTAAAAAAAATCAGCTGGGCCACAGTTGCCCAAATTGCCCATGTCTGAAAGACAGGAAACCTTTGGTGCAACTCCTGTCTAACCATCATAATTCAAGGTTAACTTGGAAGGTAGAGCAGATGGCATCTTCTCAAATATTCAAGGCCAAGGCAACTGAGCTCTTTGAAGCTTTCTCATTCAAGTCAGGGCTAGCTTTGAAGAAACAGTGTAAGATGTTTTTAGCGATTCAAGCTCTTTCGTAATTAAGCTGCTGTGTTTTGTACTAGCTGTCACTTCTTCTTCCATGTCTAGGCCAGATGTGAAACTGCCAAAACGAAACCACCTTTTGATGAGTCCATTCTGCAGTTCCTTTCACCTGACCTAGTGTGAGAAAGATTAGCTGGCAACACAAGGTTACCGTTACAAGGGTACACCCGATTGTGGTTCATAAATAACACAATCTTCAAGGAGGCTCTTTCTGTATACCTGTATCTGCTTGCTGTGTCTCCTAGGGAACCATAATATGAATGCATGACTCAGTGCATTCCTGTCAGGAGGACACCACACCAACCATTTTCCCTGATAATCTCTTCTTCTTCTGCCATATCCAAATCCTGAATACAGTATAGGTGATTATCATGGCAATCAGCCATGAAGACTGTCCTGAGAATATAATGCAGTCGCCTTTCATCTGCCTTCTGCATCGCAGCATGACCACCGTACCACTGATCCAGTTCTATGAGTCACTTTTTGCTCCTGTGCCCTTCTGGCATGCAAAGTCCCCCTCAGCCCCAGGCCAATATTGATGAAGCTGCTGCTCTTCATCAAGATGGACTAAAGTAGAATTTAATCCACTTGGGGACCATCACCCTTCTCTGCCATTAGTCCTCAGGGTTGTCAGGTTAGTTAACCGCCATCTGACACTTGAAGTTGAGTCGCTGGCAGTATGGTCTACTCTTTTACCATAGCAGGATAACCTGGCCAGACGGGTACTAGCTGTCACTTTATCTACTACATTCAAGTTATAAGTGCAAAAATAATAACAATTTATATAAAAATCTTTAATAAACCTTTTTCACATTCAAAAAAGAGAAAAATAAGATGAAAGCACCTCTATACATGTAGATTGACCAGTTCTGTTAGTAAATCATAATAAATTTTATTTAGCTAATTACAGAAAATGTGACCAGTGTGCTCATAAGGCCACCAGAGGCATGCAAGTATGCTCCCTGACTGCCTTTCCAGTGGATAACACAAATTTATTGCTCTCCACTAGGTGGCAGTAAACATTAAGTTTTTTTAAATAAAATAATGACCATAAAATGTACAAAGCAGAATTTGTTCTTTACAATCTTTAAAGGTTAATGGGTTACTAAATTGTGTTTACTTTGCATGTAACTATAAAACTGTAAATATTGCACTTCCAGTTTGTAGGACTGTTTGTATTTGCATTTAGGTACGTGACCTCATATCATTTGGGGAATCAGGGAGTTTCACTCTAAAGCGTGTGTGTGAATACAGCTATCTGTCCCCAGAAAAATCTCATCCATCACAAACACAGTACATTCTTTCCTAAGTATATACTGTCCTCATCCCACAGGTCTCCATGACCATATCTTAACTTGGATTATGACAGGTTATTCTATACATGAAAAAAAGTATTCCTCGGGTCCATGTGAAGTCTAAACATATTACGCTGTTTTATATTTAGTAAGACTATAAGTCCACCTAACCCATACTGTAGAATAAGAAGCCTGGCAAAATAATAAATTGTCTCGCCTCCTGTGGAAATATGGAGCTGCATACAAATACAGTAAGGGGAATTGCTTTAATTGTTCAAATTGCTTGCAAGGTTCACATGCTCTCAAGGATGAGTTTATCCATTTGACAAAGTGGGCTTTAACTAAGGATGCTTGAAATATCTGATGTTTACAAATTCAGATAATAACTGACTTGGTCAACACCTCAAAGAATTATGTGCAGATTGGATTATAATTATTTGACAGCTTTTGCACATGCTGAGTGCTCTGATGCTCTTCTTATTTTAACTCAAAGAATACATTAAACATATTTTCCAGCAAATGTCAGAGGTTTGCACAATTTGAAATTAGGTACATATAGAAAAGATAGATAAAATTAAAACACACTGAAATGTTAAATTAATTAGACTTTTTAAAACAAGAAGCAGAGTACTTCAATAGTGTTATCTTAGCCCTTTACTTGATCTTCCTTTGTACACATGAAGAAGTATAAATTGCATGCGCACAAATGCAGAATTGATTACATTTCTCCACATTCACAGAAAATGTGTCCTGTATCCAAGTACTGTAGCCCCGTTTTATTTGATTATTCTTTTATCTTTCTTCTTTGCTTTGAAGTCTGTTAAGTGATTTTCAGATGGTCCAGCCAGAATCATATCCTGGTGGGAGACACTCTTCAGAAGTCCTCCATTTGGCAAGGTGTGTTGTTTTTGCTCTTCATGTCTAGCATAGCCTCTTCTGGTTAAATATTTATAACCTAAGAGAGGTGTGCAGAACACTGTCCCCTCAATTTTAGCCATTGTCTAGGGCTTCAATTACCAGAAGCCCAAGTCAGCACATTTGTTGATCAGGGCTTCTGGCAACTGAAGTCCAAGAACATCTGGGTTGAGAAACTCTGGTCTAGAGTATTGGTGTCCATCAAGTGGATGGGTTTGGTGCTGTGTCACCTTATTTCATTCATTATTTGATAGCATCTCTTGATGTAATTCCACAGGGGCAATGCCAAGCAAATAAGAGACCTTTTCATAGGAGGTAGGTTTCAGGCAGCTAGTAATAGTCTTGCATGATTCATTAAGAGCTGCATCCAATTGTCTTGTACATGCTGATATATACCATATGACACTAGCATGTTCTGTTGAGTAGTAGTACATGAACAAATCTATTGTTCTAGTTGTTTATGGTGTGCACCTGTCTATGACCTAGCCAGTTTCCTAAATACTGTATTTAATTTCTCTGGTGGCTTGCCAGCCAGGGGGAGTGGGAGCAGCTGGGGCCGAGACGCCAGCCATAAAGATCAGCCCGCCTCGTCCCTGCCGCCGTGCGCTCCTTCCCCCTGTCACACCAGCTGAGGGGAGTGGGAGCAGCTGGAGCTGAGATGCCGGCCATAAAGATCAGCCCACCTCATCCCCTACACCGACACCGTGAACTCCTTCCCCCGGTCTTGCCAGCTGGGGGGGGGGGGGAGTGGAAGCAGCTGGGGCTGAGAAGCCAGCCATAAAGACCGGCCTGCCTCGTCCCCAACGCCGACGCCACAAGCTCCTTCCCCTGGTCTTGCCAGCCAGGGGGAGTGGGAGCAGCTGGGGCTGAGATGCCGGGCATAAAGACCGGCTCGCCTCGTCCCCGCTACCGCAAGCTCCTTCCCCCGGTCTTTTCTTCTCTGGTCCGGTGAGAGTGTTGAGCCTTGGGCTCTGTAGGGACCATAAGGATGCAATTTTATGGGACCGTGACAATGTGCTGCTTCTGTATTTCAGGGTCCATGCCATCGGCCCCGGGATGGGAGGCAGCTGTGTCCGTCGCCCCTCCTCCTGGCCCTGTCCAGGCAGGGAGCTGAAAAGGCACCAGAGCCTATGCAGCAGGAGCAGCAGCTGGACTTTGCGAGCCTCTCCCGTGGCCCACACCATTCAGCCCCGGGATAGGAGGCAGCTGCGCCCATCGCCTCTACCCCGGTGAGGTTGGGTTTTGAAGTTTTTTCTGTGACTGTTGAGATTGATGTGTTTATACACTGTTTTGCTGATACATTGTATTGCATTTGTATTGCTGGTATTATATGGATTCTGTTATATTATTATATTACTGTATTTTGCATTAATATGTATTTACTATTTCTTGTATATTGACACTTTGTTGTTAACCGCTTTGAGTCTCCTTCGGGCTGAGAAAATGCGGTATACAAATAAAAAGTGATGATGATGATGATGATGATGATGATGATGATGATGATGATGATGATGATGACTTCTTTTGTTTGAAGTTTTGACAATGTTTTTTATTGGCCATGGTTCAATCCAGAGTGATGCCCAAATAATCCTTAAAAAGTTATGATAGAGTTAGTTATTAAATATTATTTATTTCTTTTACTGAATTGTGAAGAAGCCATCATATATCTGCTAGAGATTTATTCAAGCATGGCTAATTCCATCATTCTGGGTTATGAATTATAACTATATTTATTTGGCTCCGTTAACATGAACATGCAAGAAATACTAAAATTCATTCTGTTTTTAACTCTTATAACTGGATGCATATTTACTGCTCTTAATGTCTTCAGATTGAGGCTATAGAAAATGGTTGATTAACTTCATTGTGCATCTAAGAATAAAGCCCATAAATTGACTGGGTGGTTTTTTATAATATAAAGATTGAACACTGCTGTAAAAATATCCTTGCCTTCAACAATTACTATTAAACTTCTTCTGAAAGTAGCCCATGTTGACTATATTTTTCAAAAGGGATTTTTCAAAGAAATAAAAAATATATAAGGTATAAACATTAAATTTATTTACACATGTATATTTGGACCATCGGATAGCAATCAGAGACTCTATCCTTTTAGCACCATCAGTAGATAGGATAGAGTGACAGAGCAAGAAGTCTTTGATGTATGCCCATACCTGTCAAGTATCCCGGATTAGCTGGGATTTTCCGTATTTCCGCGCCGCTTCCTCCACTTTCCCACCGCCATCCCGTAATTTGACCAGCGGAAAAGTAGTTAGTGCGCATGCGTGTATGCGCAGAACCCTTCTGCGCATGCACAGAGCCCTTCTGCGCATGCACAGAACCCTTCTGCACAGAAGGGTTCTGCGCAGGTCCAATATTTTCTGGAGCTGTGTTTGACGCGTATGTGTATGCCTCTGCTGAAATATGTTGTGTGTCTGTGAGTAACATAACTTCTACAGAAAAGACTCATTCAGATATTATGAAATTGGCATTATCAGCCATCTGAATGTCATCGGTTTCTATTAACCTTGGGGCTAACAAACAATGGTGGCGATGGTAAATCTGGATTTACAACAGACTGTGAAATCTCACATGCATCAAAGTGGGTTTTAAGAACTCTCCTGTTTGACTGAGGCTTTGTTTTTTTTACAAACAACTAGCATATTTTGCCCGGCCCTGCCGGGCATTTTTAATGTGTGTGTTGGTGCTTTGGGGTGGTTTTGGTTTTGCACAACCACCACTCCTACGTAAAAAACCACTCCAACCACCAACTCACACATTATTATTTTTATTATGGCAGGAGTGGTGTGTGTGTGTGTGTGTGTGTGTGTGTGTGTGTGTGTGTGTGTGTGTGTGTGTGTGTGTGTGTGTGTGTGTGTGTGTGTGTTTGTGTGTATGTCTGTGTCCGTGTGTGAATGTAGTCCACCAGAGGGTGCTATTTTTAGTTATTTTTTAGTTAACAAAAAATAGCACTCTCTGGTGGACTACATTCACTAACGTTCAGTGCGAGGAGGTATTCAAGGAGGTAGGACATCTGTGTTGGTTGTTCCCTGTAGGTGAGTTCTAGGGTTTTTTTGTTGTTGTGGGTGGGTTTTATGTTTGTGTGTGTGGGGTGGTGGGGTGGGTTAGGAGGGTTTAATGTGGCCTTGCTGGCCAGGCCGTGTTAAATCCTGGCAATGTTGGGGGGGGGATTTATTTTTATTTATTTATTTATTTATTTATTTTACAAGGGGCACCTGTTGCCTTGCCGTAGCCTGGGTTGGGGGGAAGAGGGGGATATCCCCTCCCCCCAAGCTATAGGCCAGCTTGTGCTGGCCTCCAAGGCTGTGGGGGAAAACATAGTTTTTCCCCGCTGCCTCGCCGAAGCATGGGTTGGGGGGTGAAGAGAAGGTATCCTCTTTCCCCATGCCCCATGGTACGGTGACAGCTTGTGCTGGCCTCCAAGGCTGTGGGGGAAAACATAGTTTTTCCCCGCTGCCTCGCCGAAGCATGGGTTGGGGGGGGAAAGAAAAGGGTATCCTCTTTCCCCATGCCCTATGCTACGGTGACGGCTTGTGCTGACCTCCGAGGCTGTGGGGGAATTTTTTTCCCCTGCTGTCTTTGAGAAGCCTGGGGGGGAGAGAAAGAGGGGGCGGTTGTGGGAGACGGAAGCCAAGAATAGTGCTCCGTGCTTGGCCTTCGTCTCCCATTTGTAAGGTGTTTGTCTTCTTTGGAAGACGGGGGCCGAATCTTTTGGCCTCCGTCCTCCTAGGAAGACGAACCGCTTCCCTCAGGGAGAAGCACTGGCCTGTCCTTCATCCGTGTGGGCATCGAGGCCACATTGCCCGCAGAGTCAAGGGAGAGGCCCGTGCTTTTCCCTACGTAGAAGGCCGCGCCGTGAGGGAGACTTTGAAAGACCCATCCGGAGCTGGCAAAAGGTAAGTGCGGTCGGTGGGGGTTAGGGAGAGGGGGCTAGGTGGTGGGGTGGGGGGCATGGTTACCAGGGCCGTGCCTCCCCCCCCACAATCCCTAACCCCCACTGACCGCACTTACCTTTTCCTGGCTCCAGCTGGGTCTTTCAAGTCTCCCTCCTGGCGCGGTTTATCTTTTAAAATCACCTCACCGCACTTTCCCAGCTTCCTCTGCGCTCGCGTACCTCAGCCTGATTGGCTGAGGGATTGCACAGTGCAGAGGACTCTGGGACTCGTAGTTTTATTTTTTTGGTTGTGGTCATGGGGCAGCTGCCCCACTGGTGACCTCCGGACCCCTGCGGCATTGGTGAAGCGGGGGTTAAGGTAAGTGCAAAGGGCTTGGTCGGGGATGGTTGGGCTGGGTGTGGGAGCCGTTGAATGAACCCAACGGTTAAGGGGCCTTTTTATAGGTATAGATTTAGGCTGACTCTAGCTGGGTGGATAACAGAAAGACTGTCCTGTAAAATACTATATAGTCTGAGCTCTGACTGATGTAGGCAAGTAAGTGTATTTAAAACCTATACACAGACCTTTCCATTTTACTCTTATAAAATGTACACTGCACACTGTTGGCCCCTAGGGTGTGTGTTCAGATTCTCATTGCATCCTCCTCCTCTTCCATCCCAAGGTCAAGTAAATGGCTGCTCAAAGAAGCAATGACTACTTCAGCTTATTCTTTTCACCTGCTGTTTCCCCCTCTTTGTTTACTGGACCTGAAGGGCTCATTTCCCACCATAGTAATATCCAAGGAAAGGGGCAAGTAATTCACCATTAAATTCATAAAAAGAAGAGAAGAGTGAGCAGTTAGTTACTTGTTGTTCAGTCGCACAGTCAATTCCTATTCTTTGCGACCCTCCAGGCACCCCTGTCCTCCACCATCCTCCTCAAACCACTCAGCTCTGCACCCATTGTGTCTACAATACCATCTAGCCATCTCATCTTTGGCTGCCCCCTTCTTCTTTTGCCCTCTACCTTTCCCAGCATCAAGGCTTTCTCAAGTGAATCCTCTCTTCTCATTTGGTGTACAAAGTACTTCAGCTTCATTTTTACTATTTGACATCCCATACATTGTCACTGGGAATGAGCTGTCAGGGTTGATTTTTTTCTAAGATTGACCTATTTGTTCTCCTTGCTGTCCAGGGGACTCTAAAAACTCTCCTCCAACACCACATCTCAAAGGCGTCTATTCTTCTGAGTTCAGCTTTCCTAATGGTCCAGCTCTCACAACCGCACATTACCACTGGGAATACCATTGCTTTGTTGTGGCCCACACAGTCAAAGGCCTTGGTGTTGTCAATAAAACAGAAGTAGACTTGTTTCGGATATCCCTTTGTTTTTCCCATGATCCAAGGTATGTTGGCAATGTGGTTACTTAGTTTCTCAGTTTTTGACTTTCAACATTCCTTTGTCCTGCTTCCACAGCAGGTTAAATTTTAAACAATCCACATAAAATTTCACACACATTTTAATGTGAACTTAAGCTTCTATAGCTTAGTGGGTTGGAGTCCTTGGCTGCAGAGCCAGGGGCCAGGGGTTCAGACTTCCACTGAGCCTCCTTGGAGAGGGACCAGCTAAGTGTGTATGGCTGATAGGTTGAGTGTTCATCTGAGGAAGCAAAATGATCAAAAGAAAAGGAGAAGGAAAAGAATAATAGAAATTGATTCTCTCTCCCAGTAAGATACACTTTCAGCACTTGGAGTCTTGGGTGTGGCATTGCACTGCATCTTTTGTTGTTCAGTCGCACAGTCGATTCCGACCCTTTGCGAACCTATGGACCATTGCCCTCCAGGCATCTCTGTCCTCCACCATCCTCCTCAGCCTGCCCAGCTCTGTGCCCATTGCGTCTACAATACCATCTAGCCATCTCATCTTTGGCAGCCCCCTTCCTCATTTGCTCGCCACCTTTCCCAGCATCAAGGCCTTCTCAAGTGAATCCTCCCTTCTCATTTGATGTCCAAAGTCCTTTAGCTTCATCTTTATTATTTGACCTTCCAATAAAAATATTCAGTGGAAAAAACAACAACACTTTAGTTCAAAGATTTTGAAATCAAATCCCTGCTGGTTTCTGCCAGTGAAATTGCCACAGTCATTCTGACAAATATCCAGTGTGCTCTTCGGTCTTTCTGTGGATTTGCAATTAGTTGATGGTGAGGGGGGACACCCACAGATCAGAATCTCCTTAGTAAGTAACAAGGCCAAATTGCTTTTCCAGAGATTGTTGAGACAGGGTTGACTGCATCGCCCTCAGACCCACACAGCGTTAATCTAAGCAGCCTCTCCTGCTTGTCTAATAATAATATGGGATGCAGGACTTCATATAATCCTTTTGTTCTGCTGCAATGCAAACATGATGAAGCATATGTTTGTGCAAATGTGTGTTTGCTCCCCCTGCTAATTTTAAGAAAAATAAAGCCCTAATATGTTGGGAAGAATTAAAAAATCATTTCAAAACAACAGGCACTTGGCTGATGGGAATGGACACCCTCCGCGAATGCTCCTTTGCATTAGATTAGGCAGAAAGAAGACACTGGACAGAAGGCAGATAAAAAGTGCTAAAAATAGTCACTGGAAAAGATAAAAATGCTGGAGGAGGTTGAAGGCACAAGGAAAAGAGGAAGATGGAACATGAGATGAGAATCAGGTCAATAAAGCAGATCATGGCTTGAGTTGTCAAGACATGAATAGAGAGCTATTTATGATTGAATTAATTTTTGAATTTCCTAATTCATAGGGCTGCTTTCTGCTATAAATGATCTGATGTTCTAGATAGAACAACTATAATGGCACAGCCGAGTTGTCTGGAAATAGCCTAATTATTTACATACAACTGTACTCTGCTCATGACAAGAAATCTTGATTTGTTTCTTTTCTTGGATGCTTACACCAGGTTTGGCCATGAGCCTCTCTGCAGTAGAGTATGCTGCTCCAATACAGAGCACATCCATAAATGCGAAACAAGTTGACACTGTTGTTAATGAAACAATGTGTATTGTGACAGGATGCCTCTAACCAGTTGAGAAATTATATCCTCTTGTTGGTATTGCTCCACCTAAGATAAGGAGAGAAGTAGCAGCAGACACCAAGAGAACTAAACAAAAGAATAACCCTCGACTTCCTCTGAATAGCTATGTGCCCCAAGTCCACCAGCTCAGATCCAGGAAGAGCTTTATGGCAAGAACAAACATTCTTGAGGTTACACAAGAGCAAAATCTAAATTTCAACCTATCTTTATTACGGTCCATGACCAACATAGAAATCCAATTGGAAGGTGGAGGAAGGAGCTCACTGGATAAGGAACCACATTAAAGGAGGATATGGGTGAGGAACTCGACCTCCCCTATGTCACTTGGAGGACTGAATAGGCTGAGGGTTAGATTCCCTTAATGTAAGACCAACATGGTCAAGTGGAGGTTGCTTACAGACAACAACATGCTATGTAAATATGGAGAGATACAGAATCCAACTCATTTGCTAGTCTGCTGATTACTACCAGAAAATGTACAGAGGAGGATTGAAGTTTTGCCAATGACAAAGGAAAGAAAGTGGCTTTATTTTGGCAGTCCAAAGTTTGATTGGAACAAAAAAGACAAAGAAGAATTTGACTACTGTCAAGACCACACATGGAATCCCCAGTTCTATACCAGCAACTGACCATTATTTTATTCTACAGTGGAGAAGATGTTCAAGAAGGCTAACTTCTGTTCTAACCTTGGGCAGCCTCAGGCTAACTGTACAATATTTTATTTTGCTTGTACTACAGAACAGTCTTTACAAATATGACCATCCTAGTTAATTTATAACTCTGCCATTGCTGGTCCCAAGTCTGAATGAGAAAGTAGGAGGTTTGGGTATCAGGTTAGCATCCCAGCCCCATGAAACTTTATTGCTGAAGAAGCAATGAGGAGCCACGGTTCCCAAAATGCTGTAGTGGCAAAGACGAGCCCTGCACAGCATGAGAAGGAACTAAGAAGAGAAGTTATTTTGTGCTTATTTGCCTTTAAGTTAAGTAATTCCCTATTAGACACCAAACACACATATTTGGCCTTCCATATGTTTGGCCTAAAAACCCCATCAGCCATACCACATACCGCGTTTTACTTCCACTTCCGGGAGTGACGAGGGCAGCGCGGGCCGGATGAATCGCAGTAAACCCATTCGTGTGGATTCACAGGGTGCTTGGGTTTCTGGGGATTGAAATCCAAGAACATCTGCAGTGCCAAGGTTCACCATCACGGGCCTATAGGAAGCCTGAGAGCATGTACAGTTGGTCGTCAGGAGAAGCTTGGGTGCCTGATCAAAGGAGTGCTTGTACAGGTTTGATTGGCATCTCAAGTGACAGTGGGAAGCTCCAGTGTTTCCTCGCATCACCACCATAGTTGGCTTGTCTCGGGTTTCAAAAATTGTGTGAGTATTTGATATTGGGACAAATTCTCTACGGCGTGCTGTAGTCAAAGCTAGAAGATGCCCATTATGTAGGGGTCTTAGAGTGTGTGCCAATTAGAAATGTGCAGATTTTTGTTTATGGACTATAACTCATATAATTCCCCACATTTAACTATATTAGGCACCTATACATGCATCTGAAGAGAAAATTCAGGATGCCATATTTAATGCATTTGCAACTTCTTAAAAGTACTTTATATGGAAGTATAGTAATTCGATAAAACGAAATAGGAATTTCAAGAAAGTTTTTCCTTTCTGTCAAGACTCTTGAATATTTACATTTGTTTTTGGTGCTGATGGCTAACACGGTTTGTACAAAGGTGAGAGTATGCTGGCTTTGTCACCAAATAATATCTGTTTTAAAAACTGAGTTAAATACAACCAATGAACCAATATATATCCCTAGAGATTAGTTAAGATTCTTCTGTGGTCATGTGTGGGTTTTAAAGAAAGCAATACAGTACTTGCTTTCCACTCATATTTATGACTACAGAATGATCCTTGGTGCATGTAGAAGTCTTTTAAAACCAGAAACTATTGGTAAGAAGTATGAGTCAGACTAGAGGATTAAGCTAAAGAAAGTGGCGCTATAATTTATATGATAAATATATGTGGAAAGTAGCTTACCATTAGAAAATCTGAAGCAGCATGACTTAATTTTGCAATAGATTAAAAAAATGCAGCAACTGGGAATAATAGGTAGGGAGCCTTGGTCTGATAATCAGCAACAGATAAACTCCTCATTGGGTTTGGTGCACATATTTTGAGAGTTATATCATAGTAGCTTGAGAAAAACTAATCTTTAAAAAAACTGCCATGTTATTGTGGACTTTGTGACACTGTTCTTGTTTATAAACTTGAAGTTAATTTTCTTAGTTCCTATTTTTATCAAAGAGGAAGTGCTAATTAATATTATGTTGTTTCCACAACTACCATGATAATCCCTCAGTGAATTCACATGGAAAACAAAGACATTGCATAATTTTGCCATTAGTTTGACATCTGTGCCCTCTCTTTTGACGTCTGTGCCCTAGAACTGGAGTGGACAAGGCCTGAAGAATGGACAAAGCCCAAGAATGGTCTTATTTCCTCTTGCAGTTAATGAATTCACACACACCCTATACATCTGGTGGCGAACATTGGCACTCTAGGTGTTCTTTTACTTCAATTACCATGAGCCCAAGTCAACACTCTTGCTGATCAGGGCTTTTGGGAATTGAAGTTCAAGAACATCTGGAATGCCCAGGTTTGACATCACTGCTTGATGTCCTGTCAAACACATACAGCTGTAGGTCAGACCAGGTCATCAGCTTCAAATTCCTTGATATTTCAGACCTAACACTGAGCCCAGCAGATGTCACTGGGCTAGGGTAACAACAAGGGTTGGCAAACAGAACTACTGTACTTCTGGGCTGATCAGCTGATTGTGGAAATGGGCACCAGATGAATCTGCTTTAAGGGTCTCAAAACATGGGTTAAACACAATGAATTTGCTAATTGGGAAGAGAAAACCAGGGGAAACCTATTATTTGGTGTGGAGGCAGGCTGCAATATGCTTTCAGCAAGTGCAACAGATGTTACCATTCCTCCTAGGACACTCTCCCCTCCCCTCCCATAGCTTCTGGCTTTTTGCACACCAACACTGCATAAACATAACATGCATACTTCCCCCTTTGGGCTGAAATTTTGGCCAACATCCCAACATCTCAAACCCTGCATGAATGGCCTTTTCCTTCTGCTCCAGCAGTAAGAAAAATGTGATTTGTAGCAATATCACTGGGAGAGGGAATGGAAAGGAAATAGGAGAGTGCACATATGCTTGTATGTCAAGGCTTTGTATGTGGCCCCCAAGATCAAAAATGTTCTGTACTGCTCCTTTGAAAATCTCAACTGAATGCAAATTTTAGTATTATTCATGGAGTATTTTTAGTATCACAACATTTTTGTTATACAGGTATGTGTTCTGGAACTGTGAGTCAGTCTGACAATGCCTCCTTCCCTTGTATGTGCTCTGCAATGATTTGTGCCATCTGTTTATCCATCAGACTTCGTTAATTTAGGCTGCAAAGTTAAATTCAGCCGAGTTTAATCTCAATTCATACTGCTAAGAATGAGAGAGACGTTAGAAAAATTACTACTTGGGAAAATATAACATTCTGACAGGTGTAAAACAGATAATGTGAACCACTGAAAAGACAGGTGTTTGAGCCTACCAATATGTATTAAAATTTAATCTGTGCACATCTCAATTCCTGCACTGGAAATAAAAATCAATGTTAGGGAATACATCAAGTGTGTGTATGTTACTTTGCATATATTTACACTAATACAACAGACCCACTCACGGACTTTCTGCCATTTCTCCCCTAACCCTAAACCATGGACTCCACATTTTGCTAGAGCTCAGTGAGTGGATCTGCCTGACTTTTAAGCTCCGGACATGTTTACAGCAGCTGCAGATGTGTTTACAGCAGCCATGGATGCATTTATGGCAGCATTTACAGCAGGGGGACCACCAGTCTGACCCCCTCAACTGTCTGAGAGAGTGTGACCTGGGCCCCGACTTAAAAAGGTTGCTGACTCCTGGTTTAGAGGGCATGCAATGAGGGAACTTTTTTTTTACAACCTTGCCATCAAATAATATGATGGGTGTTCTTCAAATGCCGTACTGATGCCAAATACTGGCTATCATCATGGCGATCAGCCATGAAGATTGTCCTGGGAACAATATAATGAAGTGGTCTTCCATTTGCCTTCTGCATTGCAGTGTGACACCCATTCCACTGATCCAAGTCAATTTCTGGTCCTGAGCCCTTTTGCCACACAAAGTCCTCCTTAAACCCAGACCAGTATTGATGAAGCTGCTGCCCTCCATCAAGATGGATTCAAGTGGGATTCAATTCATGAGCCCTGGTGGCGCAGTGGTTAAACTGCTGTCCTGCAACCAAAAGGCTGTGAGTTCAATCCTGACCAGGGTTCAAGTTTAACTCATCCTTCCATCCTTCCAAGGTCGCTAAAATGAATACCCAGTATGTTTCAGGCAAAATGCTAATTAACTTGTGAACCTTCCAGAAGTGCACTAAGTAAGCGCTGTGGGGTGGTATAGAAGTGTGATTGCTTTGCTTTGCTTCACTTCACTTAAGGACCATCACCCTTCTCTGTGGATTTTGCCACCCAAGGCCGCTAGTCCTCAGGGTTGTCTGTGTCACGGAGGAAGGGAGGTGTACCTCTGGGGAGGCAACCACTGCCTTCACGCCCCCTTCTCTCTCAGGGGAGGACGGCCTTTCTGCCAACCTGGCAGTCTGTCAGAGCAAGTTAACTCGAATTTCACCTCCTCCCCTCCTTCACAAGCAACACGCACATGCAAAAGGCCCTCTGCCTGCAGTGCACTGCTCAAAGAGGCTTCGAGGACTGGTAAAAAGTGCTGAAATTCTAACAGGCCGAGTGTAAGCTTCAGGGAACAAATGATTCCAATTCCAATCCAAAGTCCAAGATAGGCTTTATTTTATATTTCTATGAAATAGAGAAGCATAGATGTAAAGAAGAAAATCAGCAACGTCCCATTTCAAAAAAATGGTAAAGTCCAACACTCCAATCCTCAGAAAATCGGCTGTGTTGAGATGTTCCCATCAGGATATTTCCTCAGTCCCTTCCATGGTGAAATCCATTTTATTTTCCATCTTTTGCCCAACAAAGGGCCTATCCGGTGACAAACAGGAACAACTCCATCTTCTTTCCCCCATCCAGATTGACTGCTGAGCCATTGGGCTCTAATTTTTATAAAGAAGAAAATCCCTCCTTAGAGGTCTGGTTAAGGCAAGAGCATCCTATGGCAAGAAGGGCCACTCCTGTCTTGATAAGGGGAATCCTATCAAAATTTATCTTCCCATTTAATAAGACTATCCAATCAAATTAAGGCACCCATGCCCTCTAGGTGGAGTTTCTGTCTATTGGCTATTGAAAGCATTACTTCACAGGAAACCTCATATTTGGGGACCTTTTGGAAGCTGCCGGAAGTTCAGCCACCTCCTTTCTCCTCTGGGGACGATGACAGGGATTACCTTCGTGCAGAAGTTCCATTATAATAATGCAGAGAGTTCACTATAGCTCAAACTGGACCCTCCTGACCCCTCCTTTTAGGGATTCAGAGAGATAACCAAAGTTGCCTGGCTGGACGTGCCTGGACAAGCCTAGAATTGTCAGGAAACAGACGGCCATAGGAAGGCCTGTCTGGAAAAAGCAGAAAAGTGAAATCTGACAGAGCCAGAAACATGACAGTGTGCTTAGTTAACCACCACCTGATGATCTGTGTTGAGTCACTGATAGTATGGTTGACTCTATTACCATAGCAGGATAAACTGGCCAGAGTTATGTTGGACGTCACTAACGTTAATATGTCATTAAGTAGCTATGGCCCTTTATTACATACCTGTCAAGTATCCCAGATTGGCCGGGATTTCCTGTATTTCTGCGCTGCTTCAGCCACTCGCCCGCTGCCAGCGACCGCCATCCCTTAATTTGACCGGCGGGGGAAAGTAGTACTGTGCATCCCCTTCTGTGCAGAACTCTTCTGCACAGAGGGCTTCTGTGCAGAAGGCTTCTGCACATGCACAGAAGGGTTCTATGCAGAAGGCTTCTGCGCAGGTCCTGTATTTTCCAGAGCAGCGCTTGACAGGTATGCTTTATCAGCATATAAATTTATACTGCCTTTGCCTTTAAATGTTTAAAACAATAGAGTGACCATTTGAAATAACTTTGTAGATGAGTTTTGAACTTATTAGTTATGATTGAACAAACATTACATCCCATTAGGCATTAAACTTTAAGCTCTTAAAATGTGAACATAAGACTTTAAATCATCCAGTCATAAAAACAGATCATGGAAGGGATTATTATAAGTAAAATTAATTGCTGCATCATTTAGTTTAAACAACCAGCCAGAGGACTACAGAATTCACGAATTTAATCTAGTTTAGTTTAAATTTCTATGGAGATTTTTATATCAAAATGCAGTATCATTAAAAGTAATGACAATTTATAGCAAAATACATCAAATAGATCAAAGTCAATTGTAATACTAAAGTTAGAAAACCCATTGCAAAATGTTACGGGTTGAGTTATAAAACATATACTTATTCAAAACTACATTATTATATTCACACTAAAGCTTAAGAAAGACTTTTATATATACAGTGGTACCTCATACAATGATTTTAATCCATTCCACAGGGCTCGTTGTTGCATGAAACTATTGCTATACGATACATGCATTGTATAGTGATTTCCCTATGATATGCATCATCCAACGATTTTTCTTTGCTAAGTGGTTTTTCCCATTGAAAAATTGTTGTACGTTTTTTTCTATAGGGAAAATTGTTATGCGGAACACCATTTCCCCCCAAAACCTAATTGTTATGCGATTTCATTGCTAGACAGGGCAATTGTTGTATGAGGTTCCACTGTATATATACATATATGCTAAGGCCCAAAAAACCTTTTTTGTATGTCTACAAGCAATAACATTCTTTAACTAGCAACTATAACAAAAGCAATATCAAAATTAGCATAATTTTCCATCACTCTTGGAATTAGTGATAGCCTTACTACTGTTAATGGGTCACAGCAACCCAGTTTAAATATCAGCTTGGGATCTAGATGGCAGTGGGAGGGTTGATCTATAGCAGTGATGGTGAACCTATGGCACTAGTAGAGCCAGAGGTGGTACTTGGAGTCCTCTCTGTGGGCACCTGTATGGTCGCCCCAGCACATAATTTGCCCAGCAGCTCAATGGGAGCGCTTCTTCCCTTCCTCCAGCATAGAGTTCACCCTACTTCTCTACCCTGCAGCCCAATGGGAGTGTTTCCTACCTCCTTGTTGTGATCCAGTCCTCGTCAGAGTCTGAGGATGGCCTGGATCAGGGGGCGCTCCCTATGTCCAGCCTAGTTCTGCCAGAATCCGAACCTGAGGATGTCCTGAGCCAGGGATCTCAGTCTGTGCCTGGCCCAAGTCTTTTTCCCTTGGCAGCTGATCTGTCAGATCAGAGGTCTGGCTCTGACAGCAATCAGTCCTTAGTCAGGGAGAGGTCTAGAAAGAAGCTACATCTGAGATGCAGGCAGGCTAGAGCAAAGTACCAAAGAAGGCTTGTTGCAGCCTGCCAGCGTTGGCACAACTCTCATGCGAAGACTGACCCCCCTGCTTGACTCCAGACTGCCTGCCTTGACCCTGACTTCTCTGTCAACCCTGACGACACCCCTGGAAACCCTTTGGATTAGACACTTGCTCGGACTACCAGTAAACAGATCTCGGCTTGCCTTTTGGACTTTGATATCTGGACTCTCCTCGAATAGACTCTCTGTGTAGCATCACCATGTGGTGACTGTGCCTGCTCGGATGGGTCAGCACACTCCCCCAGCACAAAGTTTACCCCACCCCTCTTCCCAGCAGTCCAATAGGAGCATTTCCTTCCTCTCCGGTTACCGTGTTGGCACTTTGCAATAAATAAGTAGGTTTGGGGTTGCAGTTTGGGCACTCGGTCTCTAAAAGGTTCGCCATCACTGATCTATAGTCAGCTACTTTATTTCTTCTGCTGGCAGCAAAAAAGAGAGAGAGGGGTGGGTATAACAG
Source organism: Bradypodion ventrale (assembly GCA_035047345.1). Lineage (NCBI taxonomy): Eukaryota > Metazoa > Chordata > Lepidosauria > Squamata > Chamaeleonidae > Bradypodion > Bradypodion ventrale. The sequence goes on from JAWDJE010000001.1 coordinate 100,461,057, forward strand.
AGTGTAGTAGTTAGAGCAGGATATATATGCTTCACTAAACTCTGCTCATAATTTTTATTAGGCAGATATTAGTTCATGTGGGCTGCCTTTTCCTTCTACTTCCAAAAAATCCTTCTTCCATCTTTGTCTAATTATTCTGAAGCTGGGGGACAAAATGGAGGCTCTGGGACTGTCATTTCCATGCCTCCCCCCCCTCCGAGTTCTCTTGTGGCAGTCCTCATGGGACGTTGTATGTTACCAGAATATGGAATCATTAGTGTGAGTTAGTTCTTTCTTTTTAATTTTTATTTAATTAAAAATATAAAAACCCACAAAAAAACCACAACAACTACAGGAAAGACAGACAGAAACCTTAACAAATGTACCTCTAACTACTATGTGCAAAAACCACCAGTGGGACATTATAACCCTTCTTGATTAACTATTCTCAATATCATTATATTTTCATTCTATTTTCCCCTTGTTCCAAAAAGATAATACATCTTGCTCAGGCTTTATTTCTTTCATTTTTATTAATCTAAAAAATTCTCCCCATATTTCTCTAAAATCAGTTTTTTTAATTAATCCCTTTTTTTACCTTTAAATCACATGTTAATTTATCATTTATAGCTATGTTCCATATCTCTTTATACCAATCATCCAGTTCAAATTCCTAGTCTACTTTCCATTTTAAACAATATTCAATCTCAAAGCTGTAACAAATATAACAATCATTTCTTTCTTATTCCATTCAATTTGCATATTTCCAACTCTAGCTCTAATAATGGAAAAATCTGCAAAAACCCTGCTGCATCTTTGGTAAAGTTATCAAGAGATACAATTAATAAATACTCCACCCAGCACTAATATTAGACTCTGTTATGACTCTCCGGCCCGCTTTTTTCTCTAAGTATTGTGGGGTTTGTGTTTGTGTGTGTGTGTGCACGTGCGCACATGCGAGAATATGATTTTGGTTTCTTATCTTCACGCTAATCCATAATGACAAGCATGGCAGACAATTAGACCAGCTTGTCTAGAGGATAAGAAACTGGCAGTTTATATATATAGAAATCCTTGGAAATTCCCATCCACGGTAAAACTGATCTACTTCTGCTCAAATGAAATGTAAAGGGCTGACTGTGTTTTATAAGAATGATGTGCTCATTTTAGGAAACAGTTGCGACATGTCGATTGCATTCAACACTGATTATTCCAAAAGCAATACTGCCTCAGCCCATGGGCAATTCAATGCTAATTTGAAAATCATGCGCAGGGTGAAAGTCATTTGCATAGGGGTGACAGTAAGTTTAATCTCTAAACCCATGATTTACATCTTACTTTCAGAAACACCCAATTTTCTTTCACCCAGGACAAGTAAGACTTGATTCAATTAGAAATCTAAATATTTCTGGAAAGAGATGGTGAAAACTAAATTAATAAGTATGCTCACTTCTCATACAATCCGCATTCTCCACCTGCCTTCCCACTGATCATAACAACAGATTTGAACTGAGTTGCTATTCAGAGGCAGCTAGTGAGAAGAAAGAGCAAAAAGTACCATTTTGATACAATTAATTTATTTATGGAAGCAGAAAATGTGCAGGGAAAGTATTCAAGTAAACAAACAAACATAAAGAACCATTATGCATGCAGTGACTGCACGTACAGCGATACATTTCTGATTTTTGCCAGATAAGGCGAACAAGGAGAACAGAGCAGGTGGAAATGTACAGAAACTGTGTGCCTCGCTCCCAACCAATTCCTGTATGCACACGCTGTTGTGTAAAGTGCAACATTTCCTAAACTCTTTTCTTAAAAATAGGTGAAGGGACAGCAATAGCCATTTTTCTATCCACTCGTACAAAATGACACCAAAAGGCCCTTTGGGGTTAAGGGCACTGTTGTCCTCAATCCATCACAAATCCCAGTTACACACCTATTTTTAAAATAGAAAGCGGTTGTATATTCCTGTCAAAGGAAATGTGGGGATGGGTGGATAGGGAAGAAATCAGCAAAACTATAATTCTCTTGAAGGTCAAATAGGACACCTTATTAGTGTTCCTTGCTCTTTCTTCTCACTGGCTGCCTCTGAATAGCAACTCCGCTCAAATCTGTTGTTATGATCAGTGGAAAGGCAGGTGGGGAAAGCGGATTGTATGAGAAGTGAGCATTCCTTGCATTGTCCTCTAGTTGGGAGGGAGGCATGTAATAATTTTGCAAGTGACATATTCCTTATCTCAGAGCTCATTATGCAGAAAAATTGGAGAGAGGTGAAGGACTTGGGAACAGGCTGCTTCTCTTGATTACACCTTCCCCTCCTTGGCTATTCATTTCCTCTTCCTGTGCTCCTATCTGGTAATATATAAATATGCAAAAGAGATAGATATAGGATTCTCCATTCAATCCCAGCTCTCAGTTCAGCTGCAGGTAAAGAGTGGGAAAAGTCCAGGCGTTTTGTTGTATCTGTTCAGATCACGTTGCTTTGTCTGATAGGCCAACATAATCAAAAGACTAAGCATGCAGGTTTTTTTTTTTGCACTTTACTCAGTTTGGATCAAAATATTACCTTACAACATGGGTGCAGTAAAATAAAAATAAATGTCACCTACAAAGCAAGTGAGTCCTCCCAAGTCACTTTCTCTACCAGAACCCAGACTACAATATAGGCATTCTGAAACGTTGGCACCTGAACAGTCAGCAGTAGTATCTTCCAATTTTAGCCATGCACTTCTGTTAGGGTTCCTCTGCTAGAAACAAAAAACGCTTAGGGCAAAAGAGATACAGTGGAACCTCATACAACAATCGTATAGCAACGAAATCGCATAACAATTAGGTTTGGAGGGGGGAAATGGCGTCCCGCATAACAATTTTCCCTATGGAAAAAAACGTACAACAATTTTTCAATGGGAAAAACCACTTAGCAAAAAAATTGTTGTACGATGCATCCCATAGGGAAAATCACTATACGATGCATGTATCATATAACAATTATTTTGTACAACAACGAGCCCCGTGAGGTACCACTGTATCTATAAAAACGTTGAAAAACACCTTTGCCACCCCATGCTATTTATCGATAAACCATAGTGCAGAAAAGCAAAAGGTACCTCCTTCCTTTTTGAATAGATTGGCACTATTTGAGGAACAACAGGTTGGTGCAGAAAATAGTTGATAATTCATACAATGCAAAGGTGTTTTTCTTTCCTTCTAATTCTAATACACGGGGCATATGGTGTTCAACCCAAGATACCTAACAACCACCCTCAACTGCTCCCAACTCAGAAGAAAAAAGTAAACATGTTATTGCATCCCAGCTATGGAAAAACTATGGTGTTATTATGGTATTGGTTTGTGTTAATCATACCTGTCAACTATCCCATTTCCCCCGGGAAAACCCCTTATTTTTACCCCTCTTCCCACCCCTCCCATTTTATTAATTACCCCGTATTTTCCCTTATTTTTTAAAAATATCCTGATCGGAGCCCTCACAGGCGAAGCTGTAGTATTTTTTTCCGGCCACCAGAGGTCGCTGTGTGGCAGGCTTTTTGCTTGTGGAAGGAGAGAGAGAGAAGGTGGGGGGGGGGGCGTTCTGTAGTATCTCTTTCCCTTTCCTGCCAGCCACATGGTCCTGGAGGCTTCGTTTTGGCTGTGGGAGCAGGAGTCTACTCTAGGTGAGTGATATATTTCATATATGCAGGGGCAACCTCATGTTTTATTGAGCTGTTTCTGCCCTGCCTCCTGGCTGGAGGATTTCGTTTCTAGAGTTCTAGAGTTAACTTGGGGGGGAGGTTTGCTTGATCACTATATGAGAGAGGGGGAAAATTAATCCCTTGCTCCTCCACCCTAATTGGGGGTGTTGCCTGATCACTATATGAGAGAGGGGGGTGTTCCCTTGCTCGAAAGCCAGTCGTATCCGAATCTAGGGTTCAGTGCTCATCTCTGTTTCAAAGCCGAAGAGCCAGCATTGTCTGCGTCTGCAGACATTTCCGTGGTCATGTGGCAGGCATGACTAGACACCAGATCGCATGGAACTCTGTTACCTTCCCACCAAAGTGGTCCCTATCTATCTACTTGCAATTTCTTGTTTTCGAACTGCTAGGATGGCAGGAGCTGGGACAAAGACGGGAGCTCATTCCATCCTGCAGTACTCGGGAATCGAACTGCTGACCTTCTGCCTCCCAGTCAGCATCTTAGTCACTTAAGCCACTGAGTAAACAAGAAAGAAAACAAAACAAAAGTCCCCCAAGAAGATGGGGAAAGGGTTCTTTGGCCCACACAGCTTTGTGCCCATTGCATCTACAATACCATCTAGCCATCTTATTTTTGGCCACCCCCTTCTTTTGTCTTTCACCTTTCCCAGCATCAAGGCTTTCTCAAGTGAATCCTCTCTTCTCATTTGATGTCCAAAGTACTTTAGCGTCATCTTTACTATTTGATCTAGGATTGACCTATTTCTAACACCACATTTCAAAGGCATCTATTTTTCTGCACTCAGCTGTCCTAATGGTCCAGCTCTCACACCTATACATTACCACCAGGAATACCATTGCTTTGACTATGCAATTTTTTGTTTGCAAGGTGATGCCTCTACTTTTAACTATGTTCCCCAGGTTTCTCATAGCTTGTTTCCCAAGCATCAGTCGCCTTTTATTTCATAGCTGCAATCACCATCTGCAGCGATCTTTGATCCTAAGAAAGTAAAATCTGCCAGTCGTATCCAACTCTAGGGTGCAGTGCTCATCTCCATTTACAGCCAAAGAGCCAGTGCTGTCTGTGTTTGCAGACATTTTCATGGCCATGTGGCAGGCATGATTAGAGCCCAGCAAGTCACATAGCTATATTTGGCCATGGCCACAGATTTGGCCACAGCCACAGAGGGGTGTGGCCAAAATTTCCCTTATTTTCAAATCCAAAAGTTGACAGGTATGGTCTTTATATGGTTCTACTATGACTCTGAGTAGTAAAGATATTGAAGGGTGGAGACAAAGTTCTTCTCGGTACATCAAACCATAAAGTTGTCTCTCAGTGGCTCTTTCCCTTTGTCTCCATGTGAGAAGAACAACTTGTATTTTGGGTTGCAAGCGGTTCTACATGTAGACAGCCCCAGCAGCTGCATACGTCCTATACATTTCTGGAGACACCCCCCACTCATAGGTTGAGGCCTTCTGTCTTGGTTCTCTTCTCCTGCAATGTGTGGATGTGTCATTGTAGGTAACATTCCCATGGATGAACCGCTAAATAAAGGAAAGACACTGAATGTGTTCCACCCTGGATGTTTACGGTGATCATATTATTTGTGGCCACTTGTGCCACTTTGCCCATGATTAATTTTGAAAACCATTGGAAAGCTTTTATTACTACTACTATGTTAAAATAAAGTGCAGTTAGGGCAGGTCCATTTGAGTTAATGGAACTTGCTGAGGAATCAACTTACTAAATCCCCTTTGATTTAATGGGTCTACTTTGATGCAATTTACTATGCTAAGCATCAGATTTTGCTACTTTTTGTGTGAGAGAAAAGCAGCACCAAAGCGGTAAGGCTAGCAGTTTCCCCCTATTGATTGTTGAAAACTTCAATAAGTAGCTACTAGACATATCTCCAGCTAGGCCTGCAGTACAACATATATATTTCATAGCTTTGCCTTCTAAAAAGGGCACATTGATTTACTTTCTCAGCTTTAAAACATACCAAAGTGCCATGTCTTCAGCATATTTCATAATAGTGAATGTTGTAAACGGATTCCCTTAAAACATTAATGCTTTTTTAAAAAGCCAATGGACTTGCATTTTCATGTTAGCAAGAGCATTCCAGCTAAGAATAATTGGCTGTTATGTGACATGCTGTGACCACTTCTTTATGTCCAAGATGAGCACACATTCGTCCCCAGCAAGTCTGAGGTGGCTGGAAATGATGGGATAATAATTGACACTTATTTTGCATGTGCTATATTGCCTCTGTGGATAATTATTTCTATTTCTAGCACTGACAAGCCAGCACTTTTCATATCTCTAAAGCTGCAGCTATGACATGGGCACTTTTAAATAGCCATAATACATGATAAAGTCCAAAACTAAGAATGAACATACATTTTAAATTCTATTCATCTGATTTGATTATTGATTCTCATTTTTTTGAAAGGTAAAGATCACTTTTTGGTTGAAATATGCAAAGTCTGATCATTGATCCTAATTTCAGATATGCAGATGATACCCAAATCTACCTGGTATATAAAGATTTTTCGAATTTTCTTCATCAGGAAAATGTAATTCTAACTTCGCGTTCAAGTGGCCTCATTTGTTTATTCTTTCAGTGCCAAAGAACGTTCTTTGAATTGAAATTGGAAGAATTGGATTAGAATTATAAGAGAAATATTGTGTTTTATATTGGAACTAAGTACATTATTTTTGGAAATACAAAAGAGAGAATTTACACATATTGGAGAATATTTACACTGATGATTTGAAGATTTATACTTTGTCTGTGGTGAAAACATGACCTTATGAGAAGATATGAACAGTTTTGAATAATTCTTTGAGAATTTATTGCATTAAAGAGACTATTAACAGTAGAATTATTGAGAGTATTTTTTGTTTGCCTCAAGCAGTTTTTTCTGACATTGGCTTTTGTTGTTGTTCAGTCGCACAGTCGATTCCGACCCTTTGCGACCCTATAGACCATTTTTCTCCAGGCGCCTCTGTCCTCCACCATCCCCCTCAGCACTCCCAGTTCTGTACCCATTGTGTCTACAATCCCATCTAGCCATCTCATCTTTGGCCTCCCCCTTCTTCTTTTGCCCTCCACCTTTCCCAACATCAAGGCCTTCTCAAGCGAATCCTCCCTTCTCATTTGATGTCCAAAGTACTTCAGCTTCGTCTTTACTATTAGACCTTCCAATGAGCAGTCAGGGTTGATTTCTTCTAAGATTGACCTATTTGTTCTCCTCGCTGTCCAGGGTACCCTCAAAACTCTCCTCCAACACCACATTTCAAAGGCATCTATTCTTCTGCGCTCAGCCTTCCTAATGGTCCAGCTCTCACACCCATACATTACCACTGGGAATACCATTGCTTTGACTATTCTAATTTTTGTTTGCAATGTGATATCTCTGCTTTTCACTATGTTCCCCAGGTTTCTCATGGCTTGTCTCCCAAGAATCAGTCGCCTTTTTATTTCATGGCTGCAATCCCCATCTGCAGTGATCTTTGATCCAAGGAATGTAAAATCTGTCACTGCTTCTACTTCTTCCCCATCTATTTTCCAGGAACTGATGGGGCCTGTTGCCATTATCTTGGTTTTCTTGATATTGAGTCTCAGGCCAGCTTTTTCACTCTCCTCCTTCAATCCAATCAAGAGGCTCCTTAGATCTTCCTCACTTTCTGCCATTAGGGTGGTATCGTCTGCATATCTCAGATTGTTGATGTTTCTCCCAGCAATTTTAATCCCATATTGTGATTCCTCCATCCCTGCATTGCGCATTATGTGCTCTGTGTATAGATTGAATAAACAGGGTGATAAAATGCAGCCTTGTCTTACTCCTTTTCCTATTCCAAACCACTCTGTCATTCCGTGTTCTGTCCTAACTGTTGCTTCTTGGTTCATGTACAGATTTCTCAGAAGACATGTGAGGTGCTCTGGTATTCCCATCTCTTTAATTACTTGCCACATCTTGTTGTGGTCCACACAGTCAAATGCCTTAGTGTAGTCGATAAAACAAAAGTAAACTTGTTTCTGGTATTCCTTTGTTTTCTCCATGATCCAGCGTATGTTGGCAATATGGTCTCTAGTCCCCCTACCTCTTCTGAAACCGGCCTGCACCTCTGGTAGTTCTCTCTCCACATGTTGCTGAAGTCTATCCTGTATTATCTTGAGCATCACCTTGCTGGCGTGTGGGATGAGTGCAATTGTTCGATAATTTGAGCATTCTTTGGCATTGCCCTTTTTTGGGATTGGGACGTATACTGATCTTTTCCAATCCTGTGGCCACTGTTTTGTTTTCCAAATTTGCTGGCATATTGAATGTAGTAATTTGACACCATCATCTTTTAGAGCTTTGAAAAATTCCACTGGGATACCATCATCTCCACTAGCTTTGTTGTTTGCAGTGCTCTTTAGGGCCTTTATAACTTCGCTCTCCAGAATGTCTGGCTCAAGTTCAATTTTTTTGTAGAAGAAAACAATTGATCACATGGGGAAAATATGGTTTGAATTGTTCCATCTTGAAAAAAGTAGAAACACCCTGTGGCATTAAAAAGTCTTCAAATTAGAACCAGAAAGGGTTGGGCTGATTCACATGGGCTTTTGTGTTATGTGATCAGTAAAAAACAACACTTCAAATTGAACTGTGGTACTTCTAGATCTAGGGCAAATCCTGAAGTATTTGTCAATGTAACCACATCCATAATATCAAGCCACCTTCCCAAAGTAGAGCATTACATAATTACAAACACTTTTTATTGTGCTTATAGCATTACTTGGTTTAACATTACAAGCTGCCTTGAATTCCCTTGTTGGGAAAAGGGCAGCCTTACAAATCATAATTTGCTGTGTGTTATGGGAAATGCACTAAAGTGTACATTGAGGGTACCACATTGAGGACAGCTGGAGAGTGAGAGATCTCTTGCCTAAAAGCTGCCTTACACACTGTGGTATCTGATTAAATTCTTGATTGTTCTCTCACTGATGAATATTTTTTTTCACTGTTCTCACTGACAGGAGAAGCAGGATTCTATTCATTTTATGGTATGCTGCATCTCAATATTTGTTTTCTGTATGGTTTGCAGAAGTGTAAGTTTAAAAAATAGGGGGGGGGGGGAAACCAAAGCAAGACAGATTTTCTTTGTCATTTGTTGGGTCAACTATTCCTTCTGGTGGTTCAAAAAGGTCGCGGAGGGGAGGGCGGCATTGGGGGCCTAGGCAGCGGCTTCTTCTTCTGGGGCAGCCTTGCCCGTTGAACCCCAATATTCCCAGGCTCGCTCCTCAATACCACCAGGAACGGAGAAGCCGAGGGATGATGAGCAGTGGCGAGACACCTTCACCCTAAGGCTGGTTTTGGTCGTTGAGGTTACCTCCAACCTTTTCTTTTGTGTTTAAAGTATTTTGTATTTTGCTCTATGGTATTGTTTCAATATTGTATATTTTTCTGTATTTTTGCTCTTATTGCCTTGTATTTTATATCTGTGATATGTAATTGACATGTTTAATGTACTTATTGTTATTTTTATTTTCTGTATTTTTATGCTCTGTTATTACGATAATTCTTGGAAACAGCTTTGAGTTATTTTGATGAGAAAAGCGGTATACAAAAATAAACATGAATGAATGAATGAATGAAATTGGCAAGACATGTCCGTTTCAGCAAGACAAGGACAGAATTGTGCTGCCCTGCCAAATATATTGATCTTTTGAGCAAACTAGGAACCTGCACTTTTTGTCACTCTAGTATTTTTTTTATGTAGAGCTCCATCTCTACAGATGGTAGAGCAATATCAGTTACTCAGATGGCTTTTGATAGAAAAAAATCTCAATCCCATTGGTTCTTCTTCTTTCATGTCTCAATTAAACCCTGGACTGCCAAAATGAAGACACTTTCTTGGCTTTGTCGTTGGCCAAACCTAAGTCCTTATTGGTGCATGTTTCTGGCAGTAATCAGCACCCCAATAAATGAGCTGGGGGATAAACAGAAAGAGCCTCCATGAACATTGTGAATACAATCGGGTGTACCCTGGGTGGGAACCTTGCTGGCTAATCTTTCTAACAACAGATCAAACCAAAGGAACTGAATCCCATTTGTACAAAATCATGATCACTTATTTGAAAGAGTAAAATGTAATCTTAATCAGCTAAGTGCATATAATAGTCAGTAATTACATGTTCTCACTTGGTAACCTTTTTCAGGTTTTCTAGGTACAGTGTACTCAGAAGTAGTTTACGATTCACTTTTCCTGGGGGAACTCTGGGAATCTGCAGCTTACTAAAGACTACATAGGTTGGCTCTTCACCTGGGTGTACAGAAGATTACAGAGAAGGCTAATTCTGATGTAAACATTGTCTTTCAAACCTCCTTTAAATCAGCTAGAACTGAATACATGTGCTTAGTCCAAAGTATAATACAATCTACTATGTATGATGCATCCCTGCATATGGAGGTGGAGAGAAACTCCTCTGGACAGATGGGAGTCCTGCAGAGATTTGGATTAAGATGATATCAGATATTTAACACTATCATAAAGCTCATAGAATTAAGTCACCTAGGAGTGATTTTAAAAATTAGTAAGCAATCAGCAAGTAAGACAAACTGAGGTTTCAAAACTATATTCCAATACTAGATTATTTTGTGGTTTGAGTTTCAGAAGTCTATTTACACCATTCCAGCAGCTGATGTCAGTCACTGAACAGATGGGTTGCTTCCCAGTGTTACTTTAATTGTCACACATGGAATGAAAATCTCACACCTTATTTTCAGCTTGGTGCCAGAAATACATCATAATACAATGAGACTTTTCAGAACCAGAGTCATATGAAATGTGCTTTCGCTTTCCTGCCCTTAGAATTGCTATTCAGTCTTTCCTATGGGATATGCAAATGATGGATTCACAAAAAGAAAGATTACTTAAGAAAAACCTTTGTTTTTCTAAAGTCAGGAACTGACTTTATCATAGTTCTTCCAAAATTGTTCACTGTGCATTTATTACATTGGAAGGTATTTTAATTATACTTCTTCCAAAATGGTAACTGCACATTTGTTAAACTAGAAGTTGTCCTATGCACTAACTTCACTATTGCAGCATTTTCCTCTTTGACCTTCTGTTGTCGTTCTACAGCCACTCAGAAATGCCCTGTCAAAATAATTACCATCTCTCAGCTCAAACTATGTTACCCTAATTAAATCCCTTCACTGGCTTATGTTGTCAGTACTAGGTTTCTGTTATTATTATTATTATTATTATTATTATTATTATTATTATTATTATTATTATTATTATTATTATTATTATTACCCTCTACATGTATCTGACTCTAGGGTGTGTGGTGCTCATCCATAACTGTCAAGTTTTGGATTTGAAAATAAGGGAAATTTCCTGGCCAAAACGGGATACTTGACAGCTATTCTTATCCTATGCAGCCCTGTGGACAGTTCAAGGGTATGACTTTGGAGAACTTACCACATATCATCATGATTAGCAAAAATGTGCAAACATCTATGTTCTAATGCTTATTTTCTGTAGGAATATACAATTCCAATAGAATGAGACAACAGTTTCTAAATTATTGTAAAGGATATACAAGGATATACAAATATCCTACAGATATTTTCTGTATTTCTGTAGTAATTTGCCGTGTCTCACTGTAGTAGGTCTGCTGATTTAACATTTATTTCTGAAATTGATACTTGGAACACTGATAACATTAATAGACTTGTGTTTACACTGTGTCTAGATTCACACATATAATATACCATATACTATTCATTAATAGATTTTACCACTGCAAGGTAAAATTTGTACTCATAGGTACAAACTTTGTAATACTTCTGTGTATGCATAGAAATAAAACATGTTTGTTTCTCAGTTACAAATATTAGACTTTGTCTGACTGTTTGTGCCTTGCTCACTCCTTATTGTGCTTGTGCTGCCATGGTCATCATGTTCCCTTCAAACAGCACAAAAGCTTCATAAATAGCACTTCAACTAATACACAAGGCTAACAGCACTAAATATCTTATTTTCTACTCTAGCCTTCCCATTTATTTCTATGAACTCTGCTTTCTTTTTCATGTCTTATGCTGAATCCATTCATATCTGCTGGTTGCCATTCTATAATCTTTGTTGTCTCATGCCCTAGTCAAAGCATCACCATATGTTGCACAGCTGTAATGTTTTCTGCATTGGCTAAAATGTAATGAACCGATTAAAACAATGAGGAAAGACACAGTGGAACATTTGGACTTTGTTGGCAACCCACTTATGCTAATCTAGTTCCCTTGGTTTCCCTTTCTGTGCTGGGCTAAATTAAAATACAGTTCTCACCATGCATGGAAAATCAAAGAATACTTCACCTGAAACTTTTCCTTCTTACTCCTAAGTTTGGTTCTGCTATAGTATTGTTCTGCTCTTATTAGATGGTTTTGGAGATGACCTTAAAACGAAGTTAAATTTGAATGTTAAATCTTATGAAATAACCACTGGGGTATAGTGGATAGAGTGATGAAGTAAGATGCAGGAGATCAGAGTCCAAATCCCTGCACATCCATAAAAACTCACTGGGGGATGGCATTGGTAAACCCACACCTTAAATATCTCATACATCTTGAACATTCTATTAAGACTGCTATAAGAATGCAACTCCATATACTGTAATATAATGTTGAATCTTACACACAGGTATACTAAAGCTGAATTGTGTTCAGTGAAACCTACACAAGAATACAGTTTGCAGCTATAAGCAACACTTTACAAAGTACAGTAATCCTATACAGTACTTTAATTATGCTAATGGAGTGATATTGCCACTACAAAAGAAGAACAGTTACTACGTCTATGTGAGTTTATCCGAGGAGTGGATGGGAAATCAGCCTTTTAAATTCCCAAAAGGTAGGAAAATGAAAGAAGCCCAAAGTCAGGAAATGATCCACAACTGGGGCAACCAGGGGATTCACAGTGGTAGGAACTTATCTCTAGCATATATTGTGCATTACAGTACACAAAGTACAATGTCATCTCCTCCAGTCATCAGGTGGTCCTAGAACAGTGATGCACTGAAGCAGGTCCTGTCCTGTTCAGGAGAACCGGCAGCGGAAATTTTTCCCAGGCCACGCCCACCTGGATGGCCATGCCCACCTCCATACCCCATTGTGTTGTCCCCACCCACAGATTTAGCCCCGCCCACAGATTTGGCTCCACCCACAGAGGTGGTAGTAATTTTTTTTGAGTGCATCACTGTCCTAGAACAGTGGTAGCAAACCTATGGCACGCATGCCAGATTCCCAGCCCTCTCTGTTGGCACACGCACTATCACCCTAGCACAGAGTTCACCCCAATCCTCTGCTCAGCAGCCCAATGGGGACGCTTCCTCCCTCCCCCCAGCACAGAGTTCACCCCAATCCTCTGCTCAGCAGCCCAATGGGGACGCTTCCTCCCTCCCCCCAGCACAGAGTTCACCCCACCCCTCTACCTAGCAACCCAATGGGAGTGCTTCCTCCTACTCACAAGCATAGGGTTCACCTCGCCCCAGTGTTTGGGCACTCGGTCTCTAAAAGGTTTGCCATCACTGTCCTAGAATCTCAAATTCCATTATGCTTCTCACAGAGTTTACATCCCAGCACACAAAGAAAAAGTAGGAGAACCCACACAGCAAAAAAACCTATACAATTCCCTCATACTGAGGTCTGAAATAGCACAAAAAGATCTCCTGCAGCAAAGGCTTGAGAAGTATAAAAAGGAGGGAAAGACTCTTTGTTCAAATTGCCCAACATAAACAGGTGGCCTGGGACATGGAGCCACAGAGAGAAACTGGTGACAGCAGCCTCCAAGGGTTCACTACATTGACTGGGAAGCAGTAGACAAGAATTGAGCACACAAAGGAGTAGGGAGCTGTCGTATAGTCCAAATCACTTTTTGCACATCTGGCACGACACTAGCAAACAGCAGTCAGCTACAAAATGGAGTTGTTATTCCCTGCTCCACTCCACTAAAGGCCACGGGCATAAGGGCTAAAGGAGGAGCCCCGGTGTGATTTTTCATGCACAGGGCTACACATATGTATTTATGAATCCATGGTCTCTCATTCCATAAGGAATGATGGAGAAAATTCCTCAACCCCCTACACATTCAGGCTCACCTAAGCAAAGCTGGAGGGGTTTTTCAGACACCAATAGGCCTTTGGGTGGCTCCCCTAGGATTTCAGGAAATATTATTTCCTTGTTTCATCTAAAGAGTCCAAGGAATGAACCTGGGACCTTTGGGATGTGTAACATGTGCTCACTTATGGACTTATTGTAAATACCAACTCTCCCGCAACAAGGAAGTATCTTTACAAACACAGATGTTAACCTTCTGGGAAGATACATTGACAAACCACACTAATAGGCTCAATACAATACACTGTGGATTAATTCTGTTTAGAAAGAATACACATGCTGAATTCAGGCTAAGACCATTTTTTGTGATGGTTTTGAAGTGGGTTGGGATGGTTAGTCTAAGTGCATACGCACACGTTGTGTGCTGGATTGGGCCAATCAGCCCCAACCTGACCCTGTCTCGCCCAGGAGCCTATGCCATCGGCTCCCAGGAGTGGAGACAGGTGGGAGATGCCGCCGCCCCCTGCAGCTAACTTCGCTCTGCGGGCCGGCCCGCCCGGAGAGCAGAAAAGGGAGGAGGACGGCATCGCCGCGAGAGGCTCCCTGTCTTGCTCTGGGGCCTATGCCATTGGCTCCCGGGAGTGGAGACAAGTGGGAGATGCCGCCACCCTCCACAGCTGACTTCGCTTTCCAGGCCGGCCCGCCCGGAGAGCTGAAAAGGGAAGACGCCACTGTCGCCACGAGAGGCTCCCTGTCTCGCCCGTGGGCCCATGCCATCAGCTCCCAGGAGTGGAGACAGGTGGGAGATGTTGCGGGTTGTCCTGGTCGTTCCCCCGGGATGCCTCGCCACCATCTTCTTGCTGCTGGCTAGGACTTGGGGCCCATGATGACAATGGGTTTATTTTTTTTCCTACTCTGGGACTTTTTTTTGGGGGGGGGCTGGGGTGAGTCTTATTACTTGCTATTGCTGTATTCTGTATTTGTTGCATTGCTGTATTTGGCTTATTGTGTGATTTTTGATGCTTGTGATTTTGTATATTGTTATTGTTTCTTGCACTTTCCTTGCTGTAAACCGCTTAGAGTCACCTCTAGTTGAGTTAAGCGGTATACAAAAATAAAGTGAAATGAAATGAAATGAAATTTTGAGATACCATCAGGGGATTCTATTAAATTGGTTCACTGTACAGTGATACCTCATACAACATCCAAACTTGGTTCCACAAGTTTGGACTTTATACGGATTTGGACTTTGTATGAGGCATGCAAAATCCTAGCCAAGATACCTCATACAACGTCCAAATCCTTGCCACGATGCCTCATACAACGTCATTTCCATAGAGATACATTGTACTGTAACAGCAGAGACTTCAGGGCAAAGTCAAGGAAACAGATAGGAAACTGACAGAACTTTAAGAAATCTTTGTCTAAAAGTTAAAAACATTACAAAAACATGTCAAACAACCCTGATTGTCCAAGAACCTGAAGAATGCTGCAAAAATCCCAGGAATGCTTCTAAAAATTCTGACAAAAAAATCCAAAATCGTGCTCAAAACCACTCCTAAACACTCTTCGCCTCATGCAAAACCCACAAGAGCAATGCACGCATGTGTCCTGCCTTTTATACTGCTCAGGCACAATGCAACCTGGGAAAACCCAAATGCCTCATACAAAGTCGCACGACTTTGTATGAGGCAACTTTTTTCAAGGAATTAGGCGATGTTGTATGAATCCAATGTTGTATGAAGCGGACTTTGTATGAGGTATTACTGTATTTTATCCCACCACAGCATATGTATACCCTGGGGATAGGATAAATTAGAGCATGACCAGAAGTTTAGCAGATCAGCAGTTTGAGACCCAAGTGCTGCATGACGGAGTAACTTTTCTTCTCTGACCTAACTCCTGGCAACCTAGCAGTTCAAAAGCAAGAAATGGCAAGTTGATAAATAGGTACCACTTCGGTGGGAAGGTAAACAGGGTTCCATGCACTCTGGTGTCGAGGCATGCCTGCCACATGTCCACAGAAATATCTGTAGATGCAGACAGCCCTGGCTCTTTGGCTATAAACAGAGATGAACACTGAACCCTAGAGTCGGATACAACTGGCTTTCAAGTAAGGGTGACCTTTAACTTTCCCAAAGGACAGGGCTCTCCCCATCAGCTATGGCTGCTGCTGTTGATGCAGCCCAATCAGCAGCAGTGAAGCTCAACTGCTGCTGAAGAACAAAATGCTGTTCAGACACAGGGATAGCGCCAAACAACATTATGTTCCTCCCCCTGAGCAACAACTTCAGGTTGGTTTCAAGTCCACCTTTTAAAAATGGATTATCCAGAACCTGGGGAGGATGGTCATTGGCCATGTTGACTTGAAATTTCTGGGAATACTGGTTCTAAGATTGGCTTATAGGGTTCTAACTTCAGGTATGAGTTCACATTTCACATCACTATGGTCTGGAAAAGGGGACTGTTCCAGAACAGTGGAGAGCTGACGTATTAAAAAAATCAGTACAACATGAACAATACTGTCTTAGTTCAATTTTATTTATGCAACTTGTTATTAGAATGCAAAAATGATTTAAATTAAGTCTTGAGAACTACTTGTGCTGCATTTCAAGCATTTAATATATTCTTATCATGTACTTTAGTGTAATTAAGTTTTAGATAATTAACATTTCCCTTAAAGTCTGTCTTGCTCTCTTTTTATCTTTGTTATAGAACATTAAACGACACTCAGTGCTATCTCAATCCTTACTTGGGGGAGGGGAGTATTTTATTCGTCTAAAGTAATAAATAATTATGGTTAAAACTAATTTCAAAGTATTTGAATAGAAATTGACTTTGCAATTGCAGCTGCTTATATTCATATTTCCAATGCAAGCACTCTACTTGCATATATCTGACACGGTTTTTAACTTTAATTATCTCAAACTGCAGTCCTAAGCATATTTATCCAGAAATAATTCCCACTGAACTCAATGAGTAAACACATCTAGAACTAAATTGTAAATAAACCAGCTTAGTTTTTAGAAAAATGATGATGGTATTTTTGCCAGAATTAGGGAGTCATTCACTTTTTATATTTTAAAAGGCAACTTGTGGAATATTCTCTCTTGATCCTTATCTAATTATACTGTGGAAAAGAAATGCAGAAAATTTAAGCAGCAAGGTGTCTCAGAAATATCTCTGATATTTGAAATATAGAAATATCTCTGAAATATAGATTATTATTCGTTTGAATTGAATTTATGAATTAAAGCCTACATTAGTTGGCTAGAATACTCAATCAGTTGGAGCAGGTGGCTTGGTCAAGAGTTTGAGTCCCCAGGGTGCCTGGTGGAATAAAGAGATAGTCTGTGTATCTTTGGTCATGCTTTACAGTCCCAGAGCACCCCTATAAGTGTTAAATCACATTGAGTTACCACACCTAGAAACTCTGGAAGACAGATGACATAAATCAGAATCGGCTTGGCTACATATAATGTTTGTTGCTAAGCATATTAGTAACTAGCAGAGGTTGCCCGGCATTGCCGGGCTGTTTTAAATTGTGTTGGAAGGTTAAATTGTGTTAATGTTTTTTTAAAATTGCTTAGTCTGTAATTTTAATTTTTAAAATGTTTATTTATGTAATTTTTTTTGGCTTGGCTGTTATTAACTGTGATCTGCTTTTTTGAGGATTAATAAAAGAACAAAGTATGATATAATTTTTTAAAATTGTTTTATGTAAGCGAATAATGTTTTAGTTTTTTTAAATTTTTTTAATTAGTTGTACTGTAGGTAATAATTTTAATAATGTAAAAGTAAATTTTTTTTACATTCAATGTTTTTAAAATGTGTTTAGATGTTTTGGGTTTTAATTTGAGTTAAAACTCAGCACAGGATTTTTAAAAGTTTCTATTGTATTTTATTGACATATGTTTGTGATTTGTGTTAAAGTGTGTTTTAGTGTAATTTTTTCAATTTGTTTTTATTTGTGTGACCTTTTGTGTAAAATTTTGAATTTGTGTTATGTTTTTGATTTGTTTTTACTCTTGTGGCCTTTTGTTTGGGGCTGTTTTGTGTTTTTGAATTGTTTTTACTATTGTGGCCAGCAGGTGCTGCTGGTAGGGGTTATTGTATTTTTCTCTCCTGGCCTCTGGGTGGAGCTTCTTCTGGTAAGTAGTCTCTTTCTTTATTCATTTCTTTTCCGGTCCTCGTGGAGGTAGGACATCTTTTGGTAAGTTTGCTTGTTTTCTTTCTTTTGTGTGTGTGTGTGTGTGTGTGTGTGTGTGTGTGTGTGTGTGTGTGTGTGGGGTGGTGGTGGTTGGAATTTGTATTTTTGTCTGTTTGTTTTGTTTTTGATTGTATTTTTGTTTACTTTGTATTGTTTTTTGGTGTTTTTGTTTGTTTTTGTGTATTTTTGGATGTTTTTGACTATGTTTTTAGCAATTTTTTAAAAAATTATTTATTTATTTGGTGGTGGGGAGGGGGCGTGGTCATTGGGGGTTAGGAAGGGTGGGCTAGGTGGTGGGGAGGGAGGCATGGTCATTGGGGGTTAGAAAGGGTGGGCTAGGTGGTGGGGAGGGGGGCATGGTCGGTGGGGGTTAGGAAGGGTGGGCTAGGTGGTGGGGAGGGGGTGTGTGGTCGTTGGGGGTTAGGAAGGGTGGCCTAGGTGGTGGGGAGGGGGTGTGGTCATTAGGGATAGGAAGGGTGGGCTAGGTGGTGGGGAGGGGGCATGGTCGTTGGGGGTTAGGAAGGGTGGGCTAGGTGGTGGTGAGGGGGCATGGTCGGTGGGGGTTAGGAAGGGTGGGCTAGGTGGTGGGGAGGGGGGTCGTGGTCATTGGGGGTTAGGAAGGGTGGGCTAGATGGTGGGGAGGGTGTGTGGTCGTTGGGGGATAGGAAAGGTGGGCTAGGTGGTGGGGAGGGGGCATGGTCGTTGGGGGATAGGAAGGGTGGGCTTGGTGGTGGGGAGGAGGGCATGGTGGGGAGGGGGTGTGGTCGGTGGGGGATAAGAAGGGTGGGCTTGGTGGTGGGGAGGGAGGCTTTATTGTGTTATGGTGCTTTGATTGTGTGGAGTCGTGAAAGTAGATGGGGTTTCCCCTTTAATATCAGTGGGGGGGGGTGCAACCCCCCTCTCCGCTGGCTCCCCTGAGGTTGGGAGGTTTGGGGGGACAAAAGGGGTATGTCCCCCCAACACATCTGGACCCAGGAGACCAGGGAGAGGGGATCGATTCCCCCCCTCCTTAAAACAACTCCGTTTTTAAAGAGAAGAAACCGCTTGGTTTCTTCTCTTTAAAGACGGAGTTTTTTTTAGGAGGGTGGCAATCGATCCACTCTCCCTGGTCTCCTGGCTCCAGAAGGGTTGGGGGGACATACCCCTTTTGTCCCCACAAACCTCCCAACCTTAGGGGAGCCAGGGGAGAGGGGGCTTGCAACCCCCCACCCACTGATATTAAAGGGGAAACTCCAGTTGGGACCTTCAGGCGCCATGGGTGAGGGAAAGAAAGCCGATTGATGTTTGCTTGGCTGTGAGGCGGTGAGTTGTATTTCTTTTTAATTTTTCAGGTGCCGGTTTCCTCAGCATCCTGCGCGCTCATGTCGCGCAGGACTCTGGGGCTTGTAGTTATGGGTTTGTGATTTGTGGTTGTGGTGCGTTTTTTTTCTGCGGCTCGATTTTGATTGGCCGCGGCGCGTTTTTCAATGTTCTTTGTGGTCACGCCTCTCAGCCTGATTGACTGTGGTGCGGCGCGGTGCAAAGAACATTGGGAAATGAAGTTGTTTCCCTTTTTTTGCATTTGTGGGGCTCTTGCCCCACTGGCACATTTCTTAATCTTGTGTTTACCTGTGTACCCAGTTCGGGCGTGTGCACAAATGGTGAGTGCAGGCTAGTAGGGCCTGGCTAAGGAGCCTATGCAAAGTTCCAACAGTTAACCCTCGATTTTATAGGTTAAGATGGGGAATCTTTGACCTTTAAAGTGTTTTGGCCTACAACTCTTACCACATACCATGTTGGCTATGGCTTTTGGTACATGAAAGTGTAAAGCATCTGGAGAGTTAAAGGTTTCCTATCTCTGTATTTAACTGTGTTTTCAGCCTTACCTACTTTGTCCATACAGTAAAACCCCGGGTTACAATCACCTCGGTTTAAGTTTGCTGCGGTTTACAATGGCAAATGCTATGGAAATTCCATCTTGGTTGACAAATTTTTAATGTATTTTTTTGGTTTGCAACGATCAGTTCAATGCATCCTATGGATGGTTTGGTTTACAATTTTTTTGGGTTACAACGGAGGCTGTTGAAACGTACCTCCACCGTAACCTGGGGTTTTACTGTACATGCTTCACACAGAAATAAGTTCAATTCTCTCAGTGGGGCTTACATACCTCCTCACCTTTAAATTATATTAATTCCAGGCTTGTATGTGATAATACCATGCAACTAAATTAACAATAAGATTTGCATCATTCAGAGGTACCATTCTGAAAATTAACTGGACTCCTTAATGCAGTCTCCCCCCCCCCCCAAAAAAAAAAGAAAAGAAAAAAAGAAAAGTACAACCATGATTAGATGTTAAACCTGTGGTCAGTATCGTGCTAACACTAAGTATTGTGGGCCTTTAACAATTAGCAGTTAGTGCATGGATCTGACTATGAAGAGGAATGGAAGTGACATGTTATAATTGCCAAAGAACATCACCTAGTTTCAGAATTATTGATATTGAAAATACGCAGCCATATAGAAAATACTTGTCCAAAGTTCATTGCAGAGAATTGTCTGCATCTTTCAAGAAATGAACTCAGGCTTCCAATGAGACTTTAGTAAATAAGAGGTGTAAGTAAAATGTTATTGTTGGCAAAATCAAAGAGGAATTGTAAAAAAAGAATGAGTTGTTAAGAGCATGGCAAGTATTGTGAGAGAAAGGACTGTGTCCAAGTTTCCACTTCCACATCTTCTGAAAGACATATTCTTTCTTAACCCTATGAGATTTCCCCTTCAAAAACACAGAAGGTAAGATGCTAGTTTGAGCTGAAGTAAATGCTTCTTTGACCTTGGGAATTAATAAGTAAGCTAGATAATTAGGTTGCATAACATCAGATACTGTATGTTACATCCAGTGGTGGGATACATTTTTTTACTACCTACTCTGTGGGTGTGGCATGGTGGGTGTGGCCATGTGGGCATGTGACTGGGTGGGCGTGTCCAGATTGCCATGTGACTTGCTGGGACAGGCCTATGACCCGAGGCTCCAACAACCAGATAGGGGAAGCCCTGGGAGGCTGTGCCACTGGTACAGGAGGCAGGCGCAGGCCTATGATCTGAGGCTCAGGCAACTGGATGGGCGGGGACAGCCAGAATTTCTACTACCAGTACAGGTGTACCGGGGTGTACCAGCTGAATCCCACCACTATTTACATCTTATTAACATGTTTTTCCTTCAACAGTGTGCCCTGAGGAATGCCTTTTTCAGTGATAGGACCTACATATCAAGACTGTATTTATCCTCCCATGACTAATCACAAAAGAAAGCATGATTGTGCCTTTTCGGGCTATAAGCTCATGCTATTTTTGTTCTGAAATATAGTTTAAGTTCTTATCTGTAACT
The DNA here is from genome assembly GCA_035047345.1 of Bradypodion ventrale. Classification (NCBI taxonomy): domain Eukaryota; kingdom Metazoa; phylum Chordata; class Lepidosauria; order Squamata; family Chamaeleonidae; genus Bradypodion; species Bradypodion ventrale. The sequence goes on from JAWDJE010000001.1 coordinate 100,482,411, forward strand.
TTTATAGTTAAAAGCTTATAACAAATATATTTTTCTGATTTAAGTATATTATCTGCAGCTTAAGTCCCGTCTTCATACATTTAAAAATATCTGCATCTATAGTTTTTTAATTGCTGTAATTTCACACGAACAGAGCAACATTTTAAAATAGCAAAACAGCCTAGAAAAGGACAATAAAAATATTTTGCGGATTTTTAGGCATTTCTCTCCCCCCCCCCAAATTTCTCAATCTCAGGTCTTCTTCAGGAATATGAAATACACATTCTTAAGGGAATATATGTTGCAGGAGCCCCCCCCCAGTGCAATCAAGGTTGATCAAAGATTAAGGTTGCAATCCTATACCCTATTGCAGTTTGTAGGTTTAATTGAAGTCAGTACTGCTGTGCAGCCATGTGTAGTATTACAGTGTCAGTAAAGAAAGAACTGGAGTGCAATCTGTATGTTAGAAAGTGTTGTTTGAGATTATTATTGAAAACAAAGAATTGGAGGTGTTTGCATTTGAGCTCCCAGAAAAGTTCAAATTTTTCTGTTTTCTGTTTTTCACCTCTCAAAGAAGCATGTTCGTTTATGTTTGACCTTTATAAAAGTATTTTGAAGGGGAAATGTTCAGTAGCCTTTAATGTGTTCGGGTGCCAGGCTGATCCTATGTCCTTTCTGTACAACTAAATTTCATTCACGTCACCACTAAAAGGGATGGCAATAAAATAGAAGCATTTCCCAACCTCTAGATAACAGTCTGTCCAGGTTATTCTGCTGTGGTAATAGAGTAGACAACACTGCCAGTGACTCAACACTGAGTGACAGGAAGTGGTTAACTAACCTGACAACCCTGAGGATTAATGGCCGTGGGTACCGAAGTCCACAGGGAGGGGCGATGGTCCCTAAATAGATTAAATCCCACTTGATTCTTGCTGGGATAGAGAACTGACGGAATTTGAAGAACTGGTTCTGAAAATAAGAAAGGGTGTATGTGGTATTAAAGGTTGAGTTAGTAAAGCCTATAGTTTCTTGAAAAATGGAGGTAACCCGCAGGAGGAATTGAAAAGGAGCTGGGAACAGGACCTGAAAATTAGGATTGATGATACAAAGTGGAGGAAAAAATGGAAAAAAAGAATCATGAGAACGATAGGAGAATAAAGGAGCATAATTTCAAAATGTTGTGGAAATGGTATTTGACCCCTGTGAGATTAAATCAAATTGATAAAGAGAAGGATAAAATGTGTTGGAGGTGCAAGGAGTCTTTAGGAACTTATGAACATATGTGGTGGAGTTGCAAAGTGGTAAAAGATTTTTGGTGGAAAATTGAAAAAGAGATGGTAGAAATTATTGGTAGTACTATTAAGCTGGGGTCAAATACTGTTTTACTAACGGATGTAGAAAATATTAATTTGAGCAAGGATAAGAAAGAGTTGTTAGAGATTATGCTCACAATGGGTAGACAATGTATTGTCAGAAATTGGAAAAATGATGTGAATTTGAGAATAGAGGACTGGTATAAGGAAATGTGGGATTTAGCATTAAACGATAAGTTAACGTGGGAGTTAAAAAAAGAATAAAGGTTTAATTAAAGAGAATAGGTTCTGGAAGGTGTGGCAAGTCTTCGTGGAATTTGCCTTAAAAGGAGCTGATGCAAATAGACCGGTACTCAGTCAAATGCAGTTTTGGTCAAGGAGTGAATGAGATAATCCGAATTCTCCAGGGCAATGTACAAAACATGAGGTGATTATTATTATTTTTTTAATTGTAGTTTTTGATTTATTTTGCCCCAATGTTGTTTATTAAGGGGTATAACAAAATGTATAATGAAACTGTGTTAATTGAATTATATGAGTGTATAAGATTATTGTCATAAATTTTTTCTTATTTTTATTGTTCTGTTGTTTTAATATGTTTGTTTTGCTTCTTTTTTATTTTTGGTATGTAATATTGTCTTTTTAGTATGTATGTTGTAATTTTGTGTGATAAGGACTAATGATAAGGACTTTGTGTGCCAAAAGGGCTCAGGACCAGAAAGTGAGTCGTGGAACTGGATCAGTGGTACAGGAGTCATGCTGCAATGCAGAAGACAGATGAAAGGCCACTGCATTATAGTATCAGGACAGTCTTCATGGCTGATTGCGATGATGATTGCCTATATTCAGATTCGGATACGGCAGAAGAAGAGATTATCACGTAAAATGGTTGATGTGGTGTCCTGCTGACAGGAATGCACTGAGTCATGCATTCATATTATGGTTCTGTAGCAGGCACAGCAACCAAAATCTGAGCCAGATAAAAATTGTCAAGTGCTGCTAATCAGATGTTCTCCCAGTGGACAGTTTAGTGTAATCCTAGAAACATTTCTTCAGCAGTAAGTCTCATTATGTTCTGTTTCTCTTATTAGGAAGTGCATTTAAGGATTTTAACTTTAAAGAGACATGTTTAGAAGACCTCACATCATGTGACAATAAGCGAGCAAGGGGACATGAATAGTTTTAAGCCACCTTGTGTTCCTAGTTAAAAAGAGAGTATGAGTCCCAGTTATATCAAGTATCTCAATAACATTTCAACAACCACAACAATCAAAACCAGACTTTCACAAATCTAAATTTCATTAGATTATGAAAATTTTACTCAACTGTAGTTTCAAAAGAGAATTCAATTTCCAAGTTCACTAAAGCATTGCAGAAAGCCTTACATCCAATTTGGCAAAGGATCTTTGAATGCTCCGTGTTTCATTTCCCGCCAACTGGATGTTTTTCTAGCTTTCCCACAGTGGAAGATTTTTATATGAATTCTAGACTGAAATGGAAACCTTACACATAGCATATTGTGTGAAAATAGCATGATGGTGCCCTTAGAAAAGGGCATATATAAAATTCCAAAGATACACAAAGAACAAATCTGATTAATATTAGTCTAGTTTATGTGAAGAATATAGATGTTAGATCATTGGCTCATTTAAATGAGGTATGTTAAAAGAAACAGGAAAAAGCAGTGGTCAGTACATTTTGCTAAATTAAACTTTTAGAGTGTCTACAGCAGGGGTGCCCAAACTATGGCCCATGGGCCAGATCTGGCCCATGGAGCCCCATCATCTGGTGCACACTGCCTGCGCCACTCCCGGAAGCAGAAGTAAAATATAAGACGCTGACTGGGAGGCAGAAGGTCAGCAGTTCGGTTCCCGAGTACTGCACGACGGAATGAGCTCCCGTCTTTGACCCAGCTCCTGCCAACCTAGCAGTTTGAAAGCAAGGCATTGCAAGTAGATAAATAGGGACCACTTAGGTGGGAAGGTAACAGCGTTCCATGCTCTCTAGTCATGCCTACCACATGACCACGGAAACGTCTGCAGAAGCAGACAGCGCTGGTTCTTTGACTTTGAAACAGAGATGAGCACTGCACCCTAGAGTCAGATACGACTGGCTTTCGAGCAAGGGAAACCTTTACCTTTATGTGCTGCTGGAAAATACAACTGCGGTTGTCATGAACGCATTTATGACAGCCACAGGTGCTTCTGTGGCAGTGTTTTGCACATGTGTGTACACGTTTTACTTCTGCTTCCGGTGAGAGGAACCACGTGACTGGTACACTGAGCCACCTGACTGGCCCGTGGCCCAAAGGTTTGGGCACCCCTGGTCTACACAGAAACACCAGAGCCTGTAGAAACACTTTTAAAGTATGATAAGTCACTCAGATGGAGCATTTGTTGCATTTCTTGTGCATTCTTTATACCAGTATTTTCCTCGCTATACTATATACTATATATTTTTGTATATTCTGATTTTTTGATTGTATTAATTGTGCATTGCCTTTTGTATTTTATTGTATAACTTGCTCTGTTTATTGTATTTATATATGTTGTAAGCCGCTTTGAGTGGCACTTGTGCTAGGAAAGCGGGATAGAAATAATAATAATAATAATAATAATAATAATAATAATAATAATAATAATAATAATAATAATAATAATAATAATAATAATAATAATAATAATAATAATAATAATAATAATAATAATAATAATGCAAAGCTTAAAGCATTTACAACTGTGAAAACTGCAACAACAAAACCTCTTATTGTTATATACTTTTGTAACAACCTTGAGGAGGTGAGTCCCCCAGTTTTTTCCTAGTGGCAAATTTCAGGCAGCAAGACCTTTCATTTTAGCACCTTACTAAATTTTAAAAAAGAACAACCTAAATGCCAGTAAAAATAATAATCCAAGATCCTATCATTTCTAGCGTTTACTATGGATTTAAAAAACAGAAAATGTTGAAGGCAATGTCCACTGCAACCAGAATTTTTCAATGTAGTGCAAAAGTCCCCATGCAAAAGTGATGGTGGGGAAGGGGAGATAATTTCCTTCGAATTAGTCTTAAACCTGAATAGACTTTAGAACCCAAAAGACTGCCGATGTGAGGTGCGGGGAGAATCACCAAATACCCACTCTGTTTAGTGAACCTAAGCCACAGGGGGAACAATTTGAGAATGAGTTAGACCAAGTTAATTATCTTTTAGGCTTCCTCCATGTGAACAGGAGTTCACTTTATATGTCATAAGGGAGGGGCATCAAGATTTTAGAGATGCTTAGGTGGGGCATGGTTAGGAACCACTGGAATGATAGAGTTTCTCCAAGCAAAGGAAATCTGAACTGCAGCTATAATAATATAACGTATCCTTACTATAATGCATGATGTATTTAGTACATTGAATAACTGACTTGGCTTGAGCTGGTAGCCCTAAGCCCTGCCCATTCTAGTTGAACCTAAGTGTTGTGGAACTCTTCTGAACAATATGAACTATGGTGAAGAAATGGCAGACAGGGAGGTGTGTTTCAGGGGGCGCACACAACTTAGATTCTCCCTATATACTGCTACAGCTTCCAAAATCGCATCTGGCTACTATCCCAAAGCTACTGTAAATGGTATAGTGGAAAATTATACATTTAAATGAAATAAATATATCTTTCTTCAAGAAAACTACAGTAACCATATTTAAGCAAAAATGAGCAAGTTTCCACTGCCTTATTATGTAAGACTTTCCTCTAAATTTCAGAATAACTTTAGTACTCAAAAAGACTGGGATAAAATAAAAAATTGTATGCTTCTGTGTATATGGCAAGCTAGGTTTAATTTGAACTTATTTATGAGGTAACTGCGACAATCATAACAGTAAAGCTATTTTCTCTCTCCACAAAAAGAAAAGTCTCTTAACAGACCTTAGAGAGGATGATACAGCCATTACCTCACAGGGGAGAAGGATTTAAATAATACAACATAGTGGCAAGAGGGTTGCATCAATCTTTACCAAGCATACATTCTACTGTAGAATAGTCAGTTCCAAATATAAGGGGATATTTTGCACACAGTGAATTTAAGTAGAAATGGTGCCACAGGAGTGTTTCAAACTACCTTTAATAAAAGCAGCATACAGGAAAACAGGAGCTGGAGAATTCATATTAATTATTCTAAGAGGCCCTGAAGGAATTGAGGGCTCACATAGCCTCTGGCTCAGTTTTTAAAAGAATAATTACTTTATTGTACATAGTCAATGAAATGAACATGTAAATGAAACTAAAGTAAACAATGACTAAATGCTTTAAAAAGGCAAGCTCCATCTGATGCTGCTCATAAAATCCTATAATGTTATTATACTAGCAAGAAGATGCCAAGTTTGCAACAAATATTCATTTTATAATTTTAATTTTATCTTTGTACTGTGAGGGCTGGCTTCAGTGCTGGGCATCAGCTGGTCCGCCCCAGTCCGAGCAGACCGGTAGTAGACCTGGCTGGCCATGCCCCCTCCCCTCCCCACCCACCTCTTCCCGGGAGAGCGGGCGACCCGACGGCATCGGCTTCAGCTCTTCCTTCTCCTCCAGAGCGGCTGCTGCTGTCTCCTTAATTGGCCGAAGGTGCTGCTCGGGAGGTGGTGGAGGAGGAGGTGGTGGCGTGTGCGTGCCTGGCCATGTGGGAAGGGGAGGGGGAGGTGACATCGCACCACCCAAAGCAGCTCAACCACCCCCACCGCCGCTCCTTGCCTCCTTCTAGCAGCAGCAGCAGCAGCAGCAGCAACTTTCGCGATGCCTGGACCTAGTCCTGCAGGAACTGTCTGTCTGACTCTGGACATTGCGAGAGTTGTCCTGCTTGCGCCATGCTGCCTGGACACCTCTCACAATGCCCAGACAGACATCCTACAGGAAGTTCTCTTCCTGCAGGACTAGGTCCAGGCATCGCAAAAGTTGCTGCTGCTGCTAAAAGGAGGCAAGTAGCGGGGGCGTGCAATCTGTTCTGGGTGGTGCGATGTCAGCTCCCCCTCCCCTTCCCTCAGGGCCAGGCATGCACATCCCACCATCTCCACCAACTCCCAAGCGGCACCTGCAGCCTATCAAGGAGGCAGCAGCAGCCACTGGAGGAGGAGAAGGAAGGAAGAGCCGTCGTCGCTCTTGGGAGGAGGTGGGCGGGATCGGGAAGCAGCAGCAGGTGCTGCACTGGACTCGCTGGAGGACTAGAGGAGGAGGGAAAGCCAAACCATCACGTGAGCACTCCTTCCTCCCCGTCTTTGTCCCAGCTCCTGCCAACCTAGTAGTTTTAAAGCAAGAAATTGCAAGTAGATAAATAAGGACCACTTCGGTAAGAAGGTAAACAGCATTCCGTGCACTCCAGTGTCTAGTCATGCCTGCCACATGACCACGGAAACATCTGCAAAAGCAGACAGTGCTGCCTCTTCGGCTTTGAAACAGAGATAAGCACTGGACCCTAGAGTCAGATATGACTGGTTTTCAAGCAACGGAAACCTTTACCTTTACCTCATGCCATTTGTAATTCATTATTCAGGATTATTACTAGCTGCCTAAAGCCTTCCCCTACTGAAAAAGTCTACTATTTGGTTGGCATTGTCTCGCCAGAAGTATGTGAAGAGATGCTAGCAAATAATGTACAAAATAAGGTAATATAGTACCAAACTCATCCAGTAAAATGGGGCTTGTTGGATACTGGACAAATGGTCTGTGAACATGGAGAAATTCAATCAATGCATTGATAAGTTTTATGCCCTACATATACAAAAGTAAATAAAATATATGGCTGAAATAATGCTAGTGGTGCTTCTGTTCAAAAACAGTTTCATAATTTTAAATTTTAATTTGTTTCAAAATTTACCTATATTTCATATGACTCTTAATTTAAAATTGTGTGAATCTCTGTTACAAAAAAGAAAGAAGATTCTAATTTGTAATACAATCTTGAGGCTTGATTCCCGGGAAAATGGGGTGGGAGGAGAAAAGGGTAAAACTCAAGCTTTATGAAGAGAAATGAATTGTTTTAATACCAGCTCCTGAACAAATTGTATGGCTGCTTGTTGACTGAATTTCAGTCAGTAGGCTTTTAAAAAAGATCATGTTGTCACATTTGGGCAGAGTTATGTAATTATTATATCAGCCCTGTATCTAAATTAATAATTGAATCTAACATTCTCGGGCCCACTGGAATCCGGAAAATATGAAGCAGACAAGGGATTAGCATGGAAAGATCATGCAGTTCAGTGTTATCTTGTCTCAACATCTATAATCCTGTGTTTGAAACAAGAGCATGGAAGCTGGAATCATGACACTGAAATAGGAGAAGGAGAAGTTAGATGCTACATACAGCTGCATAATCAAAGATTATGACACAATCCCTTCTGCATGACAATTAAACAGCAGCATATAAATAGAAATGTTTTCCAGGTGAAATTGAATGGCTATGAGGTATCAGGAAGCTCCCACCTTGCTGACTGAAAAGTGTTTGTCTTTGCTCACAAGACTCAGCCAGGACAGGATGTAGCATAATTTATAGTAGGAATGTGTGGGTGGGTAAACCCTACCAACCACACAACTTTTGGTGAAAGTAAAAAACAACAACCACAACAACCAACAAGGGGGGGGGCACACCTCAATGTGTTTTTTTAAAATGTCCTTTGTTTGCTGAAATACAGCATTATTTCCTTTCCTCCTTTGCTAACAATTAAGCAGATATTCAGAGTATGGAATTGTGGGCAAAAAGTATACAACAAACTACAGAAAGGTCTGCTTTTGTAGTAGGCGAATGTCTCGGAGGATACATTCCCCAAAGTCTCACAGTCTCCCCAGTTTTGAAGAAGTCAGAGAGTATACAACAATTTGAAGGCCTTTTTATAACTCATGGAGCAGACCACACTAAAGTCATGGAGACAGCTTCAGCTGAATGTAGACCCTAGTAGAATCAGGCCAGCCAGGATAAAGTGATCACTTGAGGCAGCAGTGTCTATGTTGGAGGTGGGACTGCCTCCCTGTCTCTACTGGCTACCTCCACTAGCCTCTAGCCACCACACATCCACAGCCAGATAACAGTTCATAGCCATTTCTCTCCAAAATGTCTTGGTTTGGGGCAAGCATTATACAGACAGGAGCCTCCCCCCCAAAAAAAACCCCTAGCCATGCTGTAGAGGCAGAGAGCCATCAAGGTAAAAGAAGACACTGCCACTCCCACTAGCACTTTTTATCATCTTTTGCCATGGCCATGGCACCATGCCTGTGAGTGGGGAATGGGTCAATGTGGCACTGGCAATGTGGTGGATCATTTCTCTTCCTATGTCAGACCATTTTTGGGCTTATGCTGACATTTTCCCCCCAGTAAAATGTACCTTTACCCAGCAGATGCTGTCTGGCCGGACATCCTGCTACAGTAATGGAGTAGACCATACAACCAGCGACTCAATGCTGAGTATTGGGTGTTGGTAAATAACATGACTTCCTAAAGGGGGCAACAGCTATATGTGGATAAGCCCCTTAAGTGGGGTGAAGGTCCCTCTCAGTGGAGGAAATGCCACTGGAAACCATTAGGCCCAAGGGCAAAATGAGTGGAGGAGGAACCATTCTGTTTCCCAGCAGTTATTGAGGCGGAGGAGCCCATGCCAGATGGACTGGCTGAGAAGGCACAACTTGTTACTATCCTCAAGGATGTGGCAGTCCATTGGAGTCCTGGTGTTAAATCCTCCATGTCACATTTCAGATGTGCCGCAGGAGATTATAGTTTGTGGATCACTTCATGGCAAGCTGGGATCCAGCTTAAACAAATTCACGTCAATGGCATTTCCCCTGTTTGTCATTCTTTTTTCATCCATTGTCTGTGAAAATGATTTTTAGGAAAGAATGTATACTCAGAGACAAGTAGCAGCTACTGCCCCTGCCCCAGCAGGGCTTAGATTTGTTCAAGATCTAGCTTTTGCCTAAGCCAGTGATGGCAAACCTTGGCACTCCAGGTGTTCTTGAATTTCAATTCCCAGAAGCCCTGATCAGAAGGAGTGCTGACTTGGGCTTCTGGGAATTGAAGTCCAAAAACACCTGGAGTGCCAAGGTTCACCATCACTGGCCTAAGCCAAGCACAAGAAAGTATTTGACTTGACTTTGTCCAACTTGTCTGAACCTACTTTCCAGAATTTTTCTACCATGGTTTCATATAACTTATCTTAACCTAACACCATTGGTCTTGACTTCCCTTGAGATAGCCAAGAACCCACAAAACAGTATTCTGGTCAGTTTTGTAGCAATTGCTATACCACATATTCCTTGGAAAAGCTCTGTCGTGATTAGCAGAAAAATCATTTATAAACATCTGATCCATCTTGTCTCTCCTAGAGTCTTAAAAAAAAAAATCATCCTGGCAATTTATTCATTTACATGGCTGGTTTTCCTCCTTGATGTTTTCCATTAAGTGACAAAAATAAGTTCCACAGGCATTTTCCAAAAATGAGTTTCTTTGTATTCCAAAACTCTCTAAATAGAGTGGAAGCTGTAATAAATGTTTAACCAACCATATTTAGAGATTGCTTAATATAAGTAAGCTTCTTTTCAAGCTCATGGGATTTGCAATATGAATAATGTGAGCTGCTGAATCTTTAATATTTCACACCCAAAGAAAAGCCTCAAGGTAACTTTTAGCACACTGTTGTAATCTAGGGGAATGAATTAATCATAATCTCACATCCTCGTGCACATTGTAAATCTGATGTTTATTTCAGGTGTAGCGACTGTCTCCAACTTACATATTAATGGGCTTGGAAATCACACCCACATGAGTATCTCCTGAAATGAAAAAGAAATGCTGGGATGGAACTGCTGCGCATCAAAATGAAATGATCTTATTAGCTCAACAATGGGCATAAAGAATAAACTGTAAGAACCATCTGCATCTCTGGAATTTCAACAACATATGGTCTTAAAGATTTAATAAAAACTTATCTTGTCTGATTTGCTGCCCATTGTTTTGTCAATCTCTTTATCAAACAAACCACTTCATAAATTCTTCCCATCACCTTTAAAATTTTATTTCCGCTACTTTTTAATCTCTTTGTTGCTTGCCCTATGTGCTTTGATGCCTCCCTCTCATCTATTCGGATGAAACATTATGTTTCATCCCTCAGGTTTTTCTTGACATACCTGCAGAGGGGGAAAAATATCTTACTCTCAATACCCTGCTAATTAAGGACAGTTCAGAATCTAAATTTTGAAAGGAATGTGAACATCCAGTCTGAATGTGGTGGCACAAGAGTGACATTAAATTTTGAATTCATCCCTTTGAAACCTAGAATTTCGATTACACTTATATACTGCCCATTAATGCTTGGCATACTCTCTGAGCAATTCACAAGGTAATTAGCATTTTTGCCCCCAATATGCTGGATATTCATTTTACCAACCTTGAAAGGATATAAGATTGAGTTAACCTTGATCCCGTTAGGATTGAACTCAGATTATGAACAGATTTTTGGTGCAGGTTAACCTCTGTGCCATGAGGGCTCAGAATGCTTACCTGAGCATAATTTCCCCCTTGGAAATATGAAGAGTTCTATTTATTAGTGAAATACACTTGTGGTACCAAAAGTGCCCAAGTCTTTGTTCTTGTTAACAAAGTTATAGAAATTAAGAGCCTTTCATATCTAGAAATATATCTCTAGAAAGATACAGGTAGGAGTTTATTGACATGGTACAGCTAGCAGTTCGAAAGCAAGAAATTGCAAGAACAGTAAAACCTCTACTTACGAAAAAAAGTCCGTTCCGTAGGCTTTTGATTAAATCAATTTTTTTTTGTAACTCGAAATAAACCCATAGGAAAAATTAATTTTTTATGTAACTCAAAGCAAACACATAGGAAAAATGAAAATTTTATCTAAATCGAGGCATTTGTAAGTCGGGGTTTTACTGTAGATAAATAAGGACCTCTACAGTGGGAAGGTAAACAGCATTTCGGTGCTGAGGCATGCCTGCCAGATGTGCACAGAAACATCTGCAGATGCAGACAGCACTGGCTCTTTGGCTGTAAACAAGAGATGTGTACTGAATTCTAGAATGTGATACAATTAGCTTTTGAGCAAGGGTTACCTTTACCTTTACCTTACAGCTACAGCAAGCTCCTCCTCCTTCCTGATTGTGGTTCAAAAATACCACAATCTTTGAGGAGGCTCTTTCTGTGTACCCCTACAGCAAGCTAATAACCCTTTAACTACCTATGGAATCTTGGGTTCTGTAGTTCAGTGAGGTACTTAGATTTTTCTGCTAAAGAGCTTGAGTGTCCTCTCCTGGACTAGAGAGCTATTTCAGACTTAGCCCTACTGATGAAATATCTTTTGTTCAATGAAGTGTAACTGAATTGAGTCAGATTACATAATTCGGTGCGATTATATTCTTTCTTTGACAGGATATACTACGGTAGATTATGTGTGGTATATTGTGATGGCAGAAAATAAAAATATGGAATTAGAAACCTCAGTGATGAGTTTGTTATCTCCCCCCGCCCCCCCCTTTCAACAGGTAAATTTGAAATGGTAGTAATCCAAACCTCTTGAAGCCAAAGTTAACATGAAATCACTCTCTGGAATGAGTCCTGTAAAGCATATCCATCTCAAAACTGGCATATGAAGCCTTAAAAGAAAATGCTATATAGCTTTTAAAATGTAGATTCTCTGTCATTTTCGAATGTATGGGCAGTCAGTCAGAAATTAATATTCCTGCAGTATATCATTACATTGTCTGATACACAATAACTACTAAACCAGAAATCCTAAGAGAGGAAAAGATATGGGGAAAAGATAGTACAGTACAGTATTTATAAAATATGCATTTCATATCTGTAAGAACATACAGCTACATGATTAATCATTTCTGATATGTCATGCATCAATAATTATAAAGAAATCTCAATGCTTATCAGAAAATTAGTTAGTGAGAAAATGCATTACCCTTATCTCTAAACTATTTTTAATCTGTAATTCTTGCATTTATCTTTCCATCTTTCCACAATGAAGTGACTAATGAACCGACACAAGTATCAGTATACTGGTTCTAAGGTAGAGCGTGCCAATTCTTCATTGCCTGGTTTACTCTAGTAATTGAAATAAAAAATGTATGAACAATTAAATTGGTGTGTGAATATATGAGCATTAAATTATCCTTCAACAGTTTATATTGTATATTTGTTTCATGCTGTGTGGGGTAAATAGGCCCTAGGTTCAATTCCTGGCATCACAATTGAAAAATATCAGATAATAGGTGAAGTAAATTAATTGTCTGAGACCATGGGGAGCTACTGTCAGACAAATGAAGAGCGAGTTTTTGTAAAGTTAATGGTTCTTAATTGCCTATTTATTTATTTAATTCAATCACCACAGAAAGAGCCTCCTTGAATCACAATCCGGCATACCCTGGTAACGGCATCAGAAACGGCAATCTTGCGTTGCTGGCTAATCTTTCTCACACTAGGTCAGGTGAAAGGAACCACAGAATGAATTTACCAAAAGGTGGCTTCATCTTGACAGTTTCACGACCAGCCCAGACAGGGAAGAAGAATCATGTTCAATTACTTTGCATTACAACTTGGATAGCTTGTAGCAAAATACTGCTCCCACTGGGAGGATAATGATTAAATTCAAAGAGGCCCAAGGAGATTGAGGGGAGTAGAGGATTATGTCATAGCCTGTGTTACCCAGAAAGCCCAAAGATTTTGACAACGCAAATACTGGTTTCACTGCATGGTAGATTATATTTGCTATGATTTATTTACCACATTAGATGCTACTCTATAACACGGTTCTTTGGGCAGCATCCCTGTTCTAATCACGATTAATAGCTATTCAAATTAAAATGGAATGCTTCATAAGAAACACGATCAGTAGAAAACAACATTGATTCCCACTCCTCTCCAGCAACACCAAGAAAATTGGATGGATTTGTTAAATGTATTACAAGATTTTTAAAGGCCTGGAATTATTTTTATTATTATTATTTTTAGTCTTGACTTCAAAAAACAACAGTGCAGCCAGCAAGTAAGCTTCTTTGAGAAGAAATCCTGCATCCAGCAACAGCAATTTAAACTTGTAAAAATGAAAGGCCTTTTTTTCATTGTGCAGCTAGTAACTCTGCTGGATTTCATCTTCACACACAATTCTCAGTTCATCCTATTCAGAAAATCTGAGCTTCAGCTTTTGGTGGGCTGGTTGAGTGAGTGACAGGCAAATTCTGCTGAAAGTTCCTCAGCTTAAGGTCTGTTTGCTAAGCCGATCATACTACTCAAAGGGTAGGGGACACAGAAACAGCCTCCTTGAAGATTGTGGTATTTTTGAACCACAATCTGGCACACCCTGCCAATGGCAATCTTGTTTTTGCTGGCTAATCTTTTTCACACTAGGTCAGGTGAAAATAACCGCAGAAAGAACTCATTAGAAGGTTCCTTCATTTTGGCAGTTTTACGTCTGGCCTAGATACAGAAGAAGAAGAAGTACTCAAAAGGTTGGAGTGGGACCTGAGAGACCCAGTGCTAGTCCCAAGTAGAGATGTGAAGGCCCGGGGGGGGGGGGGGGGGGGACAAAAAAAATCAGGGGGAAACCTGGGTTTTTTCCGTTTTTTTGTGAAAATTGCAAAAAATAGAAAAAATAAAAAATATATTATGGAATGTTTTATTTTAACATGATGAATAAAATATTTTAAGATAAGGCCGGGTTCAAATATTTTATAAATCATTTCTAAAAAATATGTATGGTATCAGATTATTTTCAAATTTTCCAAAAAATTTCGTTTCCACACGATTTTTCCCCCCTGAGCTTCAAAATTTCCGGAAATTTTACTTCTCTAGTCCCAAGTGAGCCATGAAACTCTGTCTAGCTGATACTGGAGTTGCCATTCTCTCTCCCTCCCAGTCTGGCCTCTCTCAGAGTTATGATGGGGATAAAATGGGGAAAAGGTGAACCATATTAGAACCTTAAGCTGATTAGAGAAAGGGTAGGATTTGAACATAACATAAAATAAAAAAGGTGGGCTTTTCCCTTTTCTTTTCCACAACATTGAATAACAATATCCTTGTGCACTGATCCCTGGCTTTCTAAAAAAATAATGTGTCCATTTAATCTCTGTTCCATTGGTGAATTTTCCCTCCTTCCTTTTCTGCCTGCCTGGCTGCCTATGAAGGCTAATGGTCTACAGATATTATAGTGCTTCAGAAATCTTTACCATTAGAAAGTCAATCATCCCTATGTGTCCAGCTCCTATGCACCAGGCTGCACTGAACTTCATGTGAAGGAGTGGATGTGAATAGGATTTCAGTTTAATAATGTGCACCTTCAAGCATCTGCATGCCGTACTAAACTGTGTTTTAGCTAAGTCTCCCTGGCATTATTACCCACAAAGTATTTTCTTTTTTCACTGCTTTGTACCTGGAAAGGAAGAAAATAAACATGTTCACTTCAATTTCCCCACCTTGTTACCTTTGGGGTTTGTTTTATTGTTGCCCTCAAGGTCACTTTCTTTATGCCAAGAACATCTATTGATGTTTTATTAACAAGCTATTTCCTTTCGGAGAACATAGCAATATCACTGCTTTTGTTGTTGTTGTTCAGTTGCACAGTCGATTCCGACTCTTTGCGACCCTATGGACTATTGCTTGCCAGACACCTCTGTCCTCCACCATCTTCCTCAGCCTGCCTAGCTCTGTGCCCATTGCATCTATATTATACTAGCAGAGGTTGCCCGGCGTTGCCGGGCTATTTTAAATTGTGTTGGAAGGTTAAATTGTGTTAATGTTTTTTAAAAATTGCTTAGTCTGTAATTTTATTTTTTAAAATGTTTATTTATGTAAATTTTTGGCTTGGCTGTTATTATCTGTGATCTGCTTTTTTTGGTTTTTTTGGGAGGATTAATAAAAGAACAAAGTATGATATAATTTTTTCAAATTGTTTTATGTAAGCGAATAATGTTTTAGTTTTTTGAATTTTTTAAATTAGTTGTACCGTAGGTAATAATTTTAATAATGTAAAAGTAAATGTTTTTTACATTCAATATTTTTAAAATGTGTTTAGATGTTTTGGGTTTTAATTTGAGTTAAAACTCAGCACAGGATTTTTAAAAGTTTCTATTGTATTTTATTGACATATGTTTGTGATTTGTGTTAAAGTGTGTTTTAGTGTAATTTTTTTGACTTGTTTTTATTGGTGTGACCTTTTGTGTAAAATTATGAATTTGTGTTATGTTTTTGATTTCTTTTTACTCTTGTGGCCTTTTGTTTGGAGCTGTTGTGTGTTTTTGAATTGTTTTTACTATTGTGGCCAGCAGGTGGTGCTGGTAGGGGTTATTGTATTTTGACTGTTTTTTCTCTCCTGGCCTCTGGGTGGAGCTTCTTCTGGTAAGTAGTCTCTTTCTTTATTCATTTCTTTTCTGGTCCTGGTGGAGGTAGGACATCTTTTGGAAAGTTTGCTTGTTTTCTTTCTTTTGTGTGTGTGTGTGGGGGGTGGGGGTGAGGGTGGGGTGGGGTTGGAATTTGTATTTTTTGACTGTTTGTTTTGTTTTTGATTGTGTTTTTGTTTACTTTGTATTGTTTTTGGTGTTTTTGTGTATTTTTGGATGTTTTTGACTGTGTTTTTAGTAATTTTTTAAAAATTATTTATTTATTTGGTGGCGGGGAGGGGCAGGGTTGTTGGGGGTTAGGAAGGGTGGGCTAGGTGGTGGGGAGGGGGGCATGGTCATTGGGGGTTAGGAAGGGTGGGTTAGGTGGTGGGGAGGGGGGCATGGTCATTGGGGGTTAGGAAGGGTGGGCTAGGTGGTGGGGAGGGGGCATGGTCATTGGGGGTTAGGAAGGGTGGGCCAGGTGGTGGGGAGGGGGCGTGGTTAGTGGGGGATGGGAAGGGTGGGCTAGGTGGTGGGGCGTGGGGCGTGGTCGGTGGGGTTAGGAAGGGTGGGCTAGGTGGTGGGGAGGGGGGCATGGTCGTTGTGGGTTAGGAAGGGTGGGCTAGGTGGTGGGGAGAGGGCGTGGTCGGTGGGGGATAGGAAGGGTGGGCTAGGTGGAGGGGAGGGGGACTTTATTGTTATGGTGCTTTGATTGTGTGGAGTCATGAAAGTAGATCGGGGTTTCCCCTTTAATATCAGTGGGTGGGGGGTTGCGACCCCACTCTCCGCTGTCTCCCCTGGGGTTGGGAGGTTTGGGGGGACAAATGGGGTATGTCCCCCCAACCCTTCTGGACCCAGGAGACCAGGGAGAGTGGATCGATCCCCCCTCCTTAAAACAACTCCGTTTTTAAAGAGAAGAAACCGCTTGGTCTCTCCCTGGTCTCCTGGGTCCAGAAGGTTTGGGGGGGGGCATACCCCTTTTGTCCCCCCAAACCTCCCAACCCCAGGGGAGCCAGCGGAGAGGGGGATCGCAACCTCCCCACCCACTGATATTAAAGGGGAACCTCCAGTCGGGACCTTCAGGCACGCAGGACTCTGGGGCTTGTAGTTATGGGTTTGTGATTTGTGGTTGTGGTGAGTTTTTTTCCTGCAGCTCGATTTTGATTGGCCGTGGTGCGTTTTTCAATGTTCTTTGTGGTCGCGCCTCTCAGCTTGATTGGCTGTGGTGCGGCGTGGCGCAAAGAACATTGGGAAAGGAAGTTGTTTCCCTTTTTTCGCGTTTGTGGGGCTCTTGCCCCACTGGCACATTTCTTAATCTTGCGTTTACCTGGGTACCCAGTTCGGGCGTGTGCACGAATGGTGAGTGCAGGCTAGTAGGGCCTGGCTAAGGAGCCTATGCAAAGTTCCAACGGTTAACCCTCGATTTTATAGGTTAAGATTACTAGCTGATTGCCCGGCCTTGCCGGGGGTTATTGATTTTGTTTTTAATTGTGGGAAGGTATGTATGGCAGGACAAGAGGCAGGTATCCATCAGGGAAGGTGCTCTCCCTGGTAGATCCCTGCCTGGCACCTTTGCATTTCCCCCTCAGCTGTTTCGAGGGCTGGCTCGAAACAGCGGTGGTGGAATGGCATGGGCGAGAGGCAGGTATCCATCAGGGGAGGTGCTTTCCCTGGTAGATCCCTGCCTGGCGCCTTTGCATTTCTCCCTTAGCTGTTTCGAAGGCTGGCTCGAAACAGCGAAGGGAGAATGTCAAGGATGAGAGGCAGGTTTCCATCAGGGGATGTGCCTTCCCTGGCGGATCCCTCCCTGGCACCTTTGCATTTTCCCCTCAGCTGTTTCGAGGGCTGGCTCGAAACAGCGGAGGGGGAATGCCAAGAGCGAGAGGCAGGGATCTGCCAGGGAAGGTGCTCTCCCTGGCAGATCCCTGCCTGGCACCTTTGCATTTCCCCTCAGCTGTTTCAAGGGCAGCCCTATGGGAAAGGCTGGAAGGGTGAGGAAACACATTCCACACAAGCACGGCCACATCCCTTCTTTATGGGTTAAGATTATGTGTTATTGCATAATTATTTTCTATATTGTATTATTATGTATATTGTATAACTATTGTATTGTATAACTATTGTGTGAGCTGCCCTGAGTCAGGTTTCCTGATTGGGTGGCATACAAGTGTAAAATTAAATTAAATTAAAATTAAATTAAAATCTACAAAACCATCTAGCCATCTCATTTTTGGCCACCCCCTTCTTCTTTTGCCCACCACCTTTCCAATGTTGTGTGTTGCATGCTTGCTTTCAAAATGAAAGGAAAAAGCAATGTGAAAAGGTTTACTTTTTGATAAAGTTCCTAGTTATTCTTTTGGAAAACCACGGATAAATAATGCAATGTCTTTTACCAATGTCTTGTGAAAGATTATAGGCGAAATAATTTCAGAGTACTGTATCAGATTATGCTAATTAAAATGTATTTTGTGTTGCTTGCAATATTCGATGAGATAGATAGATAGATAGATAAAATTGCTCCCCCCCTCATTCCCTCATTCAGCAATGTCTCTAAAAAGCAAGCCAGGCTGGTATGCTTATCCAGCCTCACATCCTTATTAGTCCAATGGCAGGCCATTCAGCAACAAATCTTTTACCCAGCAGCTTGTCACCATAGCTCTATGCACTGGAAGATGCTTATCTGCCCTTTTGCCCACTATTACCAACCTTTCAATCTGTGCTCTGTAACAGCTAGAATGGTCTGCTCGATTCCAAACTGCAATGAGATGGACTGATAGAAAATGTGAATTACTAGACCACAACAGGATCAAAGCAGTTGTAATAAGGGAAATCCTGACAATCTTACATTGTTCTCCTCAGAGTAATCCATCAAACTAAGTTCATTATTGTCATCTGGGTTGGTACACTCAAAAGAGTTGTGGATCCTCAGGACAGTCATATGAATAATGCTGCAAACTAAATTTGCAACAGTGTAATTGCCAGGACCATCAATCATACTGGTTTTTTAGTAGCACTAATTACATCTAAATAAATACAAATAGTAATTCAGTGATACACATTAAAATAGCTATTGAATAATTTAATGTGGCAAACTGCTATGAATGAGCAAAAGTAAGAAACTTTATTATGGGAATCTACAGCAGGCTCCAGTAATGGAAATAACATTCTCACCAGCATATAGGTCTTCAGATATTTTTTTTAAAATGATCTATTTAATTTGATCTTTCTTTCTTTGTGTCAGAAGCACCACAGTACAGAACAAATATCTCAGATAATGTTCACCCTATAGGAAGGAGCATTTGGGGCAGCTGAGTCTCCCATAGTGGGGATAGAGCAGGGGTGCCCAAACCTTTTGGGCTGTGGGCTGGTCGCGTGATTCAGGGGGCTGGTTACTAATTCATCCAGACCACCAAGCTCTCATCACTCCCAGAAGGGCACGTATGGGAACATTTTACATCCACTTCTGGGAGCGACGATGGCTTCGTGGGCTGGATGAATTGGCATCGGGGGCCGGATCCAGGCCCTGGGCTCTAGTTTGAAAACTCCTGGGATAGAGAATGCTGACACAGATGCCTGTTCTCCATCATCTGGAAGGAATGTGTTAGTGCAAACCTCCTATTTTCTTAAATTTATTTTGGATCTTTCAAGTCAAGTCTGTAGCCTGTTAAGTAACTCCCAGGTAATGCAGTTCTCCATGTGACCAGAGCTTCATGGGATTCCATCCATTTTAAGAGGCAGGTAGTCCTTTCTTTTCACATTACGGTTCTGGCATTCTTTGGAAGTCTTTGTTTTCTGGGTCAATACACTATCAATTGCATGTTCATGCATGTTCATGCAAGGTCTTTTCAGCAAAATGACTCACCCCAAGCCAAAACCAGGTGATCCATTTCAGTTCCTTGATTTGACAGTAAAGGCATCATTATCAACTTTGGTGAAATGCAAAGTATTGTTGTTTTTAAAATAAACAAGCCATTCAGTGAAATTGCAGGCTGAGAGTAAATGAGATCACTTCCCTTTCAACTGCTGTAAAATGATAGGCAATAACAGAGCTGCCAAATCAGAGGAAACCAGAAAAGAAACATTCTGTGGGCCGTGATTGAATGTGAACATAAAAGAATGTCAGGTAGATTGATGCTTTATTGTGATTTCATATTTGAAAGTGGCAAACAAAGACAAAATGTGGTTGAAAATGTGAAATTGCAAGCTTTCTATCTATTTCAGGGGACTTGGCAGATGCCGCGTACCTTGTCTTTTGATCCTGATCACACCCCCTGTGCCTTTCTACACATTGATCGTCTGTTTCATGTGAAAGCTTGTCTGGGGAAGAGCTCTACAGATTTATGTTCATATGAACACATTTTCTCACCAGTGTATATTTATTGTAAAGTAAGTTGTGAATGCACAAAGCAGAGGTTAGGAATGAAATAAAATTTGCACATCAGGGAAATTAATGGATAAAGGCACCTGGCATTCAACTTGGAAATCTCCAATTACTGCCTTGCTTCTGAATTTAGACCAATTAAATAATGTTCCTGGCAGTTTAAAAAAACCAATTTACAATGCATCCGTTTTTCACCTTTTCACAACATCAAGTCTTAATCTATTTTGCATGTTTATTCTCTGCTCCTCCTTCTTGCCTTCCTTTGGCAAAGCTTCGGACTTTTAACTGGAACTGGTTCATTTCATTTACTAGCACTCCTTTGTAAGAGACTACATCATAAAAAATCATAGCGATTAGTATTTTCTTTCAGAAAATATCTCCAGAAAGCTAAAGAAACGGCAGATCATAACAAAGGAAGATAACTCAGTGTCTTTTGTTACATTCACTTGTATTATGTTTCACATAGTTATCTAGACTATCCTTTCATTTGAATCTCTCTTTAATGTTGCAAGATGAGAATACAGAAACAGACACATTTTCATAATTGTGTGGTGGTTGTATGTTACAAAATAGTTCTACTTGGGACACTTATAGAAATATTGTTTTCATCCTAACTTGGTGTTAGGGATCTAGACTTAGGGGAGGATGACACTTCCTGAACACTTTTTGGGGAGGGCACAAGGAGCTAAGGTGGGAGTTGATGAGAGCCATATCTTGCTTCTACTGATGACAGAATCCTGTTAAGTGGAACTTTGCTTACATAAGTCCTGCCACTGGGATCAGACATAGGATCCTAGTGTATGGCTGATTCTTAGTTTCAATTGCAATGCCATATTTCAGAAAAAAATAAAAGTGTGGAATAACCTGAAAGAAAAAACAGCTCTCAGTGCTGGCCCATCAAGTGAACACCAGCTAGGGAAAAGTAACCGAAAGTTCAGTTCAGAGAATTAAAATCAGATGTGTCCATTTTCTACCTCAATTCCAGCAATAAATGACTCCTGAAGTGTCAGTGTCATATTTCATCCCCTGACACGTTTTTCTTCCCAACCCAAATATCAATCTGGTTCTTATTCTCTGTATACTAATGTGTGGTGCTGCTGTGGCTCGGCCCAGCAGAGCTCTGCAGCTGGCAAATGCTGCAGTAGAGGTAAGGGAGAGTTTCTTCACTTGAGTTCAAAATGAGCAAAGCAGAGAATGTCCAGGGGGTCAGAAGCTGGTCGAGTTATACCAAGGATGCAAAGGTCTTCCAGAAGTGTAGTTGAGGTCACAAAATCCAGTATTCAGAGTCAAGAAGCTAGGTGCGCAGTGTCGGGTCCACAATAAAGAATTGATCTGACAAGAGCCTGCCAGCATGCCCCCTCCTTTAAGGGAATCATCCTGATTGCTGGCACCTGGCCAAGCTGTCAAGCTCCGATCCTCTGGCCTGGCTTGGCCCTGATGGACCAGCTCCAAAGTGACAGCTGGCTGCTGGGCTAGTGCCAGTCCATGTCCTCCTGCTCAGTACCCGGATCTGGGCCGGCCATGGCCTGAGGGACTGGCAGGAGGTCCTCCTCAGGCTCAGGCTCCAGATCGAAGCTGGCAGCAGGCAACTGGGCCAGCTGACTATCCTCCTCCTCCTCACACCCAGGACCCCAGGGTACAACAGGTGCACACTTTTTAAAATCAAATTCTGCGGTATTCAGCACTACCTAATGTAGCCATGTCAATATATAGAAGTAGTGTTTATCATTACTCCTTCTCTTTTAAACAAATACACATAACTATCTCTGGATGAGATCAGAAGAGAAAAGAGCTTGCATTCTTATTTGCTTGTGGCACAGTTTGATGAGAGCTGTTTCAGAATAATCACAAGATACATGGAAAATCACAGCTAAGCCAACCCTGATTTGTGTCCAATCTGGACTATTTTGGTCCAGTGATAGGGTACTCATTGTTTGGGCTTGGTTAGAGTGATTTCCACGTGGACAGAAGGATCACTTTAAACGAAACTGCTTCCAGCAAAGCGATCCTTTCCCATGCGACTGAGCACGATCCTTTCTCTCCAGCTGATCACGCTGTCTGTATGCTACATAATATCTACTCTGCCCCACACAGTGGGAATGATGTCACTACAAGCAGCAAATTGCCCCTGACTAAAGGCTTCCTTTAGAGATGTAGAATAGGAGGCATGCTTCTGATATTCAATACAATTTGCTACAGTTGATGGCTTCATTCCTGTTGTGCATGCAGAGATGCACAGAAGGATTTCAGCCATATATTTAAGCCAGCCAAGTAGTTTGTGTAATTCAAAACAATTATGCTCATTGTCTATCTGTACAAGGCAGGATCACTGTGCAGACAGGGCCTGAATGTATTTCTTTTCTTATGTTTGGGATACATGGAGACAAAGGTGGTCAATGCATATTTTTACACATGGATTGCTCTTGATTGTTCAGTGACAGTCTTTAATAAATTATAGGTGTCAAAGCTTTTGTCCAGGGGACAACAGAATTGATAGTTAATATCTTCTGATAACAGAGCAAGATATCCCAAATTAATTAGACTACACCAAAGGCCAAACTCCTTGTGCTAACTTAAACTGGATCATCAGGCACAGATACTCTAAATCCAAGTGCCTATAACCACTTAGAAGCATATAGAAAGCATCAAAGCAAGACAGATGTTCAAATTCCCCCTACATAAGCATTGACAGCTTAGTTATCAATCAATTGTTCTGAGTTATTTATTTATTTATTTATTTATTTATTTATACTTCAATTTGTATCCCGCCCTACTCAACACATGGCCGACTCAGGGCGGCTAACAACATATAAATGACCCCAGGACAACTCAAGGGGTTTACATATACGATACAAGATACAGTGTTCAAAATACAATAATCAATACAGTGTTTCACATAAGTACAATAATACAAATTACAATATTAAGCAAAACAATCCACAAAATACAAAATATCAGCACACATCAGAAAAAAGAAAACAATTCACCTGAAGCCACCCACGAAAAACCCTGTCTCCAGAGTCTTATAAAGGGGGGGGGGGGGACAGGGCCCTGGGATGCCAGCCGGTGGCATGGCTGGAAGGCCTCTTCACCCCCACCGGGGCCGGGAGCACTACGTGGAGGATTCACCCGGCAGACCCCCTCGCCTTTTAAGTCCTGGCGAAGGGTGGAGGGTGGGGCCCGGAACGCCAACCAGGTGGTGCGTCCTTCGGCTCCCTCGGCCAGGGAGCCCTTTTAACCTCCCCGCCCGGTGGCAGGGGGCGGGGAGGGACGGCTTCGCGCGGCGGCTGCGGCGTCCTTCGGCTCCCTCGGCCAGGGAGCCCTTTTAACCTCCCCGCCCGGTGGCAGGGGGCGGGGAGGGACGGCTTCGCGCGGCGGCGGCGGCGTCCTTCGGCGTCCTTCGGCTCCCTCGGCCAGGGAGCCCTTTTAACCTCCCCGCCCGGTGGCAGGGGGCGGGGAGGGACGGCTTCGCGCGGCGGCTGCGGCGTCCTTCGGCTCCCTCGGCCAGGGAGCCCTTTTTAACCTCCCCGCCCGGTGGCAGGGGGCGGGGAGGGACGGCTTCGCGCGGCGGCTGCAGCGTCCTTCGGCTGCCTCGGCCAGGGAGCCCTTTTAACCTCCCCGCCCGGTGGCAGGGGGCGGGGAGGGATGGCTTCGCGCGGCAGCTGCGGCGTCCTTCGGCTCCCTCGGCCAGGGAGCCCTTTTAACCCGCCCGGTGGCAGGGGGCGGGGAGGGACGGCTTCATGCGGCGGCTGCGGCGTCCTTCGGCTCCCTCGGCCAGGGAGCCCTTTTAACCTCCCCGCCCGGTGGGGTTATCTTATCTTATTTAAACAGATAGATGAGATAGTTATTGTGCCAAAATGGTTAGCAGATAAAGTAGATCAAATTCCCAGATTAGGTGTGTTATGATGTTATCTGCAAGGCTCTTGGGATCAAAGAGAAATAAAAAGGCAAGGACAGTAAAAGACCATAGGATAACTGGTTAGAATAGGGCAGTTAGCAAAAAGAATGAAATAAATATTTTTTGGGATGCTTGTATTTTCTTTTGTAACTGGCTGGGTAGTTCAGTAGTTTAGGTACCTGGTTGGGGAGCCAGAAGTTGGGAGTTTGGTTCCCCACTGTGCCTCACAGGGGATGAACCAGCCTTGTAGCCATAGGGCAAGTTGCACCATCCAAGGCTGCCATTCAATTTTTTTTATTACCTGCTCTTTGAGCATGGTATGGTGGGCGTGGCCAGGGGGAAAGCCCTGCGTTGCACCTGAATTAGGACTACTTTATTTCAAAACTTGGATGGGCGGGGCCAATCAGAATTTCTGCTACCGGTTCTGGAGAACTGGGATGAACCTACTGAAACCCGCCACTGAAGGGCGCCCCCCAGAAGAAGGAAATGGTAAACCATTTCTTACTACTCTCTACCTGAAAAGTGTTGCCATAAATCAGATTAGGTTTCACAACACACAATGATAATGATGATGATCCTTGCTGTCAAGTCACCTCTGATTTATGGTGACCCTATAGAAGAGCCATCTTCAAAATGTCGTATCCTCACAGCCCTGCTAAACCTTGTCAACCCATCTCTCTTTTCATCTTATTATTTTCCTACTGCATTCAACTTTTCCCAGCTGTTGTGTTCCTAATACTATGCCTTTGCAACAATGTAACACCCATCAACTGTAACACTGTAACCTTCTGTAATAGGACGCGAGCTAGTAACCACTAGGTGGCAGTAGCGAGCGTCCAGCTCATATGGTTCCAATTACGCAATAACTCCAGCGCGGGAAGATTCCCGCCACTACCTCACCTGGACAAGAAGGGCATGACCAGGGATGTCGTCATGCGGGCAGTGGCCAATGGGCTATCGTGGAGCCACATTCAAATGTATAGCCACTGTATATATTGAGCTGTTCGTCCACCATTACCACATGTTCCCCCGGACCACCATGCAATAAAGATGTGTTAAGCCAATTCTTCGGCTGTTCCTGTGTCTTGGTTCTCATACACCAAATTGGCGACGAAGGTGGGATCATGGATCCCCACGAGATCAAGACACATGCCGGTTTCGACATCAACAAGCCGGAAGATTGGGAGCTTTTCGAAATGGACTTCCAAGTCCATTTGGTGGTGTCCGACATTACGGAAGAAGGAAAGAAGAGGGCCATCCTCACCAGGATGCTCGGGAACGCTGCCAAAAGAGTATTGGTGGACCTGGTATCACCAAAGAAGGTGAGCGAGTTGTCGGTCAAACAGCTCCTGAAAGCGTTGCGCGACCATTTCCAGCCCCCGGTTTCGATGTTTTCGGCTCGAGACACATTCTGGAAGAGAGTTCAAGCGCCCGGTGAGTCCATCGCCGCCTTTGCAGCGGCCCTGCGGTTGGCCGCCGGCCCATGCAAGTGGGAAAATCTGGAAATCGCCCTCAGGGACCGCATGCTGTGTGGCCTGTGGGACGAGGAGGTTCAGCGAAAGTTGATGAACCAGGAGCCACCCCCGACGCTGCGCGAGGTTGTGAAGGCGGCGCAGGCCGCGGAAGCCACGAGGGCCGGAGTCAAGGGGTTCAGAGAAAGGCCCCCACAGTCCGACAAGGCAGCGGGCTCGGTGCATGTGGCCAGACGAACGCCGAAATCTTCCACGGAAAGCAGCGACGACGAGGACGTCCAGAGGGTTCGGAAGGACGGCCGACGCTGCGATGGCTGTGGAGCGGCCCACGACCGCATCAAGTGCCAGTTCCGGAAGGCCGAGTGCCACAACTGCGGATGCCGGGGGCACATCGCCAAGGTCTGCAGACGGTGGCGCAAGGACCAGAAGAGCTCGTCAGACCGCTCGCCAAGGACCAAGGAGGGCGCCCGGCCCGCGAGGAAGCAGGACGGCGTGGGCCGCATCTCCGACGACAGCAGCGACGACGCCCCAGTGTACAGTGTGTCCTTGGGACACCCCCGTTACTTTGTTGAGGTACTGGTGCAAGGGGCCCCTGTTAGGATGGAGATAGACTCGGGTTCCTCCTACTCAATCATGTCCCAGTGGGAGTTCTTAGGAATTTCCCTCCATGTGCGCCCTAAGCTCAGAGCGTTGAGGTCCATGCTGCGGGACGTACAGGGAAATAGCATTCCGGTGTTGGGGGTTGGAAAATTCAAGGTCCAATACAAGCAACACGCTGCGGAACTTCCCCTGGTTGTGCTCAAGGGGGGTAGTTGCAGCCTCCTCAGGACTCAATGGTTTAAGCCCCTGGGGTTGTTCATTGGGGGGGTGCATGTCATCGGGACTGACCCAATACAAGAGGTGTGTGACGCGCACCCCGAAGTTTTCAAGAAAGGACTCGGAAAATTCAAGGGACCCCCAGTAGCGTTCGACCTGGACCCGGAGGTCCGCCCAATAAGACTCAAGCCGCGCAGAGTGCCCTTCGCACTAAAGGACAAGATAGAGGCGGAACTGGACAAATTGGTGGGCCAGGGGATTCTTGTTCCTGTTGGTTGGGAAACTCCGATTGTAACTGCACTAAAGGCCAACGGGGAGGTTCGCATATGTAATCCCAGTTACGAGCACCTCCTCAGCAACGACAGTAAAGCACTTGTGTAGGGTCTTTAGCACGTTCGGTATACCCGACACCCTAATTAGTGATAACGCAAGTTGTTTCACGTCCACTGAGTTCCGGGCATTCACCGAGATCAACGCCATTCGGCACATCACCTCCACCCCTTTCCACCCGGCAACAAACGGCCAGGTAGAGCGCCTCGTGCGCACCACCAAAGACGCGCTGAGGCGCATGGGCCCCGGGGATCTTAACCTGCAAGTGTGTCAGTTCTTGCTGGGCTACAGGGTGACCCCCTAGCTTCAGGGTACTCGCCCGCGGAGCTCTTAATGCGTAGGAAGCTGACTACGATTCTGACCAGGCTAGACCCAACGAGGGTGGAGGACACTGGGAGGAACATAGGGTTAGCAGACACAAAGAGTTTCGAAGTAGGCGCCCCGGTGCATTGCAGGAACTACGCTAGCACGGGGCCAGCATGGGTCCCGGGCGTCATCGTTGGCCAGATGGGTCCCGTGTCGTATTGTGTAGAGACCAGTGTGGGTCTACTCTGGAGACGGCACGCAGATCAACTCTGGCGCCGGGTTCCGGGCAGCCAAAGCGCGGATGGGGCGCAGAAGGATTCAACGTTAGGGTTCTCCCCCACCCGTTCAGCCCAAGGGGGAGGAGAAGGGGGCCAGTGGTCCCCACCAAGGGGGGAGGGGAAGGAGTCTGTCCTCATAGATAGCCTGAGGGATGTCCCCAATGACCCAGTAGATGATTTTGAGTTTCAGTTACAAAACCGGGGTTTTTTTTCGGAGTGGTCCCCCACCCATCCAAGCGAGAAGCGGGGTTTTTCGTTAGCCCCCAGTGCCCCCGGTTTTTCCACAATGGAGTTTGTCCCTTCCCCAAAAGCCGCAGAACCGCGGCAAGTCTCTAACGAGTCTCCCTCTCCCATTACAGGACAAGAGACCAGGGGACAGAGAAGCAGTAGCGCCCCCAGGACAAGCCAGCCAGCAGAACGCCCAAAACGCGCTTGCAATAAGCCAGATTGGATGAGAGACTTCGTCTCATCCTAGGGGGGAGGGATGTTGTGTTCCTAATACTATGCCTTTGCAACAATGTAACACCCATCAACTCTAACACTGTAACCTTCTGTAATAGGACGCGAGCTAGTAACCACTAGGTGGCAGTAGCGAGCATCCAGCTCATATGGTTCCAATTACGCAATAACTCCAGCGCGGGAAGATTCCCGCCACTACCTCACCTGGACAATAAGGGTGTGACCAGGGATGTCGTCACGCGGGCGGTGGCCAATGGGCTATCGTGGAGCCACATTCAAATGTATAGCCACTGTATATATTGAGCTGTTCGTCCACCATTACCACATGTTCCCCCGGACCACCATGCAATAAAGATGTGTTAAGCCAATCCTTCGGCTGTTCCTGTGTCTTGGTTCTCATACACCAAACCAGCATTTTTATTTTTTCCAGAAAATCCTGCCTTTATGATGTGCCCAAAGTAGGAATGTTTCAGTTTCTTCATTTTCAACTCCAGAGATAGTTCAGGCTTGATTTGTTCTAGGAAACACTTGTTCGGTGGGGTTGAGGTATTCTCTCCCAGTACCATATTTTCCTGAAAGCTGTCCAGCTTTCACATTCATACAGTACTGTGATCCTAGTTTCCAGCAACACATTTTTACATCTGATGATCTTTTATAATTGCTTCATCGCTGTCCTTCCCTCATCCCTCTCCTGATTACAGTCTCTATTTGAATTGATAAATGAACCAAGGTACACAACATTTTCTCTATTCCATTTTCTTCTTTATCAGTGTTAATGATTAATGGCCGCTTCGAGTCACACTGTGTGTTGAATCTAAGTATAAATCTAAGTATAAAAAAATAAAAAAATAATGCTGTGTGTTTCTTCTGTAGTCATGATTTTTGCCTTTTTAATGTTTGCTGCAATCCTGTTTTGGCCCTTTCTTCTTTCACTTTCACTAAAAGTCATTTCAGGTCAATGTTGTTTTCAGTTAGTAAGATGATGTCATCTGCATATCTTATATTATTGATGTTTCTTCTGCCACTTGTCACTCCTCTTTCATCAGAATTTAGTCTAGCTTTCTATATGATATGTTCTTTGTACAGGTTGAACAGATAAGGAAATAAAATGCACCCTTGTCTGACACTTTTGCCTATAGGAAACCATTT